>JBBPDJ010000019.1:12591775-12643517 GCA_037974625.1 Cucumis cinereus
AAAATATTGGTCGAATGTGGATATAACAAATAAAAAGAAAGTTGGACGTAAAAATGTGTTTATAGATTTAGTATTCAAAACAAAATGATTGCAGAATAAAATATTGAATTGTATAGTTTTTAAAAGGATATAATTTTAATTTTTATGATTTAAATTTGGTTGTTTACTGGATATTCACATCACAATTAAAATGAGTGTCTATTTAATTAATTAAAATATTTATGATGTGAAATTTTAAAATAATTTTAATATAGAGTCAAACTTAGTCAAAGTTATAAATGTAAATCTTGAAACCTATGAACTAAATTCAAACCCAAATTTTAATTATAAATGATAAAACTTCTAAAAATATTTATAAATATAGTAAAACATCAAAATCTATTTGTGATACACTGCGATAAGTCAATATAGACTATTATTTGTGTCTACCATGATATAGGTAGACACGGATAATAGTCTATCGTGATTCATAGTATATAAAGAGAGAGGGGTTAAAATACTATTCAATGCTAAAATATGGCCACATAGCTAGAGCGATCTCCAAAAAAACCCCACCAAATAGCAATTCATGGCATTTTGGTACAAAAATATGATGATAAAGCAAAACCCAGTTCGAAAAAACGCCGATATGAAAATTGGGACTAACCGGGGAAGTTGGAGCGGAAGCTGGCGGTGGAGTAAGAGGCAAGTCAGGTGATTGGGAGTAGAGAAGAGGAAGATGAACGGTGCTTCGGCAAGAAGAGGCAGATAAACGGCGAAGAAGTCCAACTGTGCGTGAACGATGCTCCTGTGTCTGCGTTTGCGAGGGAGAAGAATGAATTAAGAATTAAAATTCATAATAATAAACCTTACACCCCTAATATAGACTGTGATATTTTATAGATACTTCAATTCATTTTACGATATTTAAAAATTAACCGTTTTATGTTTTGGATTCAAAATAATGAAATGATACACCTTAAGCAATTTTTTCTTTTTAATCTTCTCTTATTGATTAATTTTATTTAATCATGAAGGTTAGAATTACTTTAGCATTATTTATTAATTTTTTTTTAGAAAAAAGATATTTTGTGTATTTTATAAAATAAAGTTTCACACAAGAAACCATTAATGAAGAATAATAAAAGGTGGGGTTCTCTAACATTTTTGCCATAAATAAGTCACTAAGTTAAGAATATGACACTAAACTTCTTCTAATTTAATATTAAATATAAATATTTTTCAATTATAAAGTAAGAACCTTGAATTGTAACTTATTGTTTTTCATATTTTATTTTAAATTTAAGAATATGCTCGAAAATGTTTAAATCACTTTTGTCCTATCGAATATACGAATTGAAATTTAAGTCTAAAAGTGTGAATTCGTATATTAGGTTGGTATGTGTTAGATTTGGCCTAAACGTAGCTCAAATCCACTATCTATCAAATCCGATTACTTGTTATATCTTCACTCCAATCATATATTTTTAAAGAAGAATATTTATATTAAAAGATACGATACATATACAATATACATTTTTTTAATCAAAACAAACATATAGCTCACAGGATATGGCATATTACTCCTTTTGTTTTTAACGATTTGATCTTTAAGACCCACCTAAACATCAATGAAAGTTGATTAGGTTAAAGAATTGAACAATAATAGAGGGAATGGAGAATCAAACCTCTAACTTCTGAAGAACGAGGTCATTTTAATTATAGTTGAACTAAACTCGTATTGACAAAATTAATATTATTTATATGCTAAATATATTTTTGGTCCTTGAGGTTTGAAGTCAATTCTTAGGTGGTCATTAAGGTTTCAAAAATGACACTTTAGTTTGAGGTTTGGAAAACAATTATAAATGATCTCTGTGTTGAATTGATTGTAAGTCGATTAAAAGAATGACGTTGAACCGACATGTTTAAATGACTTGGATATATATATTAGTTAGTATTTGTTTTCGTTTCTCTTTCTCCTCTTACTCCTTTCTCTTCTAATTAGTTGTGAGCTGTTATTTATCTATGTTTGTTCCTCGTAAACATAAGACTATAATAATCCAAAAAAGTTTTTTGTGCGTCCAAAAACAAAGCATATGCATGGATTTTGATGAACACTTTGATTTTCTTGAAGAGGAAAAAATGGTTCTAATCATCAATAGTTTAGGGTTTATGGTTTAAGATTTATAGTAAGTACGATGATTAAAAATTAGAAAATTGAAGAATATAGAAACTAAATTAAACAAACTTCAAAATATTGAGACCAAATGATATTTTAACCTGAAAAAACCTATAAGCTCGTAGATAAATGTATCATTGAAAAATAGCATTGTTTCTTATTTTCTTTGGAACCTCCAAACGCAAAACAAAATTGAAAAACAAAAACTGAACGACTCGTATGTTGATATCATCGATTGCAAACTGTAACACAAATGATGATTTGTTTTGCCACATCTTTATAAATATAACTCCATTAAAAATAAATGACAATCGTTTTCATACAATTTTTCGCGTTCTTTCCAAACATTCTTGTAAAGTAAATAAAACTTTTAAGCATCTTAATTTTAAAAGACGTAGCAAACACATAGAAGAAAAACATTGTAACGCCTTGAGTTTAGGAAGGGGACATGAATGAACCGATATCACATATGAATAAGAGATCATGCAGATATGAAAGTTTGATTAAGAAAGACTTAAAAACAAAGTGTATCTTTTTTTTCGGTGACTCAATCATAGAAACTCTAAATTAAGGGTGCTTAGCTTTTGAAAATTTTCCTCAGATGTAAGTGAAAACAAAGCAGGCTGAAAAGATTTGTATTGTTGGTTTGTTGGGACAACTCTCGCTTTAATAAGCTTTGGGGAGTGTCGTTAGTGGAGGTCAGTCATTTTTTTTTTTTTTTTGTGTTTTTGGGTCAATTTTCCAACAAAAATATATAAAAACGAAACTGACCAAATAGGGGCCTGTCTCCTCCATTGAGGGAATGGGTAGGCCCATTAAACTTCAATATGGGCCTCTCATTAATTGGCCCATTAAACTTCAATGTGGGCCTCTCATTAATTGGCCCATTAAATCTCCATATGGGCCTGTCTAGGGCTTCATTTCCCCAAGCTTCCAACTGTAATGGCGGCCACAGTTCTCCTCTCCTCCATCTCCTCTCTTCTTACCTACTTATTATGTTAATATCTACGTTTTCCAGATTCATTTTTTTTATTATTTGTATTATTCTAAATCCCTAAAACTGCTCAGCTGCTCTGGTTTTGGGGACTTTAGGGGCTCGATCTGGTGGGTTTACGGTTAAATTTTGCAGCTTTTCGAGGTCCTTTTTGGCTTCCATTTTGTCGGAAGTTACAAAATGTTTTTGGTCGATTGGTTCTATGGAGTTCTTGCTTCTCTTGGGTTGTGGCAAAAGGAGGCCAAGATCCTTTTCTTAGGGCTTGACAATGCTGGCAAAACCACCTTGCTTCATATGTTGAAAGACGAGGTGCATTTCTTCATGATTGTTTAGTTTAATTTCTTAATTCGTTTTGTTCAATCAGTGTACATGATTGAAAATCGATGAAATGCATTCCATGGCGAGATACCAATATACAAATCTTGAATCTTGATTGATTGTTGTTTTTAGATTATGTTTTAGTTCCGGATCATTACCCAAATGGATGGAATGTACGGAAATGCTTTCCACAAGGCAAATAGATGTTTGGATTTAGAGTTCAGAAAGCGTAAAATGGTTGCTTTTCGTTAATTTCTCGATGTTTTTTGAAATCTGATTTGTTGCTTAGATTTACTAGACGGCTTATTAAAGAGTTCTTTTGGTTAATTTGTTGTCATATTGCAGAGATTAGTTCAACATCAGCCGACCCAGCATCCAACTTCGGAAGAGTTGAGTATTGGTAAGATCAAGTTCAAGGCCTTTGATTTAGGGGGGCATCAGATTGCTCGACGAGTTTGGAAAGATTACTATGCTAAGGTATATTTTGTTCACCTCTTTATTTGATATTCCTAATTCTGGATGTGTTACAACCAAAGGCTTTCAAGGAAAGATCACATCTTTGCTTCCAAAGGCTAACTATGGTTTCAACACATTGAGCTCCTCTAAATGTACTTTCTTACCATTTTCAAAATGTTTCCTTGCCTTCACAATCCCAGTCAAACTTTTTTGTATTTTTCTGATTCATGGGAGTCAGAAATTACATGGTTATTCGTTGATAGCATATCTTCTCCTTGAAAAGGTCTGCTTATAGTTTATAACCATACATTGTTTCATCATTTCAATCCATTAAATTGCACGTCATATTGACTGAATATGATGTACCTCATTTATCAGATTTGAAATCTCACGTACTTCATTGCTGTTTTGCCTTCTTCTTGAAAATGTCTGATTATAGTTCATAACCATACAATGTTTCATTATTCAAACCATTAAATTGAAAAGTCATATTGACTGAATGTTATGTACCTCATTTACCAGATTTGAAATCTCATGTACTTGCATCTTGCGTCATGGAGTGATTGAAACCTTTGTTTCAAAACAACGAAGTCAATCTACATTGATTTCACCTACCATCATTGTGGTTATTTGAACTCTAACCCATCTCACCATGTTCAAAATGTTTCCCTGCCTTCATAATCCCGGACTAACCTTCTTGTGTTTTTCTGATTCATGGGAGGCATAAATTAAATGGCTGTTCGCTGATAGCATATCTTCTAATTGAAAGGGTCTGCTTTTAGTACATAACCATACATTTTTTGCTTTTAGTACATTACCATACATTTTTCACTTGGTTATTGGACTCACCATTCTATCTACCTTTCAATTTTCAACCATATAGCTTTCTTCTAATTGTTCTCCTGCCTTCATAATCCCAGAAAAACCTCTTTGTGTTTTTCTGATTCATGGGAGGCAGAAATTATATGGTTATTCGCTGATAGCATATCTTCTCCTTAAAAAGGGTCTGCTTTTAGTAAATAATTGAACATTTCTCTTGTCATTGAAACTATTCTTGAACTATAAATTGTACCCACTGATATTTTTCAGAGACATTTGCCATAGTTGAGGTACAATGTACTGAATTACAGCAGTGCCTTCTCTGTGGAAAGGACTGAAATCTTTACTTCCAAATATTAATTACAGTTATCATACATCGTTTTGTCTGCCTTCGCAGTTCTGTGAGCCCTGAACCATCTTAGTACTTTCATAACATTATCCTGCCTTCATAATCCCAGACAAACTATTTTTTTTGTGTTTTTCTGATTCATGGGAGGCAGAGATCACATGGTTATTCGCTGATAGTACATCTTCTACTTGAAAGGGTTTGCTTTTAGTACATAACCATACATTTTATTCATCAACGGAACCGTTCTTGGAAAGTATTGCTATAAATTATATGCTGATATTTTGTATGACATTTTCCATATCTAAGATCCCAAGTTCTGAGATTTTGAGAGATTGAGAGTTTTATTTTAATTATTTAGCATTCTCTTGATTTTAAATAATGTTTCCCTGCCTTCATAATCCCAGCCAAACCTTTTTTTGTGTTTATCTGATTCATGGGAGGCAGAAATTACATGGTTATTCGCTGATAGCATATCTTCTCACTGAAAGGGTCTGCTTTTAGTATGTAACCGCAGATTTTTCTTGTCACCAAAAACATTCTTCAACTATAAGTTATACCTTCTGATATCTTATATTTTATTGAACTTATTTGAGATCCCATTGTAATGGCTTACTCTGGTTTAACATATATTAAATTCATCTACCATTTTGAAACTGTGGCTATAAGAAGATATGTCCTTTAACAAGTTTCAAATTCATCTGTTTTCAGCTGTTTATTTTCTATCATATATGATCTTTTATGCCATTAGCTGGTTTTGTCTAGCCTCGTGCTATTTGGTTTTGTCTAAGCCTCATGCTTTATCGTGTCTAAATCTTTGACTGAAAATGTTGCCATTGTTGGATTAAGGTGGATGCAGTAGTTTATCTGGTTGATGCGTATGACAAGGAGAGATTTGCAGAGTCAAAAAAAGAGTTGGATGCTCTCCTCTCTGATGAAGCATTAGCCGACGTTCCATTTTTGATTCTGGGCAATAAGATTGATATTCCATATGCTGCATCAGAAGACGAGTTACGGTACAATTTAGGCCTAACAAACTTCACCACTGGTAAAGGCAAGATAAACCTGGGCGACACGAATGTTCGTCCTCTGGAGGTTTTCATGTGTAGCATTGTGAGGAAAATGGGGTATGGGGATGGTTTCAAATGGCTTTCTCAGTACATTAAGTAGATTTTATTTTCTTTGTGCTGAGAAACAAATTGTTTGTTCAACCTTTTACCTGTCATTCTGTTGGTATGAATCTATGAGGGTAAGATCTGCTTTTTACCTTTTTGATTTCCAATTGAAACTCCCACACCAAAATTTGATTATAAATGCTGTAGTGAACTGACTACTCTATTCTTCATTACTTCTCTCCATACACTTGTGGTCACTGGACATTCTCTCTCTCTCTCTCTCATTTGTGCAATGTTCTTTTTTTCTTTTGATTTAAAAACTTGGTAGTTGAGAAATTGAACCATCCTCCTTTGGGATGGTAATTTGTACTTCATTCAGTAAATTATGTTCAGGATGATATTCTTCAAAAACTATCTTAAAATCAAAGCCGCTTTGATACCACAATTTTAATGCTGTAAGCGATGATGTGTTTGGAAGCAACTTTAAAGAAAATTAGTATGAATTAATTTGAGTGACATCTTTTTTAGTTGATTGTTGGTCTCATACCATTAAGATATGTGATTTGAAAAGATCAACGTATACATTAACCATGCACAATGTTGTATTATTGACCTTAGACCTCAAAAGATATATTTATAAAGCATCAGTTACCATTTTAAATGGTTGTCATTCGATTCACGATGGCAATAATCTATATACATACTTGAATTACATATAAATATATAAATGAGCATAAATAAATTGAGATTTTAAATATTTGTAAATAATTTAGAGTTACATTTTTTGAACATCAAGGGGATGTAGCTCAGATGGTAGAGTGCTCGCTTAGCATGCGAGAGGTACGGGGATCGATACCCCGCATCTCCATTTTCTTTCTTCTTTTGGTCTGACTTCATCTTTTATCAAAAAAATGTATATATATAAAATATACACAAAAGATAAATTAGTTTGTGTCAAAATTTACGTAGTAGGAGTAAACAGAATATTATTAGGAAGTAGAATTGATTACATTGTGGCTTAAAGTTTGACGTTGCGATGAGGAAACTTTGTTCTTTACATGTAAGAACATGTTCGTTCCCATTCACTACTTCCTTATTCTTCTCGACTCTTGAGCCTCTGAGATCAATCTTCTTTAGAGAAAACAATCCAACGGATGTTGAAGGTAAAGTTTTGAACTCAGCACGCACAGCAGTAGAAACTTCATTCGAGGGATACTGCACCATGCCTATTAGTTTAACATACTTACACATGCACTAGAGATGACATTCCAATTTCCATAGGTGTTTCTCTTCTCTTCAGTTTGATTTGAGCCGAGTTCGGCATACAAATGGAAAGGAATCCTCAGTCGGTGACTAGTTTCAATAGAGTTTACGCATTACTAATCACGTTAGAGCATGTTGAGCTGACTGAAAGTGCTGAACTTCATTTCATTTCAACTGATATTCTCAACAATATGCCTTGATCCGGACTCGAATCCTGTATGTTACAACCCAATGATGAGGTAAATCCGCACACAAGATTAACAGTTAACCACTTGCACTCTGCCCAGGTGCTTTCTTGACGCTCCTTTCTCTCATCCACTGTCTGACATTCTCAACCTCTTCCCATCTTCCTTCTTCTGCCAACATATTTGACAACAATACATAATTACCAGAGTTCCATGGTTCAAGACTGATGAGCTCTTTCACTGCCATTTCTGCAAGTTTCAATTTACCATGAGTTCGGCAAGCGCCAAGCAAAGCACCCCATAAAGTGGCATTTGGTTGCATTGGCATGCTTTTAATCAAGTTATGAGCCTCCTCTACACACCCACCACGTCCCAAAAGATCAACCATACAACCAAAATGTTCGAGTTTTGGCTGGATTTCGTACTCCTCAGCCATTGAAGAAAATAGCTCTCGACCCTTCTCTAACAATCCCGAATGAACACAAGCAGTCAAGACAGCTACAAATGTTGCATCATTAGGCTTCGCATCCTCTTTTCCCATCTCCATAAAAAGGTCAATAGCAAACTCCCCTTTCCCATTTAAAGCAAAGCCCAAAATAACTGTATTCCAAGAGACAACACTTTTGCGAGTCATTTTCTGAAATATGTTGTAAGCGCTTTCTATGTCCCCACATTTACAACAAAAATCGATGAGTGAATTCCCAACCGTCGTAATATCTACCAAATCTCCCTTAGAACTTGCAAAAGAATGGATTCTTTGTCCAACTTCAAGAGCTCCCAAACGAGAACATACAGGCAACATTGTGACCACAGTAACCTCATCTGGTTTAAACCCATGTTCTTCCATTTGTTGAAAGAGTTCCAAAGCTTCAACATCACGCCTATTTTGAGCTAAACAGGAAATAATAGTGTTCCAAGAAACAAGACCACGTTCACTCATTTGCCTAAAGAGACACAACCCAAAATCAACATTACCCATCTTGCAAAACCCACGAATCATCAAGTTCCAAACAACCACATCCCTGTGAGACATTTCATCAAACACCTTCCGCGCATCCTCCATCTTCTCACAACACACATACAGCTCAATAACCCCAATACGAATAGACCCAAAACAATAAAACCCACGACGCAAAATTTCAGAAATCACACACTGACCAAGACTGTACTCACAGAGATTGGCACAGGATTTCAGCAACGGCGCAAAAGTGTACTGATCAGGAACAATCCTGTGATTCTTCATGGAGGAAAACAGGAGAAGGGATTGATGGAAGGGAGGGGAGAGGGAGTGGGCTTTGATGATTGAATTGAATAGGAAGATGTTGGGGTTGTGGGATTGGGAAAAGAGGCGATCGGCATAGGCAATGCGGTTGAAAGAGGCGCAAACGGAGATGAAATGGGCAAGGATTTGGTTGGATTGATGGAGGGCATGGCGGAGGAAGTGGGCGTGGATTTGAGTGAGATGGATTCGAGATTTATGGCCGTGAAGAAGGCGGAGGATTCTCCGCTCGATCTCCATACAGTTCTTGCTCATGTTATTGAGGAGAGAAGAAGAAGTGGTGAACTAGAAGAACGAAAATTGGCGGGGAGTGGAATTGTATTTGAGCACTCGAATGATCATATTTTTGGTGGGAAATTGTTTTAAATATATTGAATTTTGATATTAATCATTTGCAAACTCCAATTCAAATGCATAAAATCTCGATGTTAACTCTACTCTAAGATTAAAAATTTTGAATTTAAAATTAAATCTCGATGGTCAATATTAACCGGGATGACGGAGAAAAACTATTTCAACAATTCAGAGGACTTTCTCTTTCTATTCATGTGCTAAAAAACGAATTGCACACGTTGTGTT
The DNA here is from genome assembly GCA_037974625.1 of Cucumis cinereus. Lineage (NCBI taxonomy): Eukaryota > Viridiplantae > Streptophyta > Magnoliopsida > Cucurbitales > Cucurbitaceae > Cucumis > Cucumis cinereus. The sequence continues at coordinate 12,601,291 of JBBPDJ010000019.1, forward strand.
CTTCTTTCTATTCGTAAGATTTTGGATAGTGTAACTTTCTTTCTCTTATTGACTTGCAAATGGTATTAATGTGACCCTTCTCATTCATTGTCTCATCATTTTAGGGTTTAATGAAGTTTCTTTCGGATAAAAAAAGAAAAAGAAACCTCCACTTCCCAATGTCATTTAGTACACTTTTTGGCAAATTGTAACTTGAAAGCTTCCATGGCCTCAACCTGCCATTCTCCTTATGGAATTTGTAACTATCAACTTAAAAGAATAAAACCTAAAACCCTAAACCTTTAAAAACCACATTTTGGATCCTTACTTACTCTATCTTAGATAGGTTGGTTGAATGTCAAGGGAGATGATTATGATATTTCAGTTATACGGATATATCGATATGATATAGATATCAAAGGATATTTCTGTAAGTCGCATCATAACATTTCCTCAAATTGATAATGAGATTATTTTGTCTCAAACTAAATATGAATGTTGTTAATAGTATTTCTATTGATATAAGACTTGATAGACGAGATATTTTTTATGTTTTACAAGCATTTATAAAAATTAAAAAAAAAAAAAAAAGGTTTGAGATATCCATAATATTTAATATCAATGTTAAACCCTTTTCCTCACTTTTAATACCCCAAATCTCATTGTTTGTACTAAAAAAACATGCATAGAAAATTTTCTTGAATATCACTCACTTTTTGCACCGCACTCAACCTGACAGGAGTGTTCACAGCCAATATTTAAAAAACCTAAAACAAAAACAAAAAACAAGAAGAGGTATATATTTTCTTTCATTTTTTGGATTAAGTTCATCTAAAATCTGCCTCAGCAACAAACTTCGTCCCCAGACATCAAGAAATATTGTATATAATAACATATGAATTTAATGTTACAGAAAAAGGCCAGATTATCTTTAAATTATTCAGCTTACAAGTCCAAGAAGCTGGGAAGCCCAAGTTCATCTTCCCATGCACATCAGTTCAAATTTTAGAAACTCTACATGGATCACAAGGGCAAAGCTCAAGCCTCGAGTTGAAGAAGATGAACTCAAGCACACAGTTCTACAACCTATGGAACAGATCTTGTTCAACTAAGGTCGTAGAAAATGAACCTGTATAATTGTTACTTCTTGGATGAACGGAAGCCTCCAAATCCCATCATTGCTGCAACATCAGGATCTACTTCAGGTTCCTCTTCTGCAGCCTTCTCTTTCTACATTCCAGGAGAATAACAAAAGTGTAAAATGTGATCTCTTTTTTTTCATGATAGAATTCATTGTCAAAATCGTGAGGTCATAGTACTTACCTTCTTTTCTTTCTTCCTTTCTCGACGCTCGCGCTTTCGTTGTTCTTCTTCTTGTTGTTGCTTTAGTATACGCTCTTCAAGATCTAAGGAAAAACAGAAGATCGCATCATTAAAAAAGAAAAACATAATTCTAAAACATGAAACACAGAATAGCGATGATAGCGGATGCTAGTATATTTTTGCAGTTAAAAGCATGGTGTCATAGTGTTATCTATCAATGAAATTAGTATGGGGAGGGAAATCTTATCTTTTTCCCCCATTAAAACTAACTCTGAATCTTAAGCTTTACCTTGCTCTGTGAAGCTTCCTGGCGTTTTTCTCTTTTTAAGAACTTCAAACCGCTCTTGCACCTATTTCACATAAAGCTACTCAGCCCCTTCAACACGAGATTTCAAAAATATCTACAATAACAGAGAGGAGAAATAATTTCATTTTTCTGACTATTTAGGGTGGTACCTGTTCGAGAGATGCCCGCTCTACCCGCATGGACATACCCAAGGCTCTCTGATCTACAACACAGAGTCAATAGAAAAGAAGGTAAAGAAAATAGAAAACCCGAATATGTCACCCACTTAATTGGCTAAAGTTGTGGCAAAAGGGATAGCATACGTTTCTTTCCATTGATGTGATCCAAGTAATTCGCAGAATCCTTGACGACACATTCACAAACAGAACAGTAGTATCCAGCCTGAAAAAGAATTCATTAATATAAAGAAGACAAAAAGCAATAAGATATTAAGTGCAATTTCTATTTCATCGCAAAGCACCCAATGGGAGACACGCAAGAGCACAATAACCAAAACCATACATGCAAAGCCACTCTCATTTATCCTCCAGTTTTTCTTTTCAAGTCAATAAGTTACACACTCTGTTAAAGTTGAAATTACTCAATTGTTATTCAAGATTTAACTCTAGCATTCTAAGAGAAAAAAAGATGGTCAAATTCGATACCTGCTGGCTTAGAGGTGCAACTGGAGTGACAACCTGCACAAGATGAATTAAAGATCAAAAAAGAATGAAACAGGTCAGAATCATAAGACATTGGGCACATCAACTCAAATCTAAGATTGAGAAAATTATATTGACATGTCCAAGACGTACAAAGAAAACCTTGTTCATAATGAGGTAAGAGTTGATTGCCTTTAATCAAGTGTGATTCCCCAATTCCTATATGAGTTCATCAAGACAGGCCTAATGGATATAACCTTTAATATCTTTTTCCATCACTATCAGCGGTAAGACAAACTATAAAGTGAATATTTTACAAAATAGTATTTCCCCGTCATCATAAAAATGCCTCACAGAGGAAATCTATCATGCTGGCCAGTTCACGACGTGCAGTACAGGTAATAAGAAATAAGTCTTATATGTCAAAAAATGATGCCACAGAGAACTTGAATCTACAGGAGCATCCATCCAGAGGCCACAGGCGAAAATCCGAAACCTAAAGGTTAATATGCTAAAGATTTTTAAAGTTAACGAAAAAATGAACAATTAGCAACTCAACACAGCCTAACTTCACCACAAAAATACAAAAGAGAAGTGCAAATACAGTTTCAACATCAAGGTGGCTAAAATACACATGAATTCAAGACAATGTTTCAAGGAAGAGAGAGAAATGGCCTGACTAACCTGGGTTTTTCCCAATCGGGACTCGAGGTCTACCTCGTAATCTCTATGTTTCAATGGTTTTCTTTGCACTGGTGGACCTTTCACTGAAGAAAGTTGGCAAATTAAATCCTTCTGAACCCAAATCTACATAATCTAGTTTCTATAGCTACACGTGAACACAAGCAGTTACTCAACAATTAACTTGAAGAAAAGAAACACTTACATTTCGACTTAACCCTCTCAACCTCCTGAAATACAGATAAAAGACATCACAATCAGCAAATTTTGGAACATGTGAGGAACACTCATATAAATGAGCATTAAGATGACGAAAACGAGAATTTCCAAAAGCCCCAACCTGTTTTTCACGCTCACGAGCTCGTTCCAAATACTCCTCCCGATCAAATTTCCTTCTAAAGGTGTTATCAACTCCAGCTGCCTACATACAAGAAATCGACCAAATTACATCCAAATACAAACCTCACCAAAATCCTAAAAAGAAAAAAACAAAGATTATTGATCATTCTTAATTATTTTTCTCAGAGGAATGTAGTTGAATAGAATATCAGTAAGTTAGGGTTTAAAACGAAATATGAGATTAGAACTTACAGTATTGCTGGTATGAGCCATCGTTGCCCAAAAAACCCTGACCTAACTACCGAAATTTCAGCTGGGATTCTTCTGAAAAACAAATCCCAGAAAAAATCCAATAAGAAAGAAAATAAAGTAACATGAATTGATTCGAAAACAGAAGAACAGCAAATGAGAAGAAGCTGATGAAAGCGTGAAATCACGTGTTTAGGTAGAGAAATTAGATGATTGAGACACACAGGGCGTTTGGTCTAGTGGTATGATTCTCGCTTCGGGTGCGAGAGGTCGTGAGTTCGATTCTCGCAACGCCCCCGAACTCCGGTCGCCGGCCGACGGCGTTTTCGGTTTCCTTTTTTGCCTGCAATTTCAGTGGTGCGACGGCAGTAGTTCGACCCTGATTTTCTTTCGTTTTTTTATCTTTTGCTAGAATTTTATTATCAATACAATCTTACTAAATTTTCATTAGAAAAATGGTTTAGATATTTAAAATATTTGTTGTCCCCATATTTAAATTTTTTTAATTTACTTAAGTCTTAGGTTCTTGATCCGAAAGTTATTTTGGAAAACAAAGAATTTTATGAAAAACAAAAACAAATTCTTATTTTTTATTATATTAAAAAACACGTTTGGTTTCAATTTAAAATTTTGAAATTTGAATTCAAAATTCAAGTTTTATGTTTGGGTGTGAATTTGAAAAAAACAATAGTATAACTTATGTACACAATTTCTGAAAACAAAATCTAAAAACAAAGAAAACGATAATTTATTGTTTTCGAAAATGCGCTATTTAGAGTGTTGTTTTTAGAAATCGTTTTAAAAAACATGTATACCAAAAACGTTTTTATTATTTTCTTTGTATTTTTTGTTTTTTAAAACATCAAAACAAAAATGAACCACAAACCAAATGGCGTCTTACTTTAAGTGTTTTTGATGAAATAAGTTTTAAAAATGAGGTTTTATAGCTCATATTTATTATTTTTATAAAAATAACAAAAAAAACAAATTCAACTCATGAAAGATCAAAAGCTACGAATATACATGATACGCTACTCAAATACATTTGGTACAATACTGACATATACTTGAGATACATTAAAAAGTGTCATATTTGCAAATAGAAAAATTGTGTGACACACTTTAGATATCATATTCTTAAATAGCCACCTATTTTAGTTTTAAATTACAAAATTGTTAAAAATATTTATAAATATAACAAAATAACAGTATATCTATAATAAACCGCGATAAACTACTATTTGTGTCTATTTATGTCATAATAGACACATATAGTATCATCTATCTGGTCTATCACATATAGACTGTGATATTTTGTTATATTTATAAATATTTTGATTCAGTTCGCTATATTTAAAAACAATCATAAAGAAAACATTAATCATAGTCTCTACACTATTAAAATGTTAGTTTTAATCTTTATATTTTGAATAGTACTTGTAGTTGTAGTGTAGCTAGCACATTCATATATCACTCGAGTTATAACTAGAGCAGGCAATAATAAGCTTATAGCCTTCTAAATGTTGACAAATGAATCTTTAAGTCTCTCGTTAGAAACGTTGAAGTTTACAATTATTATCGTTATAGTTTTGAGAAGATATTCGAGAAAGAAAATCAACGAAAAAAGCACATCACAAAATTTGTAGAACCATGTTGACAAATAAGGAAAAAAATGTTACGTAGAACCGGTTACTCATCGTCTAACAATTTATTGAGATCATATGTGACACTTAACCAAACATGTTACTTCAAAATTCATTGAATTCCAACAAAATCTTGTTACTATAGTAAAAAAAAAAAAAACATTTTGCTTAAAAAGAAAAATAAATTCACCCCACATTTAATATTATGAGATAGCGAATCAACATAATTAATTCAAAATACTTTATGTTTAACTATCGGTTTGGTTTCTATACTTTCAAATTTGTTCGATTTTAACTTTTATATTTTTAAATTTAATTTTTTTCAATGTAATTTTAATAAATATTAAATTCACTTCCGAATATAAATCTGTTGAGGATTTGTTAATTACCTTTTATTTTTTATTATTATTTTCACATAACACTTTCACATGATATTTGTCTGTGCATGAAAATTATTGTTATTATTTGTCAGAATTTTATTAAAAATTAACTTTAAGAGACCAAATTTAAGATCTACTAAAAATACATGAACAAATTTAAAAATATAGCAATGAAAATGGTAATTTAATAGATACATTGTCTATGATTTGAATTCTCTATAAAATCACAAGAAACCAAACAAAAATTCAAATCATCACCTCATCCAACCCAATTGCATTTAGGGCTGCAAACACAAGCCCACAAAAGGCCCAAAACCATTATGGGCTAAAACAAAGGCCCAAAAGGGTGGCGAGGTTGGGCTAGGTTGAGAAAAAGAGGTGGGCTGGCTCTATGTCCATTTCATACACAGCTGAAGCTTTAGGTGTGGGGTTAGGGTTTGATAGGAGGTTGACACTGAAAGAGACTTTCTTCTGTACTTCTTGTTTGATGGGGTTTTTGTTTGGCATGAAAGAAAATGATGGTTTTGGACCATGGGGGATTTGTTTCTCATGCCCTAAATAATCTCTCCATCACCATCACCCGTCATCTTTTTCTTTAGAGATGCTGAAATATATATATATATATATATATATATTGATGGATATCGAAGAATATCTCCGATTGATGATGTTGTATTCTTCTAGTGATGTGACTTTAATCTATGTGACGTGTTGTTTATAGGGTAGTTTTAAGATGATGTTGCCCCTAATCAAAGCTAAGTCGGTTGGCTTTACGAGTATATAGGCTAACTTATGAACGCCTCAATTGTTGAACACTTTTGCCTTTTTTTGGCTTTAATCGACATGATTGTTTTAGCAACTAACGTGCATTTAGACTTATCCTCTAAGACGTTTCATTACTAATAATTATAAGATTCAATTAACTTTCATAAACTTTTTTATCTGTTGGTTAAGAATTTTATTAGATATTACTTTTTTTCTTAAGTACAATGATTGAGAATTGAATCTCTGATCTCAATTAAGATAATCACGTCAAACACAATTGAACTAAGCTTGATTTAACACTAAACATTCCGAGTGAAAATGATGAAATCTAATATGATAATATATGCCATTAGAAGTTACAGTAGAATTTGAGGTTTGTTTCTAATTAGTTGTTACAAATTTATTAGATACAAAATTGAAAAGTTATCGTCCAATTAGATCATTTAATTTTATATCTAACAGATCAATTAAGTTTTTAAAATTGTAAATTTATCCAAGACCTAATAAACACAATTGAAAACTTAAGAACCTATAAAGCCTTTTAAAAGGTTAAAAGAACAAATCGACACAAACTTACAAACTCGATGTAATTTAACCTTTCAAATTGTATTAAAGAACTTTGATTTAGATTTGAAAAGACATTACAAAATAGAGATAATTAGTGCATTAACAGCCTCAACTTTATGATATATCATACAACAAACAAACAAAATATTCAATGAACACCACATATTTCATCATTAAGAACAGATCCTTGGGGCCCTATGAGATGAGAAGTTAGCACTAAACAGGAAATACAAAACTAGGAAAAGAAGCAAGAGAAGGCAATAGGATGCTACAAGAAATCACAATGATTGAGATTGTTTGTTGAAGGCAGCCCCATGTGAGCATCTGAGAAAACCTACCTTCAACTTGTGGGAACCAAAGCATTAGAGTAAGAAATGTGTGGGAAAGTTGGTCATATCAGATGTGTATGAAAAGAAAGAAACAAATACTTTTTTAACTTCTTCCCACTTCCCCCCTTTCACAAGGTAGACAACTACTAGCTGTAGAAAGTAGGTGTTTTCCCCCTCGACCACGGTTCATCCCTGAAGGTCGAAATCGACAACGTCGGTTCAAATAATGCAAGATCATAGTTTTGGTCCGGTGAGATCAGATGAGATCTTCATTCACCTAGAAGTACTATTAGCATTTCGCAATCAAAATCTACAACATCAGGTTAGATCCCACTCCCACAAATAGTCTAACATCAAGGGAGTGTTTGGGGTCATATCAAAAGTCTCGAATTAATATGTTGGAGCTAGGGAATCTATGTTTGGAGTGCAGTGTTGTTTGGTTAGAGTTAGGTAGTCCTTGTTTTGGGCGTAAAGTTGTTTGGTCTAGCATTAGAAAACATAATGGAGGGAGAGAGAAGGAGGGGAAGATGAAGCTTTTCAATAAATCTACAAATTTCAATAGCAAACACAATTAAAATTGGTAGAATTGAGTTATTTAACACCAACTTATGAATCGATGATCAGGTTTCAATTAAGTGAGCTCGATCAATCTAGGTACACCTAAAAAACTAGTTCACCAAGAAAGATAAAAATCAACAACATCGGTTCAAATCTCCCTCTTCTCCACCCCAACACGAATTTTCCAACATCAAAAGTTGTAGAGGATTAGGTTTTGATCGAGTGAGATCGATCAAACGAGGCACCCCTAGATTAACCGAGCTCACCAGGAAAGATCAAAATCAGCAACATTGGTTCAGATCTCCATCTCCACCACAAGTTTTATTTTTGACACAAAAGGATCAAGTTGTGGTCCTATGAGATCTATTAAGGTATATGCAAACTGACCCTAAAGCTTAACATGTAAAAACAATCAAAGTCAAATGTTTCCATCACTCACCCACCACCTATCTCTTTCTCCTTTATGCTAATATCAAGGAAACACCATGGCCCCAGAGAGATTAGGAACAAAATCCACTGGGGTTAATTCATGTGAACATGACATATCCATATCCATTTCCACTCTATTGCCAATTACTTTAACTGAGTTTCCTAATTCAGGCAAAAACAAAATCAAACTCCAAACTTTTCTCAAAAGTTTACCTTTATCCCCACAACCCTTTTTGAAACAAAAGAAATTTACTTTTTGTTTCAAAAATGAAAATATTCCAGTGGCAATTAGAACTTTGTAATGTTTAGATATTTAGAATTGCCCTCCTAGAAAAATTTCCTTCAACTAAAATAAATTAACCGTGTAGACCCTACTTTATAAAATAATACATCTACTGATCATATGATTCAACAATAATAAGGGAACATGTACTAGGGCAATCCTAGAAGATTTCCATACACCTTCATCCTCCCAAATGCATAGTTTTTTTTTTTTTGGTATCCGTGAGTGTCCGGGCCAGCTTACGCGCACCTCGACTAATCTCACGGGACACCCGCCTGACCCTACAACATTTGGGTGTCAAGGAAACTCATAGGAAATTAATTCCTAGGTAGGTGGCCACCATGGATTGAACCTCCTCCCAAACGCATAGTTCAAACCAAAACCCCAGATAATGGGAAACTGTTGTCTCTTAGGGTGGGCTAAACCTCCCCGAAGATAATGGGAAAGGACATGCATGGGAAAGGACATGCATAGTATATAAGGAGAGTAGGGTCCCCATTTTCAGTGTCTAGTCTATTAAAGCTCAAGACGCAATAAAGTGCAATAGTCTTCTACAACTTAAGCGCAAGCAGCGAAAGAAAGAAAAAAGAATGTGAGTCTTTGTTTCTTGTGAGATGCTGTGTATATAAAAGTCGACTACGTAGATACAAAAAAACCATAGTTGAAGAGAAAATAAGAAAAATAGACACACTCTAAACCTGCGTCTAAAACCTAGTATACTATATCTTCTTAAAAGACGTGTGCATATCCATGCCTTACTTTGTGAGCTTCACCTTGAATAGGCAAGGCGCTAGCTGCAACTAGCGCCTTAGTGCATCTAGGAGAGCACCCGAGAGGGCTTTGTCAAACACTGCCTGTTATCGGATAATCGAAAATTAAAAAGAAAAAAGGGAAAGAAATTTACCTTAAATCTCTTTCAAGCATCGAGGCAACAATGTGGGGGAGGTAGAAAAAGAGGTTAGCTGGGCCACAGAAGACAAGAATGGCAAGAAGAGAAAATAAAGTTATCTCTTGCTATTTGTCTGTAAATGAGTCATCCCCTTGTGGATCCGTAGGTTAACATGGGGCCTTCTTCTGTTGCCCTCACACAGCAATGTCCCATCAACATGTGAGCCATAGCCATATAATTGATCTCATTTCTCACTAACCAAAATCAACATTCTCTCTCATCACCATCAATCATCAATCATCATCACTTTTTAGTTTTAGGGTTTCATCTTTCAACATAACCCCATAAAAGTCACTAATAAATCATTCATCATCGCACAATCATAATAAAATGTAACAGATTCGAACACATTACAATCTTTTTTTTCTTTCTTTCTTTTTCTTGGATGCACTTTTATTTTTTGGCTAAAGTGGAAAAGGTAGTGGGAAATCTAAGAAGTTGTTCCCAAGTTGCTTATAGAAAATAGCTTAAGATGGCTATGGAGGTTAGGACTTGGAAACATTTGGAAATATTCTATAAAGTCTATTGTCACAAGTGAGAAATTTAAGAATCTAAAATCCTTGTTGTCTCTTGGATCTGGGTTTAGTGTATTCTTTGATACCCAAGTTATTAAAAAAAAAAAAACAAACAGGGATTCTAACTTTTTAGAACAAAACTCGATCAAATATATTTGGATGATTTTTTTTTTTTTTTTTTTTAGACTTCCTTTCTTTTAATCTGGATAGCATCTCTCTTGAAAGTTCCTCTGTCCTGTGTTTTAGAAATTAGCACAACTAAAAACGTTTCCAAAGTGATGGATTTCTTTACTAGTTATTTGATCATAGTTCTGAAAAGGAAAAAAAATCAATAAATCAGAGGAAAAGGCTACAAAAATTCAACAGATCAACTACATTAGAGAAACATTTGATTAAAAGATGTTAGCACAAGTGAAGTTGTTCTTACTTCCATTATCATAAACTTAAACAAGCTAAGTAAGGCTCATTTAAGACACAGATTCATGGAGAAAATGGGTATATATTACAATGCTGAAATGAACAGTAACTTAACACAAAAGCCATATTGGGGAGTTAAAAAAGAAACACCCCATTAATTTCTAGATTCTACAAAGACCCACTTAGAGATTGGGTCTCAGATACTTAGCTCTCTTGGATGGAAAGAAGATCAAATCAATAACAAGAATACATTAATATAATCATCATCTTAGCATAGAGCAAGTTTAAGGAAAACGAAAAGGAAAAGGAAAAATTGCTATACAATTTTCTTTGAAATGGAAAAGGCTAGCTATATCTGATTGATCTTATTTATCATTTTTTTTCTTTTTTTTTCTTTTTTTTTACCTGGAAGAGACAGAGTTCAAGGCTCTTGCAAAGCCATTCATAGCTCCATAGCCCTTTGAGCTGAACCCCAAGCAGCCAAGCAAGCCTTGTCTGTAAGGCAAGAATGTCTTCTTCCTCAACTCCTCTGCTTGTGCTCTGTTTTTTGTGTAGTGCAGCTCATGAGGAGACGGCGGAATCCGCCGTTTCCCAACACCATTCGTAGGTTTTCCGGTCGCCGGTTTCTTCGCCGAAACTTGCCCACTTCCACCTTTCACCTTCTGTGCTGATGGTTTCATAGCTTTTTGCCTTGTTGAAGATGAAGTGGAAGAAGAAGTGGTAGTGGATGCTGCTTGATTTGTTGTTGGTTTTTTCTCTTTTGCTGAAGAAAAAGAAATGTTGGACCAGAATTTGTGATTACTGCTTCTTCCTTCACTTTTGCTTCTGTATAGAAAATCCTTCAAAAAAACCCATCTCTTCGAGTTTCTTCCTGCTGATGAAGATCTTGATGACGAAGCTGAAACTGAAGGAGTCGTCGTTTCTGAACTCATAAACCCTTCTTCTTCACTCTTCTTCATCGTTTTCCCTTCTCCTGAATCGTTTTCAAGAAACCCTTCTGCATTCAAATCCTCATCGTCATTTTCAGTCCACTCCACCGGCGTATTTCTCAACGGCGACATAGATCTAGTTCTTCGCCGGAGAGATTTATCCCGAAGCCGCAGATCTCTCCCTCTTACATACCCAACAATTTCACCACCTTCATCATCTTCACCTTCTCCTTCCAGATCCAACAATGGCGCCAAAACCTGCGGCTGCTCCAAGTGAGTCGAGAGTTTCATCGGCCTGATCTTTCCGTTCAAAAACAACTCATCCGCTGAGCTCATGGACCCGACTGAACCCGACCCATTAGACCCAAACCTCCCGGAAAACTCAAACTCGAACGAAAACGAATGGCTGTCCTTCGACGACGGAAACTGAGAGGACGAGTTCGAGGATTTAGTTATAGCGAAATGCATTGGACTAGCCGGAGCACTGTAATAGAATCCACCAACAGGGCCACGACCGGGACTCGAAGGAGCACTAACATAAGGAGTGGAACACGCGCTATCGACGTCTTCAAAAACAGATTGTAGCTCATGAGCACCATGAGGTCCGCCATTAGTAAGTTCTTGCATCTCGGTTTTGATATCTGAATCCAAACTTTCACCGCCATTGTCGCTAGTTTGGAGCTCCATTGCTCTGTTCATCAGTTCAACGCCAAACGGAGAAGAAGAAGAGGAAGAAGAAGCTCTTAAGAAATGAAGGGAGCGTTATTGCAAACTTAATAATTTCGGGAATGGGTTTACAAAAAGGCCCTCAAAGTTTCCGTTTATTACACTTACTGCCATTATTATTTGATGGTTTTTCTAAAACACCCTTAGATCTCTGTCCTTTTTCCATTTTATATTTATTATTTTGTTGATTTAAAAAGAATAAATAATTATTAAATTGACAAAAATGTATTTTGCTTTTTATTAAATTAGTGGTGTGAGTATCCACATATAAATAGAAAAATATTAATTCCTTACAATGTAAAGGGAAGGCCCTATTTATTATTTGATATGACATTTTTTTCATTGGCCTATTTATATCATATTTTATAAATATATGTGTCGTGGTTCATTAATGCTTTTTAATTCACGATCTAATTTGAATATCTAACTTTTTGGTTGAGAAAATATATTTTATAAGATTAATGTTGGTGTTTTTGTTTTGACGTCGAAATAATACATTGTATTATTATTATTATTATTATTATTATTAATTTATCGATAGTTAAGATGTATAAAACAATATTATATATTTAGACATTATGTTAAAATTACAAAAAAATCCAGACTTTGTCGTTTATTTTAAAAATATATTATTCTTTTGATTTTACGGCATTATCCATCAACTTTTATAGACATTATTTATATACTCTAGGAATCATATGTGTTTTTAGAAATATAGAGAGTTGAGTCTTCGAATATAGATTTCTACAGTTGATACATTCTATCCCTGATATCAATGACCGAGAATTTGAACTAAATTTTCACGTATAGGATGAGAGGTCGTGTCAATTAAGCTACACTCGCTTTGACAATATCTACTTCTAAATGAAAAATAAATTGAGTTAAATGTTTTTTTTAATAAAATGTTAATTTTGTTGAATGGTTTATGAGGGAACAACCATTTTATTTTAATTATAAATTAAAAGATGATTGATAAATACAAATGATTTAATAAATTTTATGGGAAAAAGTAAGAATGGCAAAAGCATTAAGACATGGTTGCCTCAACATGAAAATGTTAGCAAGTCATATTCCATGTAGGTATCAAAAGACCACAAATATGGGTATCCTAAGATACATTAATATAGCATATATTAAATTATTGTAAAGTAGAGTATTCTAAATGTTCGTCTCTCGAAAACTGTGGATTCCATCAAATAATAATCTAAAGAGTACTTTTAAAATATTTGTGAAAGGTCAAAGATAATGTTGCAACTTTTAAAACAATAAAACACTCTTTAAACCGATAGCCGATGCTTCAGAACGCACATATTGAAAGAAAACAAATTTTCACTTACTTTCTGATATATATCTATCATTGTTTAGCACTATTGGGTGACAAACACTTATAGATATCTATTATCGTTCATCAACATTTTGTTATATTTGTAAATAAGTTGGTTCATCTTACAGTGTATTTGAAAACTTTTTGTTTTTTTTGATAAATTCTGAAAAACTGATTTTTGAAACGTTATCTAAGTCCTATCTAAAAGTAAATAAATAAATATAACATATTTGTTATGAGATAATATTTGTTTTTTTTTTAAGTAAATTATTATTATTATTTACTATATTACAAAAAAAAACATGATATAGGTGTGCAACTTAATAATTGCCAAACATATTCACCGCTAAAATCAAATGTGTTTAAAAACTAAAATACACAAACTAACCAAAATCAATTATTAAACTAATCAAAATCCACACTATTTATCTAAATCAAATCAATTGGTTAATTTTCAATTTCACTTTCATAAAAAAAATACCATTTGGTATGGATTAATTAATTAAACCGACTCATTCAATAGATGGTCTTTTTAGATTGACTATAAAAAAATCTATATATATTTTTTGATAAAATAAATAAATCGGATTGTCAAGCACTTCAACTTTTTTCAAAATAACTAACTTATTCTTAAAATTAAACACTTGAAAAGTTATACAAAACACGTGAAAGATCGAACTTCCAATCTTTAGGACGAAAGACCATGTCAATTACCGTTGAATTAACTCATTTTTTGGTCACTTAGATTTGGTCGATCGTTTCAATTCTCACTCTTTAGAACTCCAAATAAGTATTTAAAGAGAAAAAAAAAAATTAGTTTTTAAGCCTAGATTGTAGTTAAGATAGTAAAAATGTAGGGGCCTAGGGGGTGACAATAATGAGGACCAAAATGAAAATATTGGAGAATTAGGGAGTGGAGTGGCACATAGGATTTAGAGTAAAAAGGAGATTCGCCGAAGCTAAGGGTCGGAATCCGAAGCTAAAGACACAAATTTCAATCAATAATCAAATGATGAAACCCATCAATTGTTTGATTAAATTAGTGACATTAATCAGAATATGGGAATTAATGTAATCTCAAAATTGCATGTAACTTACCATAATTCACAAATCCCTTTTTTTCTTTTTTTAATCTTTTTATTTATTTATTTATTTATTTATTTATTTGCTCTCTTCCCAATAAAAGGAGAATATTGGCACCCAAACAACCCTCCAATACTTTCCCCTTTTTATGGGTTAGAAATCCAAAAAAAATATATATTTGGATTAGGATAGATAGATCACAAAGAATAATACTCAAAATCTTATCTTATATTTTAAACTACTCTTTCGAAGGTAGATAAAAATAAAAAACTACCATAACGTGATAGTGATCTAAAATAAAAATTTGAACGGTCACGATCATTTAGCATTTTAATAGATTTATAACCAAAGTTTTTTTTCCGTATAATGTACTCTGTGATAGTGATCTAAAATGAAAATTTGAACGGTCACGATCATTTAGCATTTTAATAGATTTCTAACCAAAGTTTTTTTTCCGTATAATGTACTCTTTTTTACTATTAATATATTTATATGTTAGTTGAGTTATGTTTATTTTAACGATAATTTAAATAAAATAAAACTCAAGATTATTTTTATAGTTCAATCATTTGAATCATATGGGTTAAAGAATATCAAGTATCCTAAGGTTTTGGTTGGGACTTGAAAAAATATGGTTCATTATATCAATATCTACAAATACTTGCATGTTTTTGGTTTTTGCAAATTAGTCCTTGCGTCACTTTTTATCATTACTTTAATGTAAAAACCCTCTTAAAAAGGTTTTTCGAAATAGTTCAAAATTGATTGAAGTTAAACTTTTAGATAATTGAAATCAACTCTAAAGTTATTTGTATGATAAACAAATTTTCTCGATACTAAACCTTAAGGTCGTCCATTTCATAAGTGAAATAGACTCGTGCTTGTAAAAGCTTATCTCTTATACTATCCGAGGAATTAATCATTTAAAGGACGATTCAGAGTTGAAAAATAACCGACGATAGTTAATTTTATTGAAAAATTATATTGAACTCAACAAAAAGAGATATGCATTTATGATTGGTTTTATACCGTTAAAATTGCAACTAAACTTTGTGGCATTAAATATACCTATCTTTTAAGCTACATACTCATATTAAATTTGAAAATAAATAGTCTAACATAAGGAGGGTTGAGTAAATTTTTTGAACTAGCCCAAAAATTTTGCTAGTCAGCTAATCTATTTAGAATACTCGAATACATGTTCTAACTCAATTCAATCAAACTTTAAGGGAGCGTTTGGTGCGCAGGTTTGGAATCAAATGCCTGAAAATTAAATGCCTGTAAATTTTTCTGATGGGGTTCTGATGCCTGGAAATTACAAATGTCTGTGTTTAAGGTGCATGATTTGAAATTATGAGTTTTTTATGTCTGTGCTTGGGGCGAGTCTGTTTAGTATATATATATATTGTGAATTGTATATCAATTACACTATTTACACTCCATAGAAAAAAACCACTAAAAGACAAAAATCAATTACACTTATTTTTATATAAAATGTAAATATTTTGTAAGTTTTTCTATTTTTGATAATTTCTCTATTAAAATAACTTAATTAATAAAATTAAAAAGTCAGAATTATCATTCTTTATTTTTATTTTTTGGTGAAAATTGAAATTTTACTTTTGATGAGAATTTTACTATTTATAAATTGTGGTTATTATATAGATTGGATTCCGATCTTCGAATATAATTAAATAACCAAAGAAAAAAAATCATTTTAAAAAAGCAAGTAGGCTATAAACTATTATTTAATTTTAAAATATGACAAAAAAGAATATAGGGTCAAATGTAATACATGTGAATAGATCATATTTTTAAATTTTACTTTAAATCCATAATCAAACCAAAGTAATTTCATTTATTGCTATTAATTAAATACACTAATATAGAATGAAATATTTGAAAGTCAACATCACATCCTATGTGGTTCATTTTCACTTTAAGATGTTGTTTGGATGGTTGAAATATAATTAAAATTACTCCAAATAAGAGGAGTTGGAAAGTGTGAATAATAAAAAACGGGATGGAAATGATATTGTGGAGGATGAAAACAGTAAGAAAGAGGGTTGGATTAAACAATGTTGTGACAGAATCAGTTTTGTATTGTAAATCGAGTCAAGAACGCTCAATTCGAACATGAATTTTGGATTACTTACGTTACAAACTCATCCCATTACAAGCTACCAAACACCTTCATTTATCGACATTTTAAATAATTGGAACTACAACAAAATCTATCCGCCTCAGAGTCTATTTACTAATACTCTGCACCATATTGCTATATTTACCATTGCTTCTATTTTAATTCTTAACGAAGAGAGCATTTTAAAACAATATAATTATTATTTAAAATATTTTGAAAAAACGAGACCTCGACTTCGAAACATTATGAGTCATTTTCTCTAGTCAATAAATCGCTATACATATAATAACTTTTTTCTTAAAGAAAATATACAAATAATTAACTTTATACTAATTAAGACATATACATTAAAAAGTTACAAATTCTAGGCATAAAGTTTAGAAATTAAAATAAAAACATTATATTTTCTATAAGCTAAATGAAGACAAAGATGAAGAATGCATTCTGTTACGTCATTATTATTTTATTGTTTAATTTATTTGCTATAAATTAAATAATTAAATAACAATAACATAACCAAAAGTACAATTATTTAAGTTATTATTTTAATTTATTGTTATGTTTTTAATATTATTATATAAAAATTATTTTCATGTTTCAAGTTAAACAATTTAAACTTTCTTGAAAAACATTTTTTTCTCTAGTTAATCTAAATCGACTCTTGAAAAAGATGTGATCTGGTCGTTTATTTGTCTCCATCCTAAAATTTCCCATCTCCCACCTTTGAGATTGAAGAGAATGAGAACCCAACAATTTTCCTAGAGCAAGAGTAAGTATTATAAAAGGAAATATTGTTATAAAAGAAAAACAATGTTAATGAAGATGGAAAGTACTTGAAACCAGATATCAGAGCTTCCTCTGCAGTATTTGTCTGGCAAACCATCAGTACCACCACCACCATCTCTACACTACAGTAAGGAGGACAATCACTATGACAAGTTTTCTTTTCCAAGAAGGAAAAAAAAATCATAACAGAGACTCATTATCTGACCACTTTACATCATCAATAAGTTTATAAAAAAAAAAAAAAAGGATTAAGCATTTCCCCCAATGATCAGCAAATCGCTGACCAATTCATCAACTAAAGAAGTTAATATCCCTCTCTCAATCAAAACCCCCTCTTCAGATGCTTCTTGTTCAAAGTTTAGCCATTTCCCATGTTGGGTACTCATATCCTTGTTCACAAGTTCATCTACCATCCATTCTTCCATACATTTCCAACTCTCTATCTCTTTCCATAATTCATATACCAGACAATCGTTTTCAAACAGTTTTGTCCATGGAACCCATGTTTTGGAACTTCCAACTACTACTTGTTTGAGCTTTAGTTCCAGACATTCATTAACACAGTCGAACAGGACCTTCCGTTCGAGCTTGAAATGTTCTGGTTCGTCACTGTTCTTGATGTTTTCGTCAGTCTCTAGATTATTGTAGAGACTAGTAGCAATCACCATTGGGGTAACACCTAATGTGAAGTTTTCAAATGCTGGCTCGGCTTTGGTTAGGACATCCCTCACATACTGCAGTTCCCAATCATCTGATCTATAGATGTTGTAGTTTATTGGACTTGTCATTGTAGGTGACAAAGTTCCATACTTATCTGTCTCGTCGATGCTTGATGCGGAGTCGAATATTGGTGTCTCACCAAGCATTCTTGGGTAGAGATTTGTTGGGTCTAACTTGATTTCATCGCCACGTTGAACTGAGAACAACCCAGAAAAAGATAGTCAATACCAGCAGATTTTCGTAAACTTGGGAAATAGTCTCTTTTTTTTTTCCCTACTCATATTCAGTAACTTTGCTTTGTTTCTCCTTTTCAAGAAATAATACAAGGAAACTCAAAAAATGTAGCTGATGATTTATGCCATTAAATGCATGAGAGGTTCAAAATTATATTTTGGCCATGAAATGAACCAAATATAGTTTAAAGAGGGAACAGCCATATCTTGGTAGCTACTTTCAATCATTGTTCCTATATTCCCTTCAGTTTGAAGCAAATTTCTAATATCTTTTCAAGAAGTTATGTTAATAAAAAACAATACTAAATAAATCTAGAAACGAACTTCAAATTCCCATTAAATTGCATCCGAAACTCATTATGCAGTTTTCTAATAGTTGGAATCCTGTTTTTGTGGGCTGGATTTGTTGTATGCCTGTATATTCTCCCTTTTCTTTCAATTCTTAATTTTGTATAGCTAGATTGCGTTCTTGTAGCTAGGATCTTGTTTGTCTCAAGGAAAGTTGTTGTTTTACCCCCCCCCCCCCCCCAAAAAAAATGTGAAATTTGTTTCTGACGCTAACTTTTTCGAGAGAGAAAGAGAGAGAGAGATTTACCATGGATGCTATTTCCATCGTCCGGGGAAAATTCATACTCAACTGAAGATCCACTAATGGTAACTGTTTCAGTGTTGTTGCTATCTTCGGGTTCTTTCATTTCTTTTACTCCCTGGAAATGGAAAAATTTAGTATATAGAAAGAGGTGTTGAGAAACAATTGATAATTCACAACTCAAATGACCATGACTCAATTTTCAGTATAAGGACCATGACGAAGATAACAGCTGAAAAATGCAATACCTGCTGCCATTTATCAGCTATCAGTTTGTTGCTATCATTTGACAAGTGTTCACAATCATGGGTGCTATCCAAATATCTGCAATTTACGCCATTCTCTTCTTTGGAACATTCTGAAGTGGAAAAAACGTCCTGCGAATTGGACTCAGAACAAGCAAAAATGCCTTCTCTAGCCATGTATGATTGAGAGGACTCGACCCTACATGTTAATTCCTGAAGTTTTCGCTCCAACAGAACACTTAAAGCATCACCATTTAAGACACTTAAATTGGGTGAAAATGATGATAGATTCTGCAAATAATCGTTCTCACTACACGAGTCAAAGACCAAACTGTGATTAATTTTCCTATCCTCGTCTGAGTGAGGTTCAGATATAGACTTCTTCAGTGGGGATGTGAATGTAAAAGAAACAATGTCCATTCCCAGCTTCCTGTTTTCATCACAGTTTGTTAAACCATCAACGGCAATGTTATATTTGACAGATCTCTCACTGTCGTGGATCAAAGCATTGGATACAGAAGTTCCTTCACTGCTAACATCCTCACTGACAGATCTTTTCTTCCGTGAGGCAGCATTTTTCTTGGAAGATGCAAAATCCTTTTTAGCATCTGTTTCTCTTGTGCGTGTGATTTTCGATTCAACTTCAGAGTTCATAGCAATCTTATTTACAGTTCTCCTAGAACCGAGGTGAGAATTTGAAGATTGAGTCCTTTTGACAGGCTGATTCAAGACTGGAGGTTTTGAAGGCAATTTTTCTTTGTTGGGTACAGAATTCTGCTTTTGATAGTTTTGTGCAAGAATATTGTTATTCCTCTTCATACTTCTCTTCTGCATAGTTTTCTGAATGCCAGGCTGGCTCTTGAAAAGCTGGCTCGATTTTACTTCAGTATGTTCTTTCCTATCCATTGAACTCCTGTCACTACAAGAAGTTAAGTCTCCTCTATTCTGAAGATTGCCCCTAGTTTGAACTGATAGGGAAACTGGTCTTCCTTTATCTTTTGAAGTGTTGGTGTTACTTCTATCACCTCCAGTAGATTCTGTTCTCGACACTAAAAGATGTTCTGATCCACTATAATTCCGTTCACTAGCCGCCTTCCCTTTTCTATACTTTTCTGTTGATTTTTCAATCCCTGATGACTTGCGTGCAGTTTCCAATTTCTCCTTCAAATCCCGTATTCTCAACGGCATTGAGGAATTGGTAATCGGTGTCATTTTACTCTTCACAGGTTTCCTTGGACTTGCCTCAATTATCTTGGTAGCTGCCTCCATTAAGTACCCCGTGTTCATCGTTGGAGTAAACCCAGGGCTCTTGATAGGAGACAACAACTTATGATGAGTTATAGGTATAGATTTAGCAGACTTGGGAGGCAATACTTCAGTTTGAAATCTTTCAATTGGACTCTTCGGTACTTTTTGCGCCCTAAAGTCTAAGAGATTCCCAGAAAACCTTTCCAGTTTGTTAGGCATATCTATATATTCCATAGAATGACCGTTCCATACTCCACTACTGTTATCATGATGAGACGATGCTCTGACAGAGTGGGATTCTAAGAATGGGGTAGAACAAGGCTCAGGTACACTAGAAGGCAATGAATCTAACCCCATAAGTCTAGCAACTACACTCGGGACTCGGCCCCCACATTTTTCTTCACTGGTTTTGGTCAAAGAAAAATCCCAATCACCATTTAATTTATAACTAGAACTTGCTGCATCTTCGCTTGCCTCTAACTGCAGATAGAATAAAGACGGTAATGCAAATGAAAGCAGAAGAAAAAATGCATCTCAATGGCAGTTCTCACCTGAAAGAGCTGTGACTTTGACAAGTTATCAACATTTTCTTTTCCTTGCTTCAATCCTTTTTTGGCAAAACAGAAGGATCAAAAAATGAAATAAACAAAGCAAAAAGTTTCTTCAACACGCATTTGATTCATTCCATTATAAGGATAAAACAAGCACAGAACCTTGAAAATTGAAATAACATAAGCTTAAAAGTATTATGTACCAGATAACTCATTGCTGCTTGAGAACAACCTCTTCCTAGATTTTCCATTCCAATCAAATAAGTTAAGAAAGCCTCCTTTTGAGCGTTTCTTCTCAACCTCCATCTTCTAATCAACAAAAGGCCTGGACAACAGCCATTATTTTCACAGCAGGGAAAACAAAAACAGAATCCATAACCAGAAATTTCTCAGAATTTATCTCATACATTATCCCAACAGCATAATCAAACAACGGAGGAGATTGAAGCAATACTTGACTATTTAAACAGTTAGAAATATGAAGAATGAGA
This sequence comes from Cucumis cinereus, assembly GCA_037974625.1. Taxonomy (NCBI): domain Eukaryota; kingdom Viridiplantae; phylum Streptophyta; class Magnoliopsida; order Cucurbitales; family Cucurbitaceae; genus Cucumis; species Cucumis cinereus. The sequence continues at coordinate 12,622,713 of JBBPDJ010000019.1, forward strand.
AGAGAGAACACGCAACAACTATAAACATACACATTTCTTGTTCCAGTCCAACGAGCCTTCTACAAAACCCTAATCTTACAACAATAGATGTAAAGCTAGGGAAATCTAAATCATCCTCCAATAAAAAAAAAAACATTTAGCTTCATAATAAAGCAACCCAAATTTTCCAAAGTAAAAACAAATAAAAAAACACCAGTAAAGAGTAAAGACCAGCAGTTGATCAAAATGTGTCATCGCCGTTCTAAGACAATTTTCACCAAAAACCCACAATCTACTAAGCCACATTCTCCAAACCCAAATTGTTTAATCCTCAATCCAGGAACAACATCATCAATCCGTTACTCTTTCAAATTACAAAAAGAACCAAAAACTCAAGTCATTGTAATGGAAACAAAACACATACCTCTCAGCAAACAGATCCCATTTCAAAACCGCAAGCTTGCCACCAAAAAACGGGCAGAAGTGATGAAAGAGAGCATGAAACACAGATCTAAGAAAAAGGGTACAAAAATTGAGCAAAAGGGGGTTTGGGAAAGAAGAAAAAAGGGTGAAAATGAAGATCAGCAGTCGTGAGGCAGTAGAGACGAAAGAGAAAGCGAAAGACAGGTTGGAAGATGGAGCATTTAAAAATGGCAGAATGAGAGAGAGAGAGAGAGAACGAGAGAGAGAGAGAAGAGAGTGAGGAAGCTTAAAAAACGGTGTTTGAGGTGGAAAAATTTAAGGAATTGAAGGCTCCTCCTTCCCCTGTGTTTCTTTCTCTCTGTGCCCTCTCTGAAGTTCTCACTTGAATGCTAATCTTTCTCTCTCTAATTTCTCTCTCTACTGCCATGTGAGAAGCAAGAAGGTTTTGTGCTTTGGCCCATATTGCACACCAAAGGGACTAACCAAACTTCGAGGTGGGTCCCACTTAGTCAAAAAAAACACAAAATTTTAAATTTTAAAATTAATAAAAAGAATAAAATTTTGAATTTTTTTAAGAACATATATGTTGTTGAATTTTACCTTTATATTCTCAAATAGAACTTTAGTCACTTAATTTCATTTTAATTTATTTTATTGTTGGTTTTCTTAATAAAATGTTGTTTGTTGGCTTTTTTTTTTTTTTTTAAGATACTTATAAGATATTCATATATGATATTTTTTAAAATAAAATTATTAGTATTGTTGAATGTTGTCCTAACTCCAGACAAGACCTAAAGTTCACGATCAAGTCTAAGCTCCATAAAACTTTAGAGACAATATGGAAAAATGCATGTCTCAAATGAGAAATAGCAAGTTTGAGTTTTGGGTCAACTAGTTAGAGCCTTTGAAAAGAATGGAGTTGCATTTGGTCTAGCAACCTACAACCTTGAGTATTGCAAATTATCCGATAAGTCAACATTGTTGGATTTACGTATAATCACAAACAAGTTTAAAACAATCCTTAAAACTAACTTAATTAGGAATCAAAATGTGATAGACTAGACACCACACTGATGAGAGAAAATTTCATATAAACTCACCTCAAAAAATGAGATAGAACGAACCAAGAGAAGCGAGTCGACAGCAAAGCCCACAAGAGACCCACACATGTGAGATTCTCGCGCACCATTCTAATTTACAATTTTGAAAAGAAAAAAAAAGTTTTAAAGGACTAAATCTTAAAATTTATTAAAAGACTTTAAATCCTATATTTAAAAAAAAAATTGTCTCTACGGTTAAGATTCTATTTACTCCAAAATGATGTTGTAACTTCTATATTTTAGATGATTATGCTCTAGAATCATCATATTACATAAATTAAAAAATAACCAAGAAATATTGTTAATTTATTTTATAAATCTTTTATGTCTAGAAACATAACTAACACATTTATCAAATAAACCCCAAAACTAATTTTGTTCTTTTATTTTCCTCCAAAACTTAAATCTCTTACATCCCCTCCTCGGCTCCTCACCGTTTACTATTTTTTTCAAAATGAAATCTTGAAGCAAATTAGAAAAAACATTGAGTATAATAATAATAAACAATTAAAAAAATTTGACATATTGGTATTAATATCAATGACAAGGTAAAATAAACTAAAAAAAAGTACAACACATGTATAAAATAAACTCAACTAAATTGCAGATAAATATTTACAGATGAATCACAGCCCAAACAAAAAAAAAAAGGAAGAAGAAAGAATTGGAAGGAAGAGAAAAAAACACTTAAAATGAATCACAAAATATCCCAAATTTGAGACACGAACAACTTTGTATGTGGATGAAATTACATCTAGCATGAGTTGAGAATGTGAAGTCGAATGCTAATGCGCCAAAATGATGACAGTCAAAATGTTAAAAGTGAAGTGACTTTTTAAGTTATCTGATATAAAACATCAATTTAGCATCTGACCTCTAATTAAAAATTAAAACCCTAGATTTTTAAGAGTGATTGTTTTATTTGACTGCCTAGTTATCCATCTATAGAGCCTATCTCATCATTTCGTTAAAGAGTTAACGAAATCAAAACGACATTGATTAACCACTTAAAAAAAATCAACAAACTATTTTGAAAGTGTAATAATACTCTAATCTCTCACACATCAAATCTTGACCGTTGGTTTTTACATTGATGATGAAGAAGGAAGGCTTAGGGAATGACTTTACATATTAAGTTTAAATTATTCTCTTTCTTTCATTCTTTCTCTTTCCTTTGGTTAAATATTATTAACATTTCAAATTTTAAAATAATAATTTTTAAAAAAAGGTTTCTTATTGGTTGATGGAAATTTTGGGATGATCAAATAATTTTATATTTTTGGATAATTGAAGTTTTCAACCTTTTGCCAAAAACAACAATAATTAATTTTTAAAGATCACAATATTTAAAATGAAAAATTAGGGTTAGCAAACTGTTAAAAATATTTATAAAATATAACAAAATTTCAGATTTCATCGTTGATAGACAGTTAACTTCTATGTGTTTTCTCATACGAACGAACGGTAAGTTATAAGAAATATTTAAAAATACTAATCACAAATTATGATTTTTTTAGTACAACAATAATCTAAGCTCTAACTCGACAGTCCATATATAAATCTAACAACGTTTAATTTAAATGTTTCAAAACTTAATAATAACTAAAATTATTTCTTGAAAAAATGTAAAACTTAATAATTTTAAAAGCAGAAATAAATCTTTAGAGTAATAACTTGCAACTTCAATTAGGTTACAAAAAGAGAAATTAATATATTTATTGTTTGCTTCAATTATTTGAGAATAGTTTTTTTTTTCCTTTTTGCTTTTTGCTACAATAATTTAAGAGAATGGTTGAGAAAAATATGAACAAAATTATTCAAAAAGTCACAAATAATTTAAACTGGTGAAATTAGAAATCCTCTATAATTCCATCAAATTTGGTGACAGATTTTCAATTGACTTAGGTTTTGGATGAGTTTGGTTCTAATAAAAAAATTCAATACGAACTTTCGAGTTTGAAACTCTAAGTTACACAAATTCAATTTTCCAAACTCGTAGATGCAATGTCTCTAAAAAGAAGGTATATATATAAATTCAACTCGTCTTTTACCAGAATACGTTCGCAAGAACATTCAAAGTTGTGAAGCTAAAATTCCAAATATTATAAAAATTGGAAGTTTCAATAAAATCCAAAGAAAAAAAAATGAAGATTTCACGTCCCTTTAAATTATTGGTAATAGTAATCACTCGGTGCATCTAATCATTTAAACTATAACGACACAATACCAAACAAATATTTAAAACAAACCTTGGAGGATTTAGTATAAGTCCAGAACCCTCATCAACTTTATGTTTTTTATATTATATTTAAATATATATAAGACAACTGAAATAATACAAATACTAGTAGCTAGTACTGTGATAAAACTATCATTCTAGCATTGTGATAAAACTGTCATCCAACTCTCTCGAGATCTAGGTTTAAGTTCCACTATTTATTTATGAATCCGCCACTGATTTACATGAGTCTAAGAGTCACGGGCAGCGGGGTCCGGAGGTACAAAAATAGGTTAGAAAATACCAAACAAATTATCAAAACCTAAAAATGTAATAAAAGGGTTGGAAGATATTTAGAAGAGATCACCATGAAGTATAAGAGAGAAGCTTAGAGCCCTAATTTTCCTTCTTGAAATGTGTAGCCATGAGCTCTTGCAACTATAAATATTTGTTTCAAGTCAAACACTAATGCCAATAAATAAACAAATTGTATGAAATAACCAGTAAACTATTATTTCTAATTATTCACTTTCACCATCCACTTATTTATGTAAATATGTAAATGATTGATGAAAGAGAGTAATTTTGGTCTAATGATTTGTTTTGGTTCCAAATCGTCTAACACGGGTTTATGATGAACGTTGTATTTTCAAAAAGTCTATGTCGGTTAGGAGTGATACAAAACTGACAAAATCAAACCGACTATTACTTATAATGTCGATTCATATACTTTAAAAAGTAACAGTTTGGCCCCTTTATTTTTCATCACGTGATTTTTTAAAATGTAGTCATAAATTTGGATTAAAATTTAAAGAGTGTCTAATTTGTGTTAAAATTTTACAAACTGATATACGAATGAATAAAAGCTACTAAAAATACAAGAATCAAAATGAACGAACAAAATTATTTAAATCGAAAATTTCAAATTACTGAGTGACCTATACTAGTTGAACATTTAAAAAAATAGTAAAATATCCAATCTTCCTTTAATAGGTTGTATTTAATTAGGCTAAAATACTTTTAATTGTATTTAATTATGGAATCTAAGATCATAGATTTTATTTCTAATAATAATAATAATCCAATACAAATTTGAGTTGAAAAATAATAGATTCTTGACAAACAAATAGAGTCGGTAAAGCCATGATTGGGCTTTGCTTCTTGCCAAAATGAACGTGCAATTTGGTCCCACTTCAATTTTAAGATCATTGTATCATACATCCCCTCCTTTTCCTCGTGGTTCATACCAATTTACGTGTATCTCAACTAATTTCATGAAATAATCTACTTGATCCTACAATACTTAGATGTCAAAAACACTCGTGAGAATATAATTTCTCTATGGTTCAATCAGTAAAATTCAATTATTTTATTGTTTTTTATTTTTATTTTAAATTTAATATATATATTATTTGAGATACGATAAATTTATACTTTTTGTTGCTATTACTTAAATATAGATGGGGGGTTCGTTGATTCGACTTGCAAGTTATGACTAGAGATAACAATTTGAATGGAACATGCAACCTAAATAAATAGGTATTAAATCATACTATGTTTTGTCAATTCTCTTATACATTAATGTGTGAAACTATTTTTTTTTTAACATAAAATAGGCACAATTAATTGAACCTTCATTCATATTTTGATTTAAAATGAGAAAATGTTTAGTTATGATTATTATAACAAAACACAAAATATTCCCTTTTATATTAAAAAGATTCAAAAGTGTTGAGTACTCTAAAATTTCTACTAAAAATAGAAGTTCAAGTTGGAAATTACGAAGGTAAATATTCAAACACCTTACTGTAACGTTTTGGTTTAATTAATTTATTAGTAGATGGTATTTAGCCAAATGTAATTAAAATGAACTTACTTTGAAAGCAATTTAAAAGAAAAACGAAGATTAGACAAATTTAAGAAATGAAGAAAATGTATATATAGGCCCCATGAGATTAGTCGAGGTGTACACAAGCTGACTCGAACACTCATTAATTTAAAAAATAATTATATATATATATACACGTATACACACAAACACATAAAATAAGAAATAAGAAAATCAAATCCCTCTATTTCTGATGTCTTCTCAAATTCTTAATCTTGCATGAATTAAGATTTTCAAAAAATAAAGATATACAAACAAAAACAAACCATAAAGAGGCCAAATTGTTTTTTTATTTTATTTAATCACAGAAACAAAAACAAAAGAAAATATATTTGATTTACTATTTTCAAAAGATTATTTCTCTAATTGGGTCCAACAGTATTATCCCAAAAGAGAAAAGACCCTAGGCTTTAGAAATGAAGTCTGATATTCTTCCAAAAAATAAATCACAGGACTTTATTGTCCCAATTGACCTATATTTTAGAACCAATATCTGATATTCTTCAAAAAGTTACGAAGCATCATGATCGACCCCAAGACAAGTCCGTATCTTGGTCTGATCGTTATGAAGTTGCTTGAGTTAAAGCTTCAAGACATTTGCTTATACTAGATTGCATTACTCTTTTTACCAGCTTAGGTATTAGTTTTGCTTCTCGTTTGTTCGAAGTGTACATGTCAAGTTTTATTTTCTTTTGTTTCTACGTTTGTATTTTGAGCATTAGTCTCTTTTCATTATTTCAATGAAAAGTCTCGTTTTCATTTAAAAAAAGAAACAAACAAACACACAAAAAATGAGAAAACCTTCGTTAAAAAGTATAAACTACCCATTATTGTTATTGGGAATCAGCTCCATGCTCGCTTAACTAAAAAAGGACAATGGAGCAAAAGAATAATGTCTGTTGAGGTTCACTCACAACTAGACAGTATTTGCAAAGAAAGACTTGAAGTAACCATATGGAGATGTGCTGACGCAAGGGAACTCAATAAACAAGTACTAAGCCATGACTACTCTAAATAATAAGGATTGAGTGAGGGGAAATTTTTTTGATGCTCTCTAATACAAATCATTATGCCACAGTGATAGAGCAAATGTAATCGAAACAATGGATTTAGCAGAATACCTGGATTGAGGACAGGACAAGCAAGTTTGTAGTCAAGAAGAATGATTTCTAGCCTGCAGTGAAAGGCCCTTGACCCAATAGTCTGAAGTGTTGTCCCATGATTTAAGGTGAGATGGTCTTCAGTTTGAAGTCGCCTTTAACTGCTAATAATGTCATATGCGTATCAGGAAGACTTCTTAAGACAGTTATCACATGGATTAGAGCCATATTTGCATGCTTTTCGATCAAACGACTCTCCGAAATGCTGAAGCAACATTTGTCTCCGACATTCATCCTGCGAAATTTTGCCACAAATTCAGGAAGCTGAGTTTGCATCAACAAATCATAGTTTTAAAATACTAAAACTAATGGGGCAGGAATTTTCATGGTGATGAATTAAGGATGATAATGGAAAGCATTCATTTGATGATGAAATGGAGTTACTAACCTTGAGTTCACAGAACTGTTGCATTTTCTTTCCTTGTGACATTGACATCTTAAAACTGTCACTTTTAAATCCCTGAGCATTGCGTAACATGCATACCACTCGGCTGAAATCCTTTTTTTGGTACAAGACAATACATGAAGCAGGGTAACCATCCCTTCCAGCTCTTCCTGATTCTTGATAATAGCTTTCAATTGATTTTGACATTGTATTGTGAATAACAAACCGCTGGACGAATAAACGAAGAAAGGTGATGAATAATGTAATAATGACCAAATGAATGTCAAAATGACTTGTATACATTAGCAAGTAATAGAATATGCTTAAGCATAAAAATGAGACAGTTGGATCTAAGATAAAGCTATAGGAAATGAAAAAGAAGAAAAGTTTTACTGCAATTGAGGCCAGCTACAAATTCATAAAGCAATGATTAATTTAAAGGGTGGTGGATAGGAAAGAGACAGATTGATTTGGACTGTACCCTTACTTGTAGGCATCAAGCATAGTGAAAGAAATCGGCCAAGTTTCCAAAGCTAACATTTAGAACACTTTCAAGTCGACTTTTTCAGAAGAGATTAACACTAAAAAGAAACAAATTCCTAACTTTCAGGACAAAAAGAAAGCTGTGGTATTTAATCCAATAATTTGCAGGAGTGCTATAGAGAGAGACAGAGACAGAAAGAGGCTCATTGACACAGTACCTATATCCAAGGGAAGTCATTGTAATTCATTCATTCATGCATGTCAAAACCAAACTCTAAAATTGGCATTAGGATGGTGAAAAATAAAATGAACTTACAACATCTGGCTTGTCTATCCCCATGCCAAAGGCAATTGTAGCACAAACAATCTGGATATCCCCCACATGCCATTTCTTCTGTACCAAAACTCTTTGTCGAGCAGCTAAACCAGCATGATAATATGCTGCCTTCATTTTAAATTTTTTATTTAGAGATTCTGATACCTCTACACATTCACTTTTTGAAAGACAATACACAATTCCACACTGATTCTTGAAACGCTCCATTATGAATTGTCCAAGCTGCATCAGAGGCTCTTTTGTCTTACACACTACTTCATACTTCAGGTTAGGCCTGTCAAAACTTCTTTCGAGGATAAGTGCGTGAGGAATTCTTAAAGCTTTTAGTACATCCTGCAGCATATTGATTGAAATGAGAAAATACCATTTCAAGCAAAACAGAAATGTCAGGTCTAAGGCATCCCTTGTTACCTCGCGAACTGACTGTGTTGCTGTTGCAGTCAGTGCCATCACTGGAACATCAGGGAAATTTTGCTTAAGACATCCTAGATTTCGATAATCTGGGCGAAAGTCGTGTCCCCACTGGCTGCATCATTGGAAAAACAGAAAGCAGTTTATGGCATGATTTTCAAGGTAAGACTAATCTGATTTATCTATCCCACCACATTTAGCTTTTTACTAAAATTCTAAACTCATTTAAGAAGTTCTCTCCCATTTATCTGCTAATTATCTCCTCCACTTTCACACAACACAATCTCCAACAATTTGTTATAATACTTCACAAAACATGTACAATTAGCAAAACCTATTATACAGATTGTTATGCTTCCTCGTGTAAACAGATTACTGATGATCTTAAAATTGGAATACTAAGATCTGTTTGGTAATCATTTCACATTTTGTTTTTGGTTTTTGGAAATTAAGTCTATTTGCTCTCTATGTCTTACAATGTTCTGCATGTTTCTTAAGTATAATAGTTGAATTCTTAGCCAAATTCTAAAAACAAAAACCTTTGTTTTTATAAGGAAAAAAAAACAAAAACAACCATTAGAAAACATTTTTTTTTTAGTTTTCAAAAATTGCTTCGCTTTTTAAACCGTTGGTAGAATGTAGATAATAAAGGAAGAAAGTTAGAGGTGAAAGTAGTCCCTGTAGGCTTAATTTCTAAAAACAAAATGGTTACCAAACGGGTCTAAATAACCAATTAGATTGATGGATGAGTTAGTTCTTCTTTGATACTGGTGCTTGTTCAAAAATGGGAGTGCAGCTTTGGGAAGAAAATAGCCCCAAGAAAGTGAAATTTTTCTTACTATCCCTAGCTCACAGTAGTCTCAACGCTGTGGATAGAATCCAAAGAAGACACCAAACTTAACCATCTCTTTTAACTTTTGTCTTCTTTGCAATAGAAGTTATGAAAATAGTAACCACCTTGTCCTCCGTTACCATTTTGCCTTATGGGTTGAATTTCTATCTTCAATCATTTTGATATGGCCCGTTGCTCTCCTAAAGATGATGATGCTAGCTTTTTTGAGTTTCTCTTCTAGTTGGTGGTTTAAGGAGAAAGCTAGGACTTTGAAGTGTAGTGTGACTAGAATAGTCGGTTCTTCTTAGATAAGTCATCTTCAAATTATCTTCTTTAATCTTTTTTTTTTCTTTAAAGTGTACAGTTAACAGCCTCTACGTCTAGTGCTTTACACTATTCTTTTTGTTATACACAATGTTATCTCATTAATTTAGATTGACAATCTTTCTTTCTCAAACCTTTGGTTTAGGCTCAGGGACCTCTCATCCCTAAGACCTTTAGGCTGTGTTCTCCTCTTTTAATTGAATATAATTTGACAATTTGTCTTGTGTCCTATATTAAAAAGACCGATAATAAATAAATAAAAATGGATGGAGTGCCCATTGCTTAAACTAGGGTATCATCTATATTCCAAGACTTATAAGCAATCTAATTCATCAAAAAGTTAACAAATTAAACAAAGAGCATGCCATACCTTACACAGTGTGCTTCATCAACAACAAAACCCGCAAGTTGTTTCTGTCATTACATTTTAAACTTAACATTATTTGTAATAGAAAATTTTGGAAATCTTGCGTTGGAAATAAAAATTTCTTCAGATTAATTTAGCAAGTTCTGACAGATCACCTTCATATGCATGAATCTAAGAATCTCCAAAAATGACTGAGTCGCTATTCTCTCAGGAGTCACATACAAGAGCTTGCACGAAGGTTTATCTTTCCTACAAATGAGAAAAGAAAACGCAATTTGAAAATATGCTCCAGGAGTGTCTAAAGGTTCTGAAACTTTCCACATATAATTACTTAAAGCACATACAACATGTTTTCTCAAAGAGGCTTGATCCCAAAAACTCTGAAAACAATAAAATAAGTATCCAAGTAGAGTAGTATGCATATAATTCACCCTGAGATAAGAAACGGCTTTCTGAATACTATACATCATATACATTATAGACATGTGGACATAAATTTACTAAATTAAAACATCACCAAATATCACGCCTAGAGAAAGAAGTAAACCTTGCCTCAGTTCTTGTAGGACAACGGCTGCTTGAGAAGAAGTTTGTTGAGAATTTAAAAACGTTGATGGAATTCCAAACTTGATGTTTAATGTGATTATCTGATCTTGAATTAGGGAAAGGAGGGGAGATACGACAACAGTAACACCTGGTTGAACTGTTGCAGGCAGCTGTACAGAGAGAAGTAAATGTAAAAATATGAAACGGGTTGAAAAAGCCGAAAGCCATGCATATGATCAACAAAAAAAAACGTTCAAAACTCTTCTTCAGTTTTCAAAACTCAAAACATAAAAATTAAAAATTAAAATGTCTATAAGAAATTAATAATATACTTACAAAGCAAAAAATGACTGGATAATGCACTCAAGATGGATGACATTAGTCTACAACATTCCACACCACAGGCATTGATGCCTTGGATAATTCAGGAAGCAAAGTAGCAGCCAGATGATTTTAGGGATCATGGCAGCCAAACTTTGTAACATTGATTATATATGTGGTACATCTCACAGACTATTCTGTTACTCTATCTTTTGAGATAAAGCTTCCTCGATGAAAGGATTTTCAAAAAATAAGATGGATAAAAGTCATCAGGAACAAAGAAATTCTAACAACTTAAACTCTAGCACGCCTTTATATACATAAAAATAGAAAGTAAATGAACTTTAAACTTCAATAAAAAGATGACGATAAAGAGTAACCAATATGACTGGTTATAAATGCCTCAGCCTTAGCTGTACTGTAATTCACACATCTGATTAACCATCTATCTCTATGATTGTCTTTAAAGTTGTGTAGGAAAGTAAGAGAAAAATGACCTGGTAACATAAGCTTTTTCCTCCTCCAGTTGGCATTAGTATAAAACAATCTTGCTTTGATGCAGCTGCTTTACAAGCCTCATGTTGCAGAGGTCGAAATGCTTTGTTTCCAAAAATAACAACATTTGCCAATTCAAAATCATCCAAAGTTTGTAACTCTTCATAAGTCAGACTCCTGCGTCCAGCCCTCGATGTTCTAGAGTACTGTCTTTCGCCTGGACTTGAATAAACGGAACCCCGAGTAGAGCTGTTTTCGCAATCCTTCAACATAACTTATCAAATCAGTATTTTTTTTTTTTTTTTTTTTTGAACAAATCAGTATTTAAAATAAGCTAAAAGTTTCACTATCACCAAGGACCAAATAAGTTAAAATGTTTTCATACATTACTTGCCTTGATTTAAAATAAAACAACCAAAAATATTGTGTTTAGGCCTGCGTTTACCTACTTCAGAGTACTAAGTTAAAGCAACTGGAGTAAAATTTTCAACCATTTACTTTCAAATTTAAAATGATATAAATTTTCATAAAATTATAATGAAAATCAGTCATCGGTGAGTCAAATGAAGAAGCTTACCCTTGAAGTAAGTATAGAAGTAGCCTGATGGGAACAATAAGAGGCGGTAGAATCAAGATTTCTCTTCTTTGAAGCGTTGAAGTGTACAACTTCCTCACTTTCGCTGGAAGAATCGATATTAACCAAATTTGGATTTTCCTCAGCTTCAGATGAATCCTCTATTATATCGATTGGGCATTCTCTGTTGTTAGCATTTTGAACTCCATCTTTTTCCTGGACACTCTCATCCAGAATAATATCTAAAGTGCCACAAGCTTCTGACTCCATTGCCTGTAAATCATCCCATTCCTCATTGTCTTGAACGGACTCCGCCAGAGCAGCCAAAAAATCATCTCCACAATGCTCAACAGAGACAAATTCCTTCCCATCATCACCTGAAAAAGGAAGTGCATACATAAACAAATAACTGACAGTGCCAACTTTTTATTTTAATAGCTCAATTAGAAGAGTTGAATTTGTTGGGTTTTTGCAGAATATTAGAAGTGCAGTTGTTCCACATCGAAAAAGTACAACAAAGTCACGGGATCCAACTATAAAAGGAGTCTATGCCTTCGGTTTCAAATCGTCCAAATTAGAAACACTTTACGTTTAGGTGTGCTAACTCCAGTTAAAGACTCTTTTGTATTTTCTAGTTTGAGAGTGAGATTAAAGGGTGTGAGTAGTATAAAAGCTTTGGGAGAACGCTCTTGTAATTTGATCGGGAGAAAGAATTATTTTGTGTGTTGTAATAATTTTTCACATAGTGAATTTTTTTTTTCTGTGATTTTTTCTCCAATTTGGAGTTTTTACACATAAATTTTGTATTCCTAGTTTTTATTGCTTTCTTTTAATTTCTCTGTTATTTTCCAGCTTTTTCTTGCAGTATAAGTGGAAGGTTTTTCCCAACAAGGTGTACTCTTTACTAGTCAATCTAAATCTAATAACAGTATCCGACCTGTTAATCCGTCAGATTACCTTCAACGTATACCATGCAACCAAAATTTAAAACCAATTCAATTGCTTCAACAGGATTTTTATGATCCATCAAAATAATAATGGCTAATACACTGAATGTGATGTCATATAACCAATTCTCACTCAAACTATCCATCAATTCCTGTGACATGAATTCGGGGGTGAAAAAAAACTGAATGAATACGAAGAATTACAGTTCCTTTACTCAATCCATAAGTTAACTAGGGAGCTACGTGTAAGATGTTTCCAAACTCACATTCCTTCAGTACAGTCTCGGAATCAAGGAAATGTAGATTAAACAATGTTCCATTGTCCTCATTCCAGTAAGAAAATGGTTATACAGATGAAACTGAAAGCATATTTTAGGGCTCGGAAATGGGTGGAGATGGAAGAAAGTACCATAAAGCTTGATTATGCGGTCCAAGCAAGCCTCCGCGGATTCTTCATCGAAACCGAGTTCCGCTGCCAAGCTTAACAACCGAGCTCTCTCCAATTCCAAGTCGTGTCCGCCCATTTTCTGAGTTCTGTGGAAGCTTCTTCCTCCCGCGCAATTTGGATTTAAAGCGTGTTCTTTTTTCTTTTTTATTTTTTTCCTTTTTTTTCTTCTTCTCTTTACAATAAAAATAAAAATAAAAAATAAATTAAACCAAACAAAACACTATTTTTACCTAACAGAAGCTTAGTGTCGTGGCCTGTAGACAATTGTTAAAATATTATGTTCATATGTCCGTAAATTCATGGGTTTGATATTTCAACATCGTCTATAAATGTTCGGAAATATGTCGTCCATTTAATCTATATAAATACTAATAACTATATTCAACAAACTGTTTGAGACGGTTGTCCTACAATCTAAATAAATTTTATAAATTCTATGACTTTTATAAAATTTTGTCAATATTGATATGTATGTAAAATTAAAATCTTGGTATCAATATCGACATCGATATTTTAATCCTTGTCCATAGGCAACTCAACTTTAATAATATAGAGTCACTATTACATTATGCATATTAAATAAATTTATTGGTAAATTTTTTTAATCGATTAATTTCGTCTTTCTCCTTTTAATCATTCTTTTGTAGCTATTGAGTAACTCAATGTTACAACTATACACTTGAAAATCAAACTTTCCAACTTCAACATATAATTCTAGTTTTTTGTGAGCTAAATACCCTCTTATAACACTATCACTTCCTATCAGATATATGTATAATTACCACTTTCATTTCTAATTTTGTTGTTTTCGTTCTTGATGTTTTATGCTATTTTTGTTTTCATATTTCTATTGCTTGCCATCTGTTGAAAAAAGAAAGTTTGATGAGCATAGACAAACACGATCTTATTCATATCAAATGTTGATAGGTTTATTCACATATTTCTAAACGAAACGAATGAAGATGAAGAAAAAAAAAGATGAATGAGGACGAAGAACAAATAGCATTTTTTTAGAAAGTAAGAAGAAGAACGAGGATGAAGTAGGGTTTAGAGTGTAGGTTGTTTGCTTCGTTAAAGAAAAAATGAAGAAGAATGTGTTTCTTGCATTTTTAGGTGGACTACTACGAATGGATAAATAGTTGGCCAAAGGTCTCGGGTTCAAATTTAGGGTTTAGGGTTTAGGGTTTTTAAAAATCTCTTTTTGATTTTTTTTTAAAAAATATTACATTACAAATGTTATTTTAAATTAAAAGTTAAATGGCTAGTATTTTTTTAATTGGCTTCCTCCATGTTGGTTTGAAAACTGAATCCAAAGCCGATAGAGATAGCGATGGAGCCGCCGGCGCCGACCACGAGGGGAGACAGAGCCGATAATGGCGAAAGAGAGATCTGCATCTTCCTGGAAACTCGAAACCTGGAAAAACAGTGGTTCCAAAGTTCTCTACGAAATTACACATCGTCAAAATTTCAAAAAGTTATACGTACTATCGGCTCATTGACTCCCAACTTCGGTGGTCAGTCCACACAGTGCGGAAATTTCAAGTAAAATAAAACAACTCTCTACACACCAATCATTTCCTCTCCATTTCCCCGAAATAAACCCTAATTCTTTTGATTCACTGTGGGTTCTTTCCCCCTTTTTTACAGTTTAATGTAATTGTTTAATTGAATGTGGGGACAATGAGATCAGTTTTGTCCATTTCATGTAATTTTTTGTCTCGCTTTCAAACATCTTTATGTTTTTTCTGTATCCGTTCGTCGTTTTCATGTGGGTCGTGTCGTTCTCGAGGAAAATGGTTCACCCATTAATCTTCTGGGTGTGGGTATTTCAATTGATTGTGAATTTTCCCAGAAATTCGAAGGTAGTTTCAGCTACTTGATGTTTAGAGACTGAACTTTTCTCTGCAACTTCTGTGTTTCTTCTTGATTAATCGGCCATGTTCGTTTATTTCTCTTTCATAATTCACTCCCTAGTCATTGTCAGATAAGAACACGTAATGGGTAGTGGTTGATATTTTATTTGGATTGTTTCTTCTAATAGATTAAGGACATGGCAGTTTTTTTAGTTATCCAAAGCTTAGAGAATTTCTACCAACTTTCCATGACAAAATCTAGGTAATGTCAGGCTCTTCTCTAGAAATGATGTTTGATGATCTCAATATTTATTTTACAATATAAAATTGACTTCAACTATTAACGCGTCTCTTTTGAAGTTGAATGGAAGCTTCCCCCTCCCTTCCGAAATCAATTTATTGTCAAATGTCCATTTCCTTATAAATATTGATCTTGAGAGTAATTCGTTAGAGATTGTGATTATTTTGAGTTAATTTATCGGTATTTGATGGTACAGAAGAGGCCTTTTCATGTCTACCACGGTGGTGATTTTGGAACTTCGAATCAAGAGCCAAAACGAATGAATATGTTCCATAAGTGAGTAGTTATAGTTAGTCCAAGAACCATTGGTGTTCTGTACACTGATTTTTTATGTTCTTACATGTGGATTTCATTTGTGTTTCTGCAGTGTTTTTGGGGAGGATAGCCCGTTCGCTTTTCTCGAACCTCTGATTCGGAAAGTGGTAAGACAAAGGGGCTTTTATGTTTGGTTATAATTGAACTGAATCAATTACATTTGATTTTAGAATTTACTTTGGTTACCTTGTTTCTTTTTAGCTTTTGCCTTTTAGGTTAGCAATTAAAATTGCAGTCGTTTTAGATAAAAGGAAACTATTCTGGTGCCTTGATGGAAAACACTTTTGTTTTCTTTATTTATTTGTTATTATTATTATTTCAATATTTGGCTACAGATCATTGTGTCTCCCATCAAGTTAAAAGAGTTTTTTTAAAAAAACCTCCCTCGAGCACTTGAGATAGTATAGGAAGTTGCACCAAGTTACGGGCCACCTAATCTCCAACACCACTTCTAAGTATAAATTTCAAATTTGGGATAAGTAATTATCATCTATTTAACAAGGATAAATATATGGGGATGTGGCTTATACTGTCATGCTAAACTGTTCAGCAAGCTGCAGCCATAGTTAGTGGCAAACCTTTGCTTTCTTTCTTCTTCTTTCATTTTCTTTTATTTATTTTATTTTTAGAGGAGGAAACATGAGAGCAAAACTTTGATTTCAGACGTTTGATATTCTTTTCTATGTTTTCTGTGTGTTTGGTTATTAGGTAAGAGAAGAGACAGAAGGTGCCATTACCAAATTTTTTCCCTCGTCCTCAAGGTATATTCTTTACGTCTTTACCCTGTCATTGCTCTATTTTTCCAATCGAACTCTTGTGATCTGTCTCTCCTCCTTTTAATGCTTTTATCCTCTAAGTTTGTTTGCCATCAAGTCCAGGATTGCTCTTTTGATTTTTGGTCGATACGAGTGGTTTATCAATAAGTAAAATTTGTTTGCATTTGTTGACCTGCATTTTTTAATGTACGATAATTCACCAATCATTATATTTGTCCTCTCTCCTTATGCTCCATCTGATCTTAGCTTCCTTTTGGTTATCCAGCAGCTCAGTTAGTGAATCTGAAACAACAACAGCGGGATATAGTCTGCAGCTTCTTTTTGAAAGCAAATTGCCTGACAAAATATTCACTAACAATCCGCTGAAAGCCGAGGGCGGCAGACCATTGAAAATTCAGCTATGCAATGCCAATTCCAAGACTATTGTGAAATCGGGTCCACTGTCATCGGCGAAGGTCGATATTGTTGTCATCCATGGACTATTTTCCAGTGATAGAGAGGACTGGACTGAGGAGAAGTTCAATGCCAAAATTTTAAGTGAAAGAGACGGCAAAAGACCTTTATTGGCAGGACCCCAGAGTATTGTCTTGAAAAACGGTGTTGGATTAATCAGTGATCTTAGCATCACTGATAATTCGAGCTGGTTACCAAACAAGAAGTTCATATTGGGAGCTAAAATTTCACATAAGAATTCTGGAGAAGAAAGAGTTAAGCCAGCCATAAGCTGTCCTTTTTCTGTCAAAGACTGCCGTGGAGAGGGTAAGTTGTGATAACTCAACATTTAGAACGAACACCACTTTCTTCTTGTGCCTTAATGACCTATGACTTTTTCTGGGTACCAAATTCTGATAAATCATAATTTTGTTTTACAGCTTAAAGCTTGTAACTGATTAGTTACTTTTCAGGGTATACAAAGCATTATCCTCCAAGCTCGCAAGATGAAGTATGGCGTTTGGAGAAAATACGAAAAGATGGGAAATTCCACGAACAGCTTTCTTTGCACGGAATTCTCACGGTCAAAGACTTTCTCTTGTTGAATGAAACAAATCAACCCGAGTTGCGCCGTGTAAGATAATTTCTCTCGTTGTGACTGTTAACTATAGTTCTGCATCGTTTATGTTTAGTTGTTCCTTTTCATTTGTTTCCTTCGTCCATCCGACTGATTTTAAAAAGAATAATCTCATAACTCACTTTGTTTTTTGACGATGACATTGCAGATACTTGACCGAATGTCAGATAAGATATGGCGAAAAGTTTTGGGTCATGCAAAAACTTGCATTATGGCCGATTGCACGGTTCCTAGATACCCAATTGGATGGAATGGGGTAATTATTCTGTTCAACTCCATCTCAATCATTGCCATATTTCTGCTAATTAGTAAATTATGACTTTTTCTTCTGTATTGAAGGAGAAAAAGCAAAACATATGGAAAAAATCATGATCTTTATCATCTTACAAATATTTGATCTGAAACTTAGTAGCTGTCATTTCCATCGCAGGCATTGGTTGGAGATCTGAATAAGCCAATATATCTCAACAGATTTGATGAGCAACCAACTCCTAAACTTTCATTGACTTACCAGGACGCTGGTCCTTCATCTATATCTCCAACTCTAGGATTGCAACCTCTGGGACCTGGCATAGCACATTCACAAGGTATAATAACTGTCATGAATGATATACATATTCTCTGTTCTTTCAATGTTTGGTTTGATGATCTTTGTACCCCTCATAAATAATGTACACGACCAAAGTAAATTTTCCTCTTTTTTTTTGGGGAAAATAAATGATAACAAAAGGGATCAAAAGCCTTTAGTCCAAGCGGTTCTACATGCTTCTATCCATCTAATAGTCTGTGCTTGAACCATCGGTTTGATCTGGTTATCTGTATGTTGGTAGGCCTTTCAGCATGGAAAATTCCTTACTTTAAGGTTCCCTAACTAGTTCCCTTGTGTTGTTTCTTTCTTAGTTATGGCACGTGATTTATACGTTAACGAGTCTCTCAATGTAAACTATGTTTTGAGTTCAAATATCTTCTTTTCCATGTCTTGTCCTACAGAAATTATAAATCTCTAAAGCAAATAAATTCTATTTTCTGAGCAGAGAACCTGCAAATTTGTGCTCCGAATACTTACAACAGCGAAGAAGATGGAGCACGACCTCCAATTTTCCAAATCTATAACAAACACACAAATCAAACTTTTCTTCAAACACTGCAGCCTGATTACACTGAGGAAGAGTGTTCTTTTCTGCCACAATCTCCAATTTACTTCACTCCAGCACCAGGTGAGCATGGTTATGATTTGCTTCCTTCTTCGAGTTATGCAGCAGAGACTGGGGGGTGTAGCATTTTCCCTTATCCGGATCACGGGGCTGATATCTTAAATGGAGCAGACTAAGTTTCAAGTTGTTCTATGAAGTGTATATCAGTTGGATCTTCAAACCAGAATGGCAAAGCCGTTCCAATTCAGATACCGTCTCGCTGTGCTTGATTCTGGAAGTGTCAAGCAACTTCCTTTGTGGTCTTAGCGTCAAGTTACTACACACCCAAGGAGAAAAGTTTCTGCTAAATTTGCAGGTCGTTAATCTGTTTAAGATTTTTTTTTTTTTTTGGTAGATATCTCTCATGTGTTTTCCTGCAATATTTTTTGCTTTCCCTTTGGGGCCAATGTGTAGCAACTACCAAACAGTCTTTGTAAAGAGTCTGTTTTTCCTTCTTTTATCTTTGTTTCAGCTCTGCAAGTTGTAATTGTTGTTAACTTACAATCAATTAGAAAGAGAAAGGTTTTTCTTTGCAATAAACGTGTTAAATAATACAGGTCCTACATCCAGCAGCCTAAGGTTGAGGGCTCGGATCGCTATGCAGTGATACAATGACGTTCTTGATTCAATTTATATAGCGTCATGGAGTACTGGCGTTTTCGAGTACTATGAAAACGGTCGTGTTTTCGAGTACTTGATGATTACCAGAGGGAAAAAAAACTAACGGTAACTACATTATACATTTTTGGTTTCTAAATTATACATTTAGGGGGAAGATATGAGTAAAGCATTGATTCGTAAGAAATGATAGTTATTTCTTGTCAATTCTCCTCCTAAATGTATTGAAGGGAATGAACAATACCAAAAGTGAATGAAATCCAATCTCCTATTTGGAAAATGAAGTTGAGTTATGAAGTCTAAAATTAAAATGTTGGAGTTAAAAAATATGTGTTTGAGGTGTAGAGTTATAGGGAAGGAGATAAAGAAGAGGAAATTAAGTTCCTCTATAAATGTGCAAATTTTGCTAGTGAATAATATTGGAATTAGTAAAGTTGAGTCATTCTTGTTGAGTTATTTTCTACCGATACTTTACGCACATCTTGACTAATCTTACTAGACAATCCGCATGAAAGAATTTCGAGATATTAATTCCTAAATATAGGTGACCACCATGGATTGAACATATGACCTCTACTTCATTTGTCGAGACCATGCCTCCTTTCTTACCACTAAGTCAACTCATGAATAAGTAAATATTCTTAAATGATTTAATTATGTTTAGTCGATGAACACTTTTTCGTTTTGTAAGGGAGATTTTTATTATTTTGCCATCATAATTACTAAAAGCTATGTTATTGTGTATATGAAGGGTTGACTTTGAGCAAATAATTGGATCGATGTGGTGTCGTGTTTGCTCACACGTTGATGCTATAGTCAACAAAGTGACGTGTCTAATAGAGTAAAACACGATAGGTTGCTTGCTTATAGGACCTATGGTTGTCGTGCACTACAGGAGTTTTTGACAATGTCAAAGGTGGAGATGTCAAGATAATCAAGCATTCGGGACAATTAGTTTTGCTCGAAGATTTTCCTAATCATGCAACGACATTCGAGTTTGAGCATGGTACACTCATTTCGTTGTTTGATTACTTTTCCTTTTATGCTACTTGAGGCTATTCTCTCTTATAGCCTATTTTCCATTAGGACTTAAACATTGACTGAGGTTTAACCTAAACATTGTTGAATATTCTTACAACCGTGCTTCTATTTAGATAATTTAAGCTCCGTTTGGTAACCATTTTATTTTTTGTTTTTGTTTTTGAAAACTGAACCTAATTCCTTCCCATATCGTACAACGATTTACATTTTTTTTAAATACAATGGTTAAATTCTTAACCCAATGTCAAAAATAAAAAATAACTTTTTGATAGTTATTTTTTTAGTTTTCAAATTTAGTTTGGTTTTTCATACCAGTAGTGAGATGTAGACAATAAAGAAAAAAATGTTTATTGACTTAATTTTAAAAAACAAAAATAAAAGATAAGATAGTTACCAAACAA
>JBBPDJ010000019.1:12643617-12708513 GCA_037974625.1 Cucumis cinereus
GTAGACAATAAAGAAAAAAATGTTTATTGACTTAATTTTAAAAAACAAAAATAAAAGATAAGATAGTTACCAAACAAGATCAAATGATATCGAAGCTTATTAACACTGCTTCGATTTGTTTAGTAATGAATTTAAGAATTTTTTAGAAAAAAAAAATGAAAATCAGAGTAAATAAGTGGTGAGAAGATAGACACCGTTTCAAAAAACTAAATATCTCTCAATTCTCCCTACTTTGTTTATCTCTTCCTTATTTTCCTAAAAGGACAAAAATGTAAATTCACAATTCTCACATTCTCATTCCCTAAGAGAGTGGCACCATAGTAAATAATGCAAACTCTAGTGCCAAGTTAATACGGCTC
Organism: Cucumis cinereus; assembly: GCA_037974625.1. Classification (NCBI taxonomy): domain Eukaryota; kingdom Viridiplantae; phylum Streptophyta; class Magnoliopsida; order Cucurbitales; family Cucurbitaceae; genus Cucumis; species Cucumis cinereus. Next base: position 12,643,977 of record JBBPDJ010000019.1, read on the forward strand.
AAAATATCTAACCTAAAGTATTCGATTGGCATTGCCGGTGGAAGGAAAAATATATATATATAAAAAATAATAAAAAAGGGAAATCTCTCGAACCTTCCTTGTACATATCATCTGCAAGATATTTTCATCTCTCTCTTTCTCTTTTTCTCTTTCTACCGTCAATTCGCCCTCCCGTATTCACCACACGCCAATCGTTGAAAAACCCAACGCAGCCAACCCTCAAATTCTTCTCATTCAACTCCACAACGCTGTTATGGTGTTCTGAAAGTCGTTTTTCAGTTCTATTTTTTGGTGTGCTGGTTGTATTTCAAGCTGATTTCAGTTTTTGATGGATCGGGGAGGAGGGTCCGACGGCGGAGCTTGCTATTACGCTATCCTCGGTATTCGTAAGGATGCATCTCTCTCTGATATCCGTACTGCCTATCGCAAGCTTGCTCTGGTATTGACTTTGAATTCTGTTTTCTGTTTTTTTTTTTTTGGTTTGATTTGAGAGTGAATTTGTGAAATCTGAACTGTTTTGTAAAGAAATGGCATCCGGACCGGTGGATGCGGAATCCGACGGTGGCTGGAGAAGCGAAACGGCAATTTCAATTAGTACAAGAAGCGTATTCAGGTGAGATCATCGGTTATTCCGGCCCTAATCCCTGTCAATTTGGTAAACGCCGTTGAATTCCCCGTTAATGTTTATAGGAAAATGGCACTAACGCGCGTTAGATTGCTCCGTCTGCCTCCTCCTCTCTCACAGTTCTCTCCGATCAGACGAAGAGGTCCGTTTACGACGCCGGGCTTTACGATCCGACGGAAGAAGACGATGAGGTTCGTGGAGTTTTTTTTTTTTAGATTTTAATTTCAAATATTATTTATTTTTTTTTCCTCCTCCTGCTTTGGCTATGGGTTTAGATATTTGTGGCATGCCATTATTGCATCCACGAAAAAGACGACGTCGTTTTCGTCATTCTCTATTAATATCTATTTACTAATTTATTTAATTATTTTTTTAGCCGTCGTGATTATTCATTATTTCTCTTTGCGTTCAAAAGCTGTCATCCAATGGCGTCTTTAAAACTTACCTTTTATTTTTTTTTCCTTCCTTCCCAAAATAGTTTTTATACAATTATTTTCTATTTAAAAAAACTATCAGAACAAATTGCAAAAACCAGCCCTCAATTCGAACTTTCAATTTTAATAATCCTGGCCTCAAACTTATTCAAGTGTTATAATTCCATCAAATTAGACCTTCAAACTTATATTAACATTTTGTATAAATTAGAGGGTTCAAAAGGGTCTTAATTTTTAAGAGTTATCATAAGATTGAGGGTCAAACTTTAACGTTTGTAAAAGTTTTACAGTCCAATGTTGCTTGTCTTGTGATAATCATACTACTTTAAAGGTGGTTTTTACAATTATTTTTAAAAAAAAAAACCCTAATTTTAAAGGACTTATAACTTAAATAGTTTTAAAACAATTATGGAAGTATTGCAAAGTATATATTTGTTAACAATTGAGAGAGTTGGAGAATATTTGTTATAATTTAGCATTTTTAAAATATTCCTATTCTTTTAAAAGGGACCTTTAATGTGTTATTTGAAGATTCAATTTTGTTCCGAAATTATTTTTACTCCAAGGTACTTTATAATAAGGAAGTGATAGTGTTGATGCTTTTGAAATTTAGGTGAAATTTTAGCTGTATTTTTCGTATTTTAGCCTTTTGAAATTAGTCCTACGTTTCCAAAAAAAAATTGAAGAAAGTTATATTTACTAAGAAACAATTTTTTAATAAATACCAAATTAGATAATAACCAAAAATGATATTAGGAATAAAAATTATGTATTTCCTTTCCTAAAAAAGAAAACATTTAACAAAAAAGAAAAAAAAAAAGATGTGTTGTTTTAGCTTTCGACTTTTTTTTCTATATCCTTTCCTTTTTTATTTTAAAAAAAATCCTCTGAAGAATTTAACTTTTTAAAAATTTTATTTTATAAGGTTAAAAAATAATTTTGTTCTTAAATTTTAGTTTGCAATGACATGGTCTACTTTTAATTTTGTAATAATTTAATTCTTAACGTTAAAAAAATATTGTTATTATTATGATAATATTATGATGTCAATTTAGTTCCTCTTTTGTTTTCTTCCATTTTTTCATTTTTTTATCTTCGTTAAGATAGCATTTAGGGTTTAGGATTTTTGATTGGTGCCCACGGTCGGTAAACAGTGTTGCTTATCGTCTCGCTTGTGCAGTGGTTGCTTTTTGTTTTGTTGGATCTCCCCTAAGCCTCCGGGGGGGGGCTCTTGGGTGCAGGGCTAGTTTTCCTCCTGTAGTCTTGTATTTCTTACCTTTCTTAGCTTTTTAATGAATTTTTAAATTAAATATATTTTAAAGCATTAATAATTGATACAAAAGTATATATTTTTCAATATTTTGGGGAAATAAATGCCATCTCCTTTCTCCTTGTGGCTCAGGAATTTTGCGATTTCATGCAAGAGATGATCACAATGATGAACAACGTCAAACCGGAGGTAAAAAAATCCTGACCGTTCAAAATTTCCTAGCAAATTAAATCTCAACCATCCATCCATTGTCTTTTTAGTCTCACGAATATTTTTGGAATGTCCTTTTGGTTTCTGAAGGGTAACAGCTTCGAGGACCTACAGAGGATGTTTATGGAAATGGTCGGTTCAGATGGCGTGGGAATGTTCAACATGAACGACAATCCAACGGCCTCGAAGAGGCCACGTAGCTCCTCTCGCTGCTAAGATCTTTTATTTCCATTGGACAATGACGAAAATATCCTTATCTGACGTGGAAATTTCCTGGGTTTCTGAAAGGGTGGTTCGTTAGTTTTTTTTTTTTTTTTTTTTAATTTTAAATGTAATTTAGAGCAAGGTCAAGGGGCTTTATAGTCTTTTCCTGGCTAGGGAATCTTTGGCTACTCTTTTTTTCTTTCTTTCTATTTTATTATATTTATAATAATTATATAAGTTCATCCCTCTTCTCTGATTGGCTCTCAACCTCATTTTCTGCTTTTCCGGCATCTTATTTATGTGGAAAATGTTTTTTCTTGGATTAAATAATATTTTTGTCTTTTTTCTCTACATGAATTTAATATTATTTTTAACACATTATTTGATATTTTTAAAATAGATTTGTTTCTCATAGTTTCAAAATATTCAAACAAAATTCTTGTGTCCTAAATTGAATTCTTTAACCTATTTTTTGAAGTGCATGAGCTAAAATATATGGTTGAAAAATGAAATTTTAAAAGGGATGGAAAAATAAATTATAGTTCTAATTGTTGTCACATGAATTAGAGTTGTAGTGAAACAATTTTATTTTTGAAAGTAATGTCTTAGAACTGAAAAATCAGTTAATTCAATTTGATTTGTGCTGTTTGATTTGAGTTGGGTTATAATTTATTTGGGTTGGGTTTTTTTCTTTATTGAGTTGGTTCAATAATTCACGAAACCTACTTGAACTTATTAACTTATGACAATTATATATACGGAAGTCTATTTTTGTTTGATTTGATTTTATTAGTTTTTAGATAATTTATTCTTCAGCAATTTCTAAAAGCAGTTTTTTTTAACACTTTTAAAAATAAGTGGAAAGAAAATTGACATTAATAATTTAAATTGAGTTGTTAATCTTAATATAGTATATGAAAATTACTTCTTTTTAAAGCAAAATGTTAAATAAATAACTCGACTCTAAGAAGTGTATTTGGTTGTGGATTGAGTAATCTAATTTAAGTTTTTAAATTTTATTTTATTATTGTTTTTGTGTTTCAAATTGGAAAAATATGTCTCAATGGTATGGCGTACGAGTGTGAGAAACGATATAGTTTTTCTTTTACTTACATACATTAACGATGCGTTTGGTTTAACTTTTTAATAGTTTAATTTTGAATGAAAAAAAAAATTATTTTAGAAAAAATTGGAATGTTTTATAACGTGAGAAAGTGAGTTTAGAAAAAAATTAGTTCGAGTATAATCCCTAATTTGTAATTCTTAAAATCATCAAAATGCGCTCTCTAGTCATCCACCTCACTCTCATTGTGTTGTTGTGGCTACTATCACCCTCCGTTGATGAAATTTTCGACAACCTTTTCAAACGACCTACACCTCGACCAATTCCAGCGAATACCTCTGACAACCACCTAGGGGCCCAATTTCGACGGTCACCTCCAACAACCACTACTACCAACTCCAGTGGCAACCCATTCCAAACGATCAACTCCAACAACAATCATTATTTTAAATTATTAGTTCATAGTATTTTATGGTTCTCGTTCACTTTTAGTATATAACAAATTGAACAAATTTGTATATAAAAACATTTTTGAGAAATAGTTGTCAAACACAATGATGTTTTTATTTTAAGCATATTTTATTAAAAGTATTTAAATGAAAATAACTTTGTGCATGTTTGGTTCCAATAGTAGAGTAGGTGGAGTGAGGTATAATAGTCCACTATTTGTTTGGGGGTTAGGATTAGTTTTAATTGAGGATTGGGATTTAGATTTCAGATAACTCACACTCTTACTATTCTTCAATCCTAAGGGAGTTTTGTTACCAACTTTCGGACACCACCTCCGATGACCGTCGTCCGACAATCTTTGACCACCACTTTCTGTGACTCCACTGGTGAACTTTCAGCAACCAACTTTGACGACTGCCTCCAACCAACCTCCCATTGTCACCGATCAAAATTAATTTTTTTTAACAAAAACACTTTTGGTATATATATAACAAACTAAACAAACATGTACATAAAAATAAAGAGTTAGTGTTTGTGTTTTTATTTTAAAAAGTTTTAATCAAAAGTGTTTAAATAAAAATAAAATTTTGAAAAACTTTATTTTCTAAGTCATTTCATATACTCTTTTATTTAATTATATTAATACTTTTTAAAATACAATTTCTCATTTTTTCTATTTCTTTTTCTTTTGACGTTTGTTTGTTTTTGTTTTTTTTTTAAATATTTTTATTACTAGATTATCTTTTAAAATTTCTCTATTTTCCCTTCTTTGTTTAAATTAACGTTTAATTCATTTTGAGAGATAGTGTTGGTAGATATATACTGCTAAATACATATTAAATAAACTTCACGTACGTGCTTCCTTTATATATATATATATATATAGCTTCAAATTTAGGTACATGTGTAGAAATCTCTAATCTAGTTTAATAACATTTTTTTATTTTTTTCGTTGGTCGATTTAAATGGCTCGAAGACTTAAAATTATTTTTTAAACTTGAAGACTACAATGTTGGAAAAAAACTTAGTGGTCAAATGAAAATTAAAATTCAAATTTTATGATATTTTTATTCCTCAAATCTAATTTGATAAAATAAACAATATAATTTGACAATAATTGAATTCAAGATTAAAATACTGGGTTATTTAATTTTGATTTTAGCATATGATGATAAAAGAAAAAACCACATTTATTTTTCAAATTAGTTAAAGTAACAAAAGCGTATGAAATTTTATTTCAAAACATAGTGATTAAAATCATAATGCCAAATTATTAAATAAATTAACAAATTAACTAGAGAAGTGTAGGGTAAAAATCGATAATTTTTCATAATAATAGTGACAATAAATAAAAACAATATAGAAAAAGAGAAAATGAAAATTGATTATTTATATGATAAAGAACAATAGTACAAAAAAAAAAAAATTTATACACGGTCTAAAATAACCTATATTTAATTTACATGTTGTTATAATTCAGATTATAATAATATGCACTTCAAACATAGACTATTATAATACAAACTAAAATAATCAGCACCATAAACACAAACTATTATAAATCAAATACTATAATAATACACATTTTATTATAACTCACGGACTATAATAACCCATTATGCGTCAAACGTCCTCTTTGTGTGTAAATTTTCATTTCAAACAAACACCTTTGTATACTGTTCAAAGAGTACTTATATGTGTAATGCAAGTGAATGTGTAAAAAAACGTTAGTCTGTTTGGACTGTCGTTTAAAACGAACTCTTACCCTCGAAGGTTTTGTTGTTTATTTCATTGTTGACTTGGTCTAGGTCTTTACAATGAGCTCAATAAACACGTTCATTCCAAATTTATCCAAAAGAGTTTCAAGCATGTGCGTGAAATATCATTTTATATTCACGTTTATAGTTGAATTGCAAGTTTAGTCTCTTTATTTTTAAATTTTATTATTATTTGGTTTCTCAATTGTTAAAGATGTTTAATTAGATATTAGTTGTGACTATTTTTTTAGCTATATTATATTTTTTAATGTTAAGTAAACAATGTAAGAACCAATGTAAGTTATTTAAGTGATTGAAATATATAAATTAGGTGTGAGACTAACCAAATTATAGGGACTTAATTGAAGTCACTATATTCAAACTAAACATTTCAAATTATATAGAGTAAAATTGAAACTAGATCGTTTTGATCATGACTAAATCAAAGCAGTTAACGACCACAATAACTATATAAAAAATATATCGAATAACTTACATTGTCACACATGCACACGCACGCGCGCACATGCACATGCACTCACACATATACAATTTTGTCTGAGTTTGACCAATTATGTTTAGATTGACAGAAATACTTAGGTTAAACTAAAAGTTTTATCTCTAAACTTCTAATTTTGTGCCTATTTAGTCATCGAACTTTCAACTATGTTTAATAGGTCTCTAAAATTATAGTGTTGTGTTTAATACGTCATTGGACTTTTTAATTTTATACCTAATACACCATTTAAAAAAAAAATGAATTGATCTGTTAGATATAAATTTGAATTTTATGTCTAATGTAACCTTAACGTTTGATTTTGTCTTTCTTGATCATTTAGTGCAAAAACTATCAAAGCCGATGGACTGAATTTGGAGGACAAAATTCAGATCTCAAATGTAAAATTATAACATTTTGAAATCCAAAAACTAAATTGAAATCAAATTCAAAATTCAAGAACCGAAAAATATATTGAGACCTCCAACCTTTTGGGAAAAAGATTGTGCCAAATTACAAATTTACAACTAAAACCGCATTTACTCCGTTGAAAATATAATAGAAAAATGAAAAAAAAAGAGTTCCATTTGATTACTTTTGTTGCTATTTACTTGTGTTATGCATTTATACCGACACATGTGGTCCAAATATGAATATGTAATTAAACAATGCAATCTAATTGATGAATTGAGAGTGCACAATTCGATTACACTTGAGAATGACGTTGTATCATTACTCATACCGTTATAGTCATCGTCGTTACGACTACCATTCTTGTTACTGTGTTACTGCTAAAAAATCATCAACTTTAACATATTTACTGTAACCATTACCGTTATCGATTGACTCTCAAAGTAGAGGTAGAAGTGACGACAAATATAGGCATTGATCATAGTTAAATTGATTTTTACTATAAATGTGGTGTAACCTCAGTACCTGAGTTTAGTTAGAAAGGAAAAAATAGGAAATTTAACCTAAGTAATCAAAGTGTCAAATTTGTAATAATCTAGAAATCGAAGTCGATTTCCATTTCCATAGCCCGCTCTTGAGCACGTCGATATAAATTCATTTGTAGGGTTCCCCCAACGTTCACTATCGTCTCTTACTCTCTCTCTCTTCCACTGTGAAACTCAAAACTCAAAACTCAAAAAAGAAGAAAAAAAAAAAAAAAAAAACTTCGTACCAAATTCTCCCTCTCTTCTTCTCCGGCGAACCAAATCCCTTAATCCTCATCGAAACATCGTAGATTTCCTCTACTAATCGGGGGGGTTTGAGTTCGTCTTGTTGGTATTCAAATCATGTCGCTTAGACCCAACGAGAGGGCTGAGGTTCGGCGGAACCGGTACAAGGTTGCGGTGGATGCTGATGAAGGTCGGAGAAGAAGGGAGGATAATATGGTTGAGATTCGGAAGAATCGTAGAGAGGAGAGTCTGCAGAAGAAGAGGCGTGAGGGTCTTCAAGCCCAGCCACTCCAAACTTCCACTCACTCATCGGTAGTAGAAAAGAAGGTCAATCTTTAATTAGTTTAGTTTGTAACTGTATTGTTCATTTCTGGATTCTTTGTTTACCTTTCTTTTTTCATGTGCGTTTTGGAGGTTGTGGTTTTGTTGTTTGAAGTTTAGTTTTTGTGGTTGTTTAGGGTTTGTTATTTGTGAGCGTGGCTGCGATCGTGTTTTATTGAGTTAGTTTATTTAGGAGAATTGATTTTTTTTTTTTTTTTTTACTCTAAGGGAGTTTTGATTCTGCTTGAATTCATTTTGTGGAATTATGTAAGATCAGATTGGTAGATTTTTTCATTTCGACTGCTGGGGAAGTGGGATTATGTTGTGTTCTATTATGGCTGTTTGGGAAATTGCTAATTGAACTTCGACACTGAGTTGTAAGCCTTATAGTTAGTTGGATAATCCAGATAGTTGAAATTGGATGACTTATCTTTTCAGTATTACGTTGTCCAATTTTTATGCACTGATATCGGCTTTGCACCCTGCAAGTCGAGTTTCTCTCTTACCCTCCTTGGGATTTTTTTAAACCAGCTATGGTCATGTTGCTGACTGTCGTTGAAGTGAGATTCTTACATGAACCATGTGATAGCTTTTGTGTTTGTTATTCACATGTGAGCTTCGGTCAAGAATAGCATTTTCTGTCCTGTAAAGGTTTCCTTTATTTTCCCCTTCTACATCCGTGGGCTGAATATGCATTATGCAGAGTCAGTTTGAATTCGAACTTTGAGTGAGTACTTTTGTTACTAGAGAATCATGTTTGTTAATGCGGAATGGGTCTAATTGCAGTTGGAACATCTTCCTGCCATGGTTGCGGGTGTTTGGTCTGATGATGGTAGTCTGCAACTTGAATCGACTACTCAGTTTAGGAAACTTCTTTCAATTGGTGAGTAATTTTTTAACATTTGAATGTTGGTGTTTGTTATTGTATTGTTAGTAACTTTAAAACATTTCTTCAGAGCGTAGTCCCCCAATTGAAGAAGTTATACAGGCAGGAGTTGTTCCTCGTTTTGTTGAATTTCTAATGAGAGAGGATTTTCCACAACTTCAGGTTTGATACAGATTAGATTATAGACAACTACACGGTTTGAAAGACCTCACAAAGTTATAAATGCTCTTTACATCAATATTTATGTAGTTTGAAGCGGCTTGGGCTCTTACAAATATTGCTTCGGGAACATCAGAAAACACTAAGGTGGTCATCGATCATGGTGCTGTGCCAATATTTGTGAAGCTTCTTGGTTCTCCAAGTGATGATGTCCGGGAGCAGGTAAGCTTTTTGAGTTTATTTACATGACCATGCTCATGGGACCTTCTCCCCACTCCTGAAATTATTATATGCCTCCCCATCCTTTTCTTAGATCAAGACGTTCCTCATCTTCCATCATAATGAGTTGCATCAGTTTTCTTTAATTCTTATGAAATGGAGAGGAGCAAATGCAGACTTCCTTTCCTGGAGATGTTATTTTATCAGTTGATTTGCTAGTTTTGTTGGATAAGCAAGCATTTCTTATGTGGAACGTTCAAGTATTTTCTCCTTCCATCTGCAGGCTGTATGGGCATTAGGAAATGTTGCTGGGGACTCTTCAAGATGTCGTGATTTGGTTTTAGGTCATGGAGCATTGCTTCCTTTATTAGCACAGTTGAACGAGCAAGCTAAGCTTTCTATGCTGAGAAATGCTACCTGGACACTATCAAATTTTTGCAGGGGCAAGCCACAACCTGCTTTTGATCTGGTGGGTAATATTTGAAGTATTTTGAGATTTGAAAGAGATATGATAGTAATTGGGTTTTGGATAAATCTGGCACCCACACGCACACACAATTTTGTCCTTTCACTTATTTATGTATGTAGAGGAAGGTTCTCAAAGACTTGGTTGATATCCACTGACTGTTTATTAGAAAGTAGAATGTGTTAATTTTGCTTATCCATCTAGTGATCTTATAGTTCATAATAGTTGTATTCCATTTTTCTGACAGGTCAAACCAGCACTTCCAGCTCTTGCTCGTCTTATACATTCGAATGATGAAGAAGTTTTGACTGATGCTTGCTGGGCACTTTCATACCTTTCTGATGGTACAAACGACAAAATTCAAGCTGTTATTGAGGCAGGTGTTTGCCCTCGTCTCGTCGAGCTCTTAATGTGAGTGTACAATCATTAAGGGATGCTTTATTTTTCTTCTTTTAGAAATCTGAATTAGATGATTCATTATCTTCTAGGCATCCTGCTCCTTCTGTGCTTATTCCAGCCCTTCGAACTGTTGGAAACATTGTTACTGGTGATGATTTGCAAACTCAGGTATGAGCTATTTCATTTTCTTGGCCACTTTAGTTGGTAGATACTTTACATACAGACATTTAACCTTAGTTGGAAATTTTGGTTGTAAGTTACAGTTTCCTTTTTATTTCCATCGAGATAATTTCCGACATTACATTTGAGCTTATTCTCCCAAGGAAAGATCAAAGGAGGCCACTTGTATGTGTTCCCTCTTCGAACTTAGTTTTGGAAGTAACTTACGGACATTATTTTGTGGGAACTGTGTTTTTGCTTTTTTGGGTGCTCTGGCTTTTGCAGTATAGTAGGAGGGGAAGCAAAGGAAGCACAAGTGTAATGGAAAGTATAGCTATTAAGGCTGGGTCTCACAGGTAGTTAGAAAAGAGAGAAGGTTTAAATAGTGAGGGAGTTGGGGAGTGAAGGTAGGCAATTTGTGTGAGGAGAATGTCTCTTCCTTGAGAGCGAGGAAATACAGAGAGTATAGTCTAGGGTTTCCATTTGTTCTCTCGTAATTGTCTTTCTTCTTGTTCTGTTCTTGGTGATAAACCAAATCCTTGTAATAGCCTTTGGCCATTTCAATTGAGTAAGATTCATTTGAGTTGGTGTTCAATCATATTGGTATCAGAGAATCATTAACCTGGGAAGAAGTAATAAAATGGCGCAAAAGCGTTTTGAGGAGAAGTTGGAAGTGTTCGATCAAGAAATCTCAGGCTACGAGTAGAGATATAAAAATTGCCAGTAATTGAGGAGAATTTGTCATCGTTGGCATTGAGCATTGAGCGATTGGGAGTTCAGGTGAAGAAATATCAACAGTTGCTGATGATGTATGTAGAAGGAATGTCGAAGCGACTCTTCGACTACTACTGGAAGTATGGAAGAAACGACTGTAAGGGAAAGTCAGTGGACAGTAATGTTGAAGGAGGAGAAATGGCTACAAATGTAACTAAATCTGGAGAAGAAAAGGAACATTATCTTCTAATCAACACTATGTTTGGTTATATGAACTACTTATAGTTGTTGAAAAGGAAGCAGAAATTACAGGTTGAAATAGTTGAATTACATTATCTTCTAAAAAAAGTTGAATTTAATTATAGAGGTGTATAGCTTTTGAGTTTGGTAGACTGTAGAAACTAAAAGAGAAAAAATCCTATAGATTCCCTACAACTCAGTCAGATCTGTGCATATGATTCAACTAAAGCCCGCTTTTTGTAGATCAACTCAACTTGTCAATCTATTTTAATCTCACTCATAATTTTTTTTCCCTCCATAGGTTATTATCCAACATAATGCCCTACCTTGCCTGCTAAATCTATTGACTAATAATCATAAGAAGAGCATCAAGAAAGAAGCTTGCTGGACTATATCTAATATAACAGCCGGGAACAAGGCACAGATTCAGGTAAAATCACATATTCATCTTAACATGCCCGCCGATAAATCTTTTATAGGGCAGTGGATTTAGCAATATGATCCTTCTTTCTATTCCTCCAGGCCGTTATAGATGCCAACATAGTTGCTCCCCTTGTTCATCTGCTCCAAAATGCCGAATTTGATATTAAGAAAGAGGCTGCATGGGCAATCTCAAATGCCACATCTGGAGGCTCTCATGATCAGATAAAGTATGGCGTTCATTGCCCCCCTAGTTTCTATATAATAAAAAATGTATGTTTGAGTTGCTAGGTTCACACATTGTTCTTCTTGGTGTCAGGTACCTAGTAAATCAAGGGTGTATCAAACCTCTGTGCGATCTTCTAATTTGCCCTGATCCTAGGATCGTCACGGTTTGTTTAGAAGGACTTGAAAATATCTTGAAGGTAGGAGAAGCTGAAAAGAACACAGCTGATACAGGAGGTGTTAATCTTTATGCTCAATTGATTGATGATGCTGAGGGGCTAGAGAAAATTGAGAATCTACAGAGTCATGACAACACCGAAATTTATGAGAAGGCAGTGAAGATCCTCGAGACCTACTGGTTGGAAGAGGAAGATGAGACTATGCCACCAGGTACTGCTTCCCAAGCTGGATTCAATTTTGGTGGCGATCGACCTGTCGTACCATCTGGGGGATTCAACTTTGGCTGAGAAGGTACATTTTCTTTCCTTCTGTTGCATACTTCCAAGACTGGAGTCGATCAACTCTCATTTCGTGTTCTTGCCCTGGGTTGAAGTTCGAGAAAAAAATCATCTCTCTCCTACTAATTGCAGGCTTTCCCCGGGGCTATTTCGACAACATCTCCAGTCACATCGGGTCAGGTCAGGCGTGTTATGTCGTTGTTTGCCTTTGCTTATCCCAGTCTCAGTTGTTATATTTTAGCGTGTTGGGTTGACTGGGTTGAATGCTTTTTACATGAGTTTGGGATTTGACTGGTGATGAGACAGTGGAATATATATATACTATATCAATTGGTAATATAGCTTCCACAGATCTGAGAAATCGGAGCGATTTCGTTTGGGCAAACTGTGATTTTTTATTGTTTTTTCTTAGTTGGTCTACTTGTCAGAAACATGGAGTCTAAGCATTGTTTTCTTTCCCTCCCTTTTTACATCATTACGCTCTTATATTTTTTTTGTTCATAGTTATTTCCATAGAGTAACTCTTAGATTTATAGCACAGGTAATAGCTGGCTTCTATTTGTTTGTTACTTTTAAACAACACATGCAAGGAGGTTTTGGTACTATTCTCATTGATGATTCCTCTTTTTTGCTACATGTCTTCAAAATCTTGATAGTTCAACCTTAACCAAACTTGACTGCTTTTTTTCAATTGACAATGTTGTGTTGATACATTACACATAAAAAGAATAGGTTTAACCTTGAATCATGATTGTGAAATCTCTAATTCCCTTGTTTTAGATTCTTAGGGTTGTCCATGTGGTTTAGAGTTTGTGACAATTTGTAGGTTTTTGAAATTAGACAAGCAAGTTTTTTACTTTAAGTTGTTGTCTGAAAAGAAGCTTCAAATAAAAATATAATAATTTTTTACGCCTCCCACGAGGAATATCCGTTCTATGCCGTTTTTTGCCCCTTTTCTAAGACTGTTTGGCACAAAATTGATGTTTCTTAGTTGTGGAGCTTTGACCAAAGTAACACCCTCGAACTCTTTAGGTCAACATCTCTAAAAGTGAGGAACGTTTTTATTATTATTTTTTCTTTCGGAATGATGAAGAAGATACTGGTGGCGACTATCATTGAAGGAGCATTTTTTTTATTAAAATAACAAGTTTTATTTTTATTTTTATTTTTATTTTTTATTTTTATATATTTGTCACCGCTGGCTTTCAACTCCAAAATCAGAATTTAACATTTTCAAAGTGTGGATACTTAATTTTAAAATTCAAAAATTACGCAGGCGTAAACTCCAAGCTTCATTGGCCAAAATGGTATTCAACTCGAACTCCAAATTTCAATGACCAAAATGGTATTTTACTCTAAGTTCGTGGAGGTTGAAGGATTTAAGTGAACGTATTTAAAAAAGTATCTGTGAGTGTAAAAAAAATGTTTATAAACACTTAAGAGTCAAAGGTACACATTGGGTAGGAAGGTTTTATGTCAATTTTATTGCACTGAAATACAAAAGTATAAATTACAAACATCAGTCGTCGTAATCATACAAGAAAGTGAAAAGGATGATCTTCGAAGTAAGATGGACAACCAAGAATCAACTTCTATAAAAACTCGTGAAAATAGAAAAAAGAATTATATCAATGGCAAGTTTCCAATGCTAAATCAATCCCTATACAAAATAATACTGTCCACCATAACTCTATAATTCAAGAAGCTAAATCCCTCCCTCTTCCCTAACCGGAAAACGCTGATCAGAAGAACGAGTCTATGTGCTAAAAAATCTCGGATTGGCCTGGAAACGCCATGAACTTTGTTGTGTAAACGTCTCTGAGAAACGTTGTAGGTAACTATGCTTATCTGGGAATTACATGCTTGAGGATCAAAATAGTATGGTTTTGAGGATCAAAAGAACCAACATGACGAAGCACATGATAATGAGCACGGACGCGCACATCACCATTCCTCCTTGTTTCTGTGTTCTCTCTGCCTGTACCAGACAATGACGAGACACAAATGCACACATGAAACAATGAGCATGAGATGGAATTAGAGAGATTTTGATTCTCCTATTTTAAGGGGAATGTTTTGAGAATTATAAAAGATTGGAAGAAATCGACCTTCTGCAGTTGCTTAAGGCCCTCGTCAACGGTCGTCGCAACATTTTGAATATTGTAATCTATTCTATCAATAATGGTACCCTGTTGGAAATAAAAACATAATGTATCATGGTTAGTATGTCATAGATGAATTTTATGAGCCAAAAAGAGCATAGCTCAGTTGACATCAAATATGTACTATCAACTTCGAGGTTAGAGGTTCGACCCTTTCACCCAACAAACTGTGTAGAAAAAAATGAAAACTTTAGGATTAGGATGGAGAGCTTCTCTAACCTGGTCTATGACAAGTACAGATAGATCCTTCATGATCTGAGCAAGCTCATTCACGGATTCTACAACCTAAATTCAAGTGAATAGGTTAAACAAAGAATCAAAGATGTAGAGGAATGAAGATTGTTGTAGAGAGAGAGGGCGTTTCTTTCTTTTTTTCCCTCTCCTTACTCACTTGATTGATCTCTCTCTCTCTTTCGGCGGTGAATGCTTCACTCTTTCGCAGCTTAGCCATCTGATGCTCATTAAATACCTAGAGATAGTTTACACAATAAAAGAAAGTAAGGCTTAAAGGACTCAATTACTGTACTCTTTTCTTTATGCAATGACAATGAGAGTGAATGTCGATTCGAACTCGAGGGAATTAAAAGATGGAGAAGATGAAGGGTACCATGTGTTCCAAATCATCGTCCTCCATTCTTGATCGATTTCCATTTAGATTCATCTCTATGTCAATCCCATCTTGACCTTCCTAATTCACAAAAAAAAAAAAAATATGAAACTGGGATTCATATATTTGGAAATTGAGTGTTCAATATAAACATGACGTAACCAGGTTACAAAATTCATTCGAGGCAAAGTAATATGATGACAGCAATGTGGAATTAAATTCTAAATGAAATATTATTTCCATACCTCTTTTTGTTGCCGTAGGCGCTTTAAATAAGTTGATTGTTTCTTGCGAAGCTCCATGGAAAGGTTCTGAAGATCAGTGGCAAGAGATCGCTGCATCATAGAAACATATAACATGAAGTTTAGGATAGAAACCCGATATTAAATGGAGATTTCCATCTATGTGTTGACTTAGAAAAACATCCATCTGTTTGTTCACTTGCAATTGAAAGAAAGTAAGCTAATTCACTTTTGCACTAAATCAACAATTCTAGAATGCAAGTAAGAAAATGGAGGAAATGAGATGGTAAAAACAGTACGTTCTTTTTTTTCCTTCTTTTCTTTTTTAAAAAAAACAGACGTCTTAACTTGTGGATTTCTTTATGAACCAAAAACTTTGACCTTCCCACCTGCCCATTATCACATGTTGAACCGTAGAGATAAGTTGGAACAAAAGGCTTGCAATAGATTGTTTCACTACCAAGACTGTTAAAAAGGAATTGGCCCTAAAAAGCCATTCAGGTTTATTATCGAATCGGCTAACAAAGAAAATGCAAGCTGAGCAGTAACGGGGTGCCAATGCCTACAAGTTACTCGTTTTTGTTAAAACTCAAGGGCACAATTGTTCAACCTATAGAATGTATCTTGTTCAAGTAAGATCGTGCGTCAAAGTTACTCATTAAGTGGAATGAAAGGCTTAAAAGGCATTGGGATGGGGCGTGACTTAGGGTCATAAAAATATAAGAGTCGGCTAGAAAACTGATAATGGGAAAAACATCAGTGCAAATGAGGCAGAACAGAGGAACATTGCACGGTGAAGAGCCAAAGCCATTGTCACCTCGTACGAAAGTTCAGAGAGAACATGAAATATAGAGAGAGCAGCTCTACGTAAGAGAAGTAGCTTAATTAAACAATGTATGTTCCATACAACAATTTGAAACTTTAAGCTATACCTGAACATTTTTTCTGATATTGGAATCTTCTGAAGGGCCAGCTACAGAGAGTCTCTTGAGTCCTTTCTCTGATTTCTTGATTAAATTAGTTATGTCCTGCGTTAGAGATTCAATTAATCGTTGATCCTCTTTACCATCACCAAATGAAGGCATTAAAGCCTTTGCATGAGCTTTAGCCAACTCCATCATCTTCACTCGTGCGCGCTGCACATTTGCAGCTATTTCTTCGGATACATCAACCCAAGCCGGAGGTAGACCCACGGTAAGAGCACCCTTACTGTATAGATAAACAAAGAAATAACTCATAAGCCAAAAATATTATGATATAATTACGGACAGAACTGGGGAGAAAGGAAAAGAAAATGAAGTACGATTTTGGTTTCCAAACATTGATGTTTATTTTGTCTCTATAGACGTGGCTAACTAAATAGTATTACAACATGCTTATTTGATAAATATTTTGGCTGATTAGCATGGCATTAAAGACAGAGGCGAAGGACGGAGTCAGTTGGTACAAATAGAATGGAATGCAACACATCAAATTCATTTTACCAAGGAATAAATGTGTGGAATCCATATTATGTAAGGAAATATTGCTTTTGCTAATTCAAATTGAAGGGTATTTCTATTTCTATGAAGTTTCTTTCTTTCCTACCGCTGACACAAATCGTTAGGACAATACATATTACATATACATAGAAAGCCTATTTAGATTCATACCCTTTCAAATACAACCAATATCTATCCCGACTCCGTTTACTTGTAGTACGATTGTACACATTTTTTTTTGTCCAACTCTCCATATTTTCTTTGATTTGTTGATCAAGTCATCCCAAAGAACAAATGATAATTTGGAAAGAACCACAAAGAATAACATTTAAATGGGTCAAGATGTAATTGAAACTTCTAAAATTTCAAGTCTAAACAGACAGATGCAGAGACTAAATTTGTGAACGAACCAAAGAAGAATAAAAAGAAACCGGACATTCTTCTTATTGTTATGAATTCCTTCAATACTTAAACAAGTTTTCATATTTCCCTTGGTTTATCCGCCATTATTGGCCCTCCTCTGCCTCTGCAATGGCGATCACTTACTTTCTTATCTTAGATACTTTTCACTACTCCATTTCTTCATTTCTCTACTCCAAACATTAATCAACTAAGAAACCAAATTTCTCATCTCCTTCAACCACGAAAGCGATAACTGTAACTAACTATCAATTTCGACAAGATCTTACCAAGCGATCTCTACAACAAACCACGACAAACCGAAAAATAAATTCTCAACATTAAGCCGAAAAAGAGATTTGGATCAAATCCATATAAACCAGATATACCGGCATACAATCACACACATGTATATAGACAGAGATAGACCTTGAATTACCCGGATCCTCGGTACTTAAAGGAGCATACGATCGATTCGGATGCAACAACGAGGAGCTAACCAATTCAATCACGGGGCCACCAGCGGCTGAGCTAGTCGATGGCGATGCAGAAGCAGAGGAAGAGCTGGTAGGAACCCTCACACTCCTCAACGCGTCCCTGTATTTCTTAAAAAGCAAAGTCCGGTTCCTCGACGCCATGGGGAGAGGGAAGAAGAGCTCGAATTCTCGTTGGAAAGAATTCCAAAACTCTTCAAACTCGGGAGGAGTGGAAGGATCTGTTACAAATTGTTCAAGTACAAAATCTCATTGCCGGGAAAAGAAACTCGAAGGAAAGGAGAATTTCCAGTCAGGTGATCGGAGATCAAGGCAAATAGAAGGGAATGCGGCGGCCGGAGGGAAGTTCACGTGGCCGACGATGGGAGAGTTGCCGATGAAGTTACGTTATGGAAATGAAGAGAATCGGAAACCGATGGCTCCCGCGAAGACTATAGAACTCCGTCGGCGTGAGCTTTGTTGACGTGTTTTGGGCCTTAGTGAAATGGGCCTAATTTGGATGTTTGGGTTTGGGCCGCGGAATTAAATTTCTGAAATCCCCTTCAAAATACTAACATATGGAACAATATCTTGAAAAATTGTAAATAATAGGATAAGAGTTTATAGCACATTGCAAATATTGGTCCGTCCGTAATAAATCATAACAATTGCAATGAGTTTTATTATATTTGCATTTTTTTAAAATATGACTTTACACTGATTTATTATCTCTAAAATTGTTATCCATTATAATTACTTTTTTTTAGTTTTCTTTTACCATTTTGTCAATTTTTGGAGAATTGTAAACATGTCAAAATATTTGTAGATATAACAAATTTTAGATTCAAAGTCTAAATGTAAATCATTTGATGATAATGATGGACAAAAAATCGAAAAACTAAAAAACTAAACTGATCAAAACTGATTTGATGGCTTGGTTTGGTTTGTAGTATAAAATAGGATATCGAAAATCAATAAGTATTGATTCCGATCGATTTTATATTAGAAAAATTAATCAAAATTGAATGGATCCAATGGTATATATATACCCATTATTATATATATATATATATACCATTGGATCCCATTTATTAAACATCAATTGGTTTGATTCAGACTTTAAACTGATTAGTTCTTAGTTGAGATTGAGACCGATTTTATATTTTAATTACTATAGTACATGTATATTTGTTGTCTAGAAAAAATATTAATTATCAGCGAAGATGTTAGGTTTAATATTTAAAACAAGAGCCTAAAACACACAAATATGTCAAATTTCAATTCATACATGTAAAAAAATGAAAATAGACCGAAATTTAATTTTAAATTAGTAAAAATAAGCAATTCAAAACAAAAATGGATAATACAAATAAAAAAGTTTGGTTCAACAAATGCAAAAATAATTGAAAACTAAACCAAGTAAAACTAATCCAATAGTTACGTTACTTACTCGATGTTGGTTTGAATTCCATTTATTAAACATCAATTGGTTTGGTTCAGTCTTGAAATTGATTAGTTCTTAGTTGGAATTGAGATCGATAAAACTTAATTGACTACAATTCTTCGTCGACAATAGAGTCGATCATCGATATATTTTGTTATATTTCTAATTTTTTTAAAAACGTTAGTTTTATATTTAATTATTAATCACAAAAGTATTATTAATGGCATTCTAGAAGGTAATACTATCCATGGGAATTATCCCTTTATTTGTTTAGAAATTGAAAAATATTTGGAACTTTAACTAAGACATAAGCTAAATTTCTAATTTACAATTAAATATAATTTTGGGGCATGAATTTAAATTCAAAACGGAGCATTTCCCCAAATTATCATCTTCTTTCCCCACTCGTATGACTTGGGGTCCTCGTCCGGCGTCAAAATTAGGGTTTCGATCAATCTTCTCTGTCGATTTCCCCGTACCGATACGGATTTCGCTGTTCTATAGCCGGTAGTTATGGCTAATCGGACGGACCCAGCTGCGAAAAGCATAAGGGGAACGAACCCGCAGAACCTAGTGGAGAAGATTCTTCGCTCCAAGATTTACCAGAACACTTATTGGAAGGAACAGTGTTTTGGGTTAACGGCGGAGACATTGGTCGATAAAGCCATGGAGCTCGACCACCTCGGCGGTACATATGGTGGCAACCGCAAGCCCACGCCGTTCATGTGTCTTGTCATGAAGATGCTCCAGATTCAGCCGGAGAAGGAAATTGTAATCGAGTTCATTAAGAATGAAGACTACAAGTAATTGTTATTGTCATTTTACTTTCATTTAACAGAACTCTGGATTTTTGCTACCTAGAAGCGTTTAGGAGTAGGGTTAATTGAAAGGAACATTTCAATTGTGTGTTTTATGGAGATTAAGAAAACTAAATACTTGTAGGTCAAGAGTTTTTACAGTTGATCAGTGAATCGGAAAGTGAGACAGTGAATGAGCTAAGAATTTCTGTATGGGAACGTCTTTGTTAATGTGATTTAATAAGTTTAAGAAATGGATGAACTATCAGGCTTATGGTTGAGCTAACTTAAGTACATTGGAAATGCGTTCTTTATCTCATGGTTTTCTGTGGTTCTTAAAGTGATAGTTCACTTGCCTTCGCTTGCGATGATTGCTTTGTTTTTTGTACTGTGTGGTCTTTAAAATCCGTTGTCAGTTAATAAGTACGTTGTTTTAGTGAATACTCTCTCTTGTAATTTCCTGGGAATGCTACTTTTGAAATTATATATATGTTTTTTGTGACATAGATATGTTCGGGTTCTTGGTGCCTTTTACTTGCGTCTCACTGGGACTGATGTTGATGTATATCGTTACCTGGAACCTTTGTACAACGACTATCGGAAATTGAGGAGAAAATTAGCTGATGGATGTAAGTTTGAGCCTTTTTTTGAATTTTATCCAATTAGTCATTGTGAAAACCAGTTGATTTTACATTCTGGTTGCAATAATGTATTTTTAGTTATGATCTCCTCTCTAAATGAAGTTGTGAACTCGATCTTTTTTTTTTTATCAGGTTTTTCTTTATCGCACGTGGATGAAGTCATTGATGAACTTCTTACTAAAGATTATTCATGTGACATAGCTCTGCCGCGTGTTAAAAAGAGGTATGGTACTGTTTACTCATGTGCCTATCTTCCAGTCAATTATTTTTCGAGCGAAAGTTGATAATATATTATTTAAATCGGTGGATTAATGGGAAATATTCACTATTCATCGCTTGATAAACAGAAGTACATGAATCACGAGTTCTAAATGTTTCTGTTCTGTTTTCTCTCTCTTTTATGTGTCTCTAGCGTTCAGTTTTGGATGTGATGTTTCCTTTGAAGTAACCTAAATATAAGACACTTTGTAATGGCAGATGGACTCTTGAATCTTCTGGTTCATTGCCTCCAAGGAAAAGTGCTTTAGAGGATGACTTTGAGGAGGAGGAAGAAAAGGAGGAGGCTGAGCCAACTAATGATTCTTTAGAAGATGATATTCATGAGAAGGTATAAAGCATCATCTATTTGTATGTAATAGCATCTTGTTTGCATTTTCTTATTCTTGCTAACCTGCTTGATATCTTGCATCTGCAGAATTATTATCGTGGGAGAAGTCCGGTGCGGGAGAGAGACAGAGACAGAAGGCGTGATAGTCACAGACACAGGTTCTATTCCCTGTTTGTTTTATTCATTTATGCTCCCTCCCTCGCCGCTCGGTTTATAAGATGCAATGCAACTTTGATGCTCTTTCTGAATTTATGAATATTTCTTCCTGTGGAGAATGCCATTATTTGATATCTCCTGTCTCTTTGCTGCCTTCAATTCATAGATCTTTTTTTTTTTTTTTTTTTTTTCGTGTGTGTGTGTGTGTGTGTGTTGTTGTTGAATGTGAATAATAATGTCCAAGACCAGCATCGACAATTTTGAACTCAAAATTCGTGATTTACTTGAGTCTTTTTGCTTGCAATTCTCTTAATGGAGTTGGTGATAGTGACCAATTAGAAGATGAATAGGAGAATGGAAATTGTGGCATGGCATGAAGTTATTAACATGTTTTGGTAAATTCATGCTCTTGCCCATCTTGGGACTGAGTTTAGTTGCTTCTAGATCTTGGCTCTTTTGACCTCCACATGTAGGTCAAGCTGAATGCTAAGTTGGTTTTGGTTGTTGACCATGCTACTTCTGTGAGAATAAAGATTCAGTTTTGTTTTTATTTGTTTTATTAATTTTTTTAATTACGTAGCTGGAACTGGAAGCGGTTGGAATCTGTTACTCTCGGATCGCTATTCATACTGGTCAATAAACATTCACATGTTTCTGTCACGACCATGGTATTTCAAAGCCAGTGGTTGCTTGCTGCTTCCTACAATAAATTCTTAAGATCCTGCCAGGTTTCTCTGTACTGACAGTGTGCAGCTGAGAAGTATGATGGATCGTACATATATTTGTCGTAGTGATCTCATTTTCTCAATTTTACTTTTCCCATCGCATCGAAAGATTATGTGTTGCTTTTGAGCTGTCTTACTACATCGTTCAACATTGAGTGGGAACAATATTGATCTTTTGACACACCATATTTTCTTTTGTTTAATCACAGGGACCGAGATTATGATAGAGACCGAGACTATGACCGAGACTATGACAGAGATCGGGGACGTGGAAGGGAAAGAGATAGAGATCGAGAAAGGGATCGGGATCGAGACAGGGAACGGGACAGGGACAGAGATAGAGACAGGGATAGAGACAGAGATAGAGATAGGGACAGGGATCGCTATCGCCTAAGGGATGAGAAGGAATATGGTAGAGATAGAGATAGGGAAAGGGAAGGCAGGGAGCGGGAGAGACGAGATAGAGACCGTGGTAGAAGAAGGAGCCATTCAAGGAGCCGAAGTAGGAGTAAAGACCGGGAAGATGGCGAGTACCGGAAGAGACATAGCCGTAGCAGTGTTAGTCCTAGAAGAAGGGACGGAGCAGAGGATAGGGAGGAGCCGAAAAAGAAGAAAGAAAAGAAGGAGAAAAAGGAAGGTGGGGCAGGTGAGGAAGATCCGGAGATTGCAGAATGGAATAGGATTCGTGCTTCTCTTGGACTGGCACCTCTAAAGTAGATGGTTTTCTCTTCTTCAGTTTCAATGATATGTGAGTGAATTCTGTTTCATAAGTATTGAAGTTAAAGCCTTTGTTATCCATAAAAGTTTTGAGTTTGGGTTCATTAGAAGAGAGGTTTAGGGTTCTGATTTCTGTATAATATGTATTTGCTGCTATGCTATTACAATGTTGAATGATAGTATGAAATAACATTTGGAAATATTGCAGTTCCTGCTTGCCCTATCCTATCCTATACTTAGGATTTTAAAAGTTCATTTAAATTTACACTTTTGGGTTTGGGTAGTTATTTTCAATATAGTACGAATATAGATAACAGCGATGGCAAATTTGAACCAAGAAACTCTTGGTCTTCAAACATATTCTTGCTTTTTGGCATTTTCATTTGGAGTTTTTAATTTGTGAAGTGGGGAATCGAATTTCAACTATAAAGTTAATAGTACGTACTATGTCAGTTGATTTATGCTTATTTTAATATTTTGGGTATTTAAATTTAGAGTTTATAAATTATGTTAGAAATAAAGTCAATGTATTTGACCATTTTGTTTTTGTCATTTATTTCTGGTGTTTACTATATACTAATTTTAGTTTTCTTTCAACATCGAAAATCATTTTTAAAACTCGCTTTTAATTATTTAAAATTAATTTCAGTGGTTAAAAGTGTTAAAGAAAATAATTGATTTTGAGTAACTTTATTAGGATAATTTTAAACATGAAACAAGTGATTATAACCATTTTAATTGTACACAAGTTACTTCTTTTGAGTTTTTCTTAAAAGAATTTTTTCGTTCAATCTGTCCTCTAGTCTACAAGATAAGAAGTGTCTCAACCTAACCAAAAACATTGCGTAAAACCCTCATAACATCAACAACAAAATTAGTTGCTTCATTATGAATATCAACAATACCCACTATCATTTAAATTACTGATAAAGATTATGGCAACACTAACACATGATATATCCATCCTCTCATCCAAGCGACGACCTTCCCAACTTGCCAAAGTTTCCATACTAGTAGGGGACAAGGCTCGTTCAATAAAGCCATGAAGGGTGGTCGTAACTGAACCTTCTGACAAACCAATTACCACCCTTAATCCAATTACTATAATAACTCTTTTCTTACATGTAAGAGGTGAAATTAACAGACACTTCGCTTGATAGGAGGTGAAACTAGAATCATATTCCATAATCTATTTACATCTAGCTCCCACCGGTGGTGGGATGTGCCTATCTTTGATGACTTTGTTTCAATCATCTTAGATAGCCTAAGCTGTAATGTAAGCTCTGACAAGATCGAAACCGACAACTCCAACCAAAATTCTTGACAGTCTAGATACTTTTGATTGCCCCTGAGGAATAGCGTATCCCAAATAACCTTTGCTCTAGCACACAAAAAGAACATAGCATGTTCAACTGTTTCTTCTTTCCTACTGCAAAGAGGTCACATCCAACTTCCCGTTTCTGAGGGATCTCCAAAATGTAGCCCTCCGACCTTTCTAGAAACAAATAAATGATCCCATCGCATCCAATGGTTCTTTTCCTTTCCCGTGGGTAAACTCTACCATAATTTACAACAAAATTTTGAAATTTTAAGACATAAAAGTTATAATCTATTATCCCGTTGTTCTAAGATTATTCCAAATTAATAAAGTGAGTTTAACTTAATGATATTGATATAACCTCGATCTTCCTTTCTAGAGGTCGGAGGTTCAATCCCTACGTGGTAGTTGTGCTAAAAAATACCATATGGGGGTCGACTAGATAAATAGTAAATTTTAAGGTTTACTTTGACAAATAACAAAAAGAGTTTATAATTGTAAAAATCGAAAAATCGAAAAAAAGAAATAAAATACATGTATAAAATTGTCAAAAATGCCCCTACTCCTAATAAACTCATCACCTTTCCGTTACAATCATCTTAAAATTTAAAATACTCTATCATTAAAACACTATCCCTCAAACACATCATCTAACCTCACATCTTCCAACAACCTACCCAACCCCAAAATTTTCTGAAAGCTCCAAACACTCCCAAAGTCAATCTGTGGACAACAACAAAGATTGGCACGGTTAGGCTAGCAGCACCACGGATCAGAAACCGGCGGATAGGAGCTAACGAAACGTTGTACAACAGTGCTCTCGTCGGAGGGAGATGCGCAAATGACGACTCGACAACAGCTTCGTACGCGAACGGGCGACGTTCAAGGCGACTGGCTGTAAAAGATTCATCCAACGGTGGCTTCGTTCGCGGAGGGTGGCATTCGAGGCGGTCAGCGATAAAAACTCGTTTGACGGCGGCTTCGTACGCAGATGAGGACGTTCAAAGCCACGCAGATGAGGACGTTCAAAGCCACCGACGATGGAGATTAAACTTGACAGCTGATGCATGACTAAGAAGTTTTGAAATTTCTTTATCCTTCAGGTAACCATAAAACCCTAAAACATATTTAGTATAAATAATAATAATGAATATTATTATTATTTCTTTTTTTTTCAATAATTAATATATATATATAACTATACAGATTTAAATATATGTTTATTTATTAATATATATATATATATATAACAATATTATTATTATTATTATTATTAATAATATTTCCGTCAAATACCCCGTATTTCACGGATTTCGTTTCTGCATCTCTTTATAGAAATTTAATTTCCAATTAAACGTTTGTTCAACAAATTACCATAAATTTAGTGATTTTATTCGATTATATTTCGATTTCAAATAAATCTAATTAGATATTAATTTAAAAACTAATATATTTAACTGAGTTTAAAGTGATTCAAAGATTATTTCCGGATAAAATATATGGTAATTGAATATATAATTATAACCGTAAATAACAAAATATCTTTAGGCATTTGATGAAGTAATTATCAATTTATTTAAACAAATATCATAATCTTACGGATTTAATTGTTTTTTTCCGTCCGTGCATCCTTTTTCAAATTTAATTCTAAAATACTAATAAGTTGAAATAATCACCTTAATATGTGATATTTAATTGAATTATATATAAATTTAATATATCTAATTAGATATTAATTGATGTTTGATTAAACACCATAATCTTAGGATGTTGATTTTATTATAATTGGAAATAAAATAAATTTAAATATATATTAATTAATGTTTCAATAAATACTTAAGGGTTTAATTTACTTATATTTCGAAATACAATAAATATAATAATATACTTATTTAAAAAATAAATCTATCTAACTATATCTAAAACAACTCAATCTTAGGGGTTGATTTTATTATAATTGAAGATAAAATAAATCTAAATATATATTAATTAATGTTTCAATAAATAACATAATTTTAGGGGTTTAATTTACTTATATCTCGAAATACAATAAATATAATAATATACTTATTTAAAAAATTAATCTATCTAACTATATCTAAAACAACTCAATTCTATTTTAAATTTATTATATCTTTAGAATATATAATTATAACCGTAAATAAGAAAATATTTTAGGGATTTGATTAAGTAATTAGGTATTTATTTAAACAAATTCTATAGTCTTAGGAATTTTATTGTTTTTTCCATACGTGTATTCCCTTCTCAAGATTTCATTCCGAAATACTAATGAGTTGAAATAATCATCTCAATAGGTGTGATTTAATTGAATTATATATATAATTAAATATATTTAATTAATTAAACATCATAATCTTAGAGTGTTAATTATATTATAATTGGAAATAAAATAAATCAAAATAGAAAGTATAATTAATATTTCAATAAATACCATATTCTTAGGAGTTTAATTTATTTATATTTCAAACTACAATAAATATAATATATACTCAATTAAAAAATAAATCTATCTAACTATATCTAAAACAATTCAAAATATTCTAACTACATAAAATACATTATATTCAAATA
This sequence comes from Cucumis cinereus, assembly GCA_037974625.1. NCBI lineage: Eukaryota > Viridiplantae > Streptophyta > Magnoliopsida > Cucurbitales > Cucurbitaceae > Cucumis > Cucumis cinereus. Next base: position 12,670,694 of record JBBPDJ010000019.1, read on the forward strand.
TCTAACATTTATAGTGAACAATATGTGAAAACCGATACGCCAAATACACCTTTAAAAAAAACTGAAACTAACACCGTGTAGAGGTAAAATAGGGATATTGTAATTTCGAAAAATCAATTACACCAAAATTACTATTTTTTTATTCTTTTAAATTGTGATATTTTTCTAACCATCTGTCTCTTTTTTTTTTTTGCCATATCCCCAGTTTCTCATTCGTTTTTATCGATGGGCCCAGCTTGAAAATTTGCTGATGGCCCAACAATTTTATGTTGCTACAACACAACCAATCGAGGATGAACATTTGCACGTCGATGTACCTTTTCGACGGACCATCGCCGGCCCCGTCGTGCTCCGCCTTCCCGTCCGGCGTCTCAGCCTCTCGGTATTTCGCTTTCCGCTCATGCAATAAACTTTTTTTTTTCTTTCCAAAGACTTTTCCCGGTATTCTTCTTCCTTTCCTGTGTATCGTCTTGTAGCTGCTGTTGAGCTACAACTCTTGATTGATCCATGAAAAATGCTTTTCGTGTAGCTATTAACCATCAATGTATGAATATTTATCATCGGGAGAGTTCGTGTTCACCTTTTCCTCTCTGACTATAGTTTCTAGAGGCGAGTACTTGTGTTTTCTAATTCCTGCTTGAAATCCATGAGGTTCTTGTTGTTATTTATTCTATGATTCAAAGTATCTTAGATTATAACCGTCTTTCTGATTACACATGTTTATGAGATTCTAGAGATTGTTTAAGTTAGCCTGATTTGGTTCTCCTGTAGATTTGAGCATCAAGGAAATAGCATAATCTTAGTACGCATTATCATCCGACAGTTGGAACGTTTTGGCTATTTCTTTATTTGATTGTGAGTGCTGTTGGCCAATTAGTTGCCCACCATGAAAGTTTGTACTATTATTAATTACAAAGAATCCATATGTGGAAGCTGGAAGGTAATGAAAAACCATTATGTTTATAATTGGGATCTTTAATAACTGAGGAGAGATAGAGGAGGCCATCCACTTTGAGAATTGGAACCACCCAAAACTCAAAAGGCAACTTTGTACCGCAAAGATGTCTAAAAAAAGGAAGTGGGATACGGTTCATAGTTCTTTTGACAGCTGTTGGCTCCAATAAATTGTCCTTGTACAACAACCACCTGATATCAAGAATAAAAGATCAAGCAAAAGGTTCAAAAGTGAAAATAGGAGACTTGATCTATTGGAGACTTGTTTATCAGATTATCTTTGTGTTTTTTTATTGTGTTCATGTGCTGATATCTTTCAGCTGTACCTTGAATAAGATTCTAGGCATGTCAATAGATATATGATATATTCAACCAGGCGCTTTAGGCGTTTCTTAATGACTTTTTGGAATTATCAGTTTGACTTTGTCATTTTGGATTGGAGTCTTTTTTGTTCTTGGACTTGTTTTCTTTATGCCCTTGTATATCCTTTTATATATCTCAATAATGAAAACTTTGTTTCTAATAAAAAGTTATGATATTCAACATGGTGCAATAAAATTACTTGTTTTCTCTTTGCTGATTTAGGACAAGAAATAGAATAAAATAAAGATGGGAAGGAAGGAAGGAAGGAAGGAAGGAAGAGGAGTAAGGAGGGGAAAATTCCTTCGAGGTCATATAGGTTGATTAAACTAGTGATTAGCTTCCCACTTGATGCATCTTTTGGTAAGTTTGATTTTTTTAACTCCTCATGATTAAGCTGTATATATTTACTTGGTGCACTGACATTTGTTTTGCCTTGCGTGTTATAAAGGAATTATATATTTCATAAAAGAGAACCCACTAAGATTGAATGGCATAGTCCATTGGTTTCCGTACTTTTCGTTATTCTCCATGTTGCTATTATTTATGCATAGGCAACTTTTCGCTTTCTATAAATAGACATTTGGCTCTGAGCACACTGTATTTCTCTATTGGAATCTCTCCACTCCTTCCTAAATGAAGAATATCAAGAAGACCATGTTTTTTATATTTGCCCTCTTTTTTCAAGTATCTAAAGCAATAGCTTTTTCAGCTTGTTCCAAATGTGGAAATCTTGAAGTTCCTTATCCGCTTAGCACAAATGACTACTGTGGAGACCCTAGGTACAAAGTTTATTGCAATGATGATATTCTTCAGTTCAAGTCAAGTGAAGGGTTTTACTATACTATTCATTCCATCGATCCTAATGCTTATAAGCTTATTATAAGCCCACCCGAAATACAGAAAGGGACTTGTTTCTCTTCTGATTTCTCTTTAGGAGGTTTAAGGCTAGATGAAAACATGCCTTTCAATGTTTCTACGCACAATACTGTCATGCTGCTAAATTGCTCAGATAATCTTATAAACTCGCCCCTGAATTGTTCAATAAATAGCCCTTGTAGGCAGTTTGAGGAGAAAATGAAGGAAGCAATTGGGTGCAAGAACACCCTTTGCTGTACGTACTTGAAAGATTCAGCCATGACTGCCCACATGATAAGAGTCAGAATTGGAGGGTGCACTGCTTATACTTCTGTGGTCAATTTTAAGCCTGGTGATTCAGTTGAAACCTGGAAATATGGAATTGAATTGCAATGGATCCCCCCAATCTAGAATTAGTTTCTGGGATATATTGCTGGTTCTTTTTAGTCTCTTTTTCTGGTGTGTTTTTTCGTTTTACCGGTTTTTTTTTTGCCTGTCATGTACTTCATTGTTTGGTTTTCATTCCCTATTTTGTTTTGATGCTCAATGCTAATGCATGCCCTACAATTCTATCCTTTTTTTCCCCTTCATTATTATGTACATTATATTAGATGTCTATGGTGGTACGGTAAAACTTTTATTATTATAATCTAAGGTCAAACTTACATAGGGTGGGCTGGCCTTTTTTTCAACTATTGAGAATTCAAAACGTGTTGTTGTGACTTGCGAGGGTTAAAGTATCCTTCCATTCAAAACTAAAAGACAATGGATACTCCGGCTCGCACTTAACAATACTAAGGGGGTAATTACAAAGGCTCTAAATGGACTCCCAAGTCTAATAAGCATTCAACTAAACAAAACTAAAATGAAGCAAAGAAAGCCTTTGCTAGGTCATGACTCATGAGCTATTAAGTTATATGCCTAGGAATATCCCGAAGAGAGGCTAGGGGATTAATATAAGAAATGCAAGCTCCAATATCATATCATGGCAATAGGGTTGGCATCTTCAACCAACAATTTGAAGTCTTATTAAACGGACACTTTGTCCAATTCATCTCTTGAGGCAAATGAACACGAATAGAGGAAACTTACACAGTAAAGCATCTTGGCAGCTGGTCTTTCAATGTCAATAAGACTTTAGGCTTGTTTGGATCGACTTTCCAAAGACTTCAAAAACTATTTTGCTAATGAACGGTTTCTAGACACTTAAACATGCATTCCAAATAGATCATACGATCATGCATGCTAAAAAGTTCGTCTAAAAAGGTGTGTCTAGCTGTCTAGGAGGTGTCCACTTGGGTCCTCAATGCATCTAGAAGAGGTAAGTAAAGGGTGACTTTCTCTTTTGAAGAATTAGAATCCTTCATAAAGGCACGGTTGGATTAGATTGTTGCAACCTTTTAGAGCTTTCCACTCGGTTTTGGATCTCAAATAAAGAAAAGGTAATCTATTAGGCAAAAAGGAACCTCTTTTTGACTGCTTATATAAAATCTTGTCATTATCTGAAATCAAACTTGCACAGATATGGCGTCCTTTTTCACCACATATATATTCAAAGTAGGTTGTTGTGAGGGATAGAAGATCCTTCCAAACAAAACAATGGGAGATAGACACTTCAGCTCCAGTAATAGTCCAAGGTAAGTTACAAAAGGCTCATTGTACCTGAATATAACACTCGGTGAATGAGGAAGATTTTATGATACATGATTGGTCTGGTGGTATTGTTTTTGTTTGTGTATGCCATGCTTGATAATTATCTCGTTTCCATGAAAATAGAATGTTTAGTTCAACATTATAAGACATGGTAGTGAATAAAAAAACGCCATATGGAAGAATATGAAATCTTCATCTTGTTCTTGATTCTGGTAACTTCTTTTTAACTCTTTCCCTTAAATTGCAGGGAACATGGATGTTACATTTACTTGCACAACCACGAAGGTTAGTCGCATCGAAACTACACTTTCATTAAGATGAATGAAAGAATACATATGTGCATAAAAAAAATCAAATAGGAAAATAATACGTAAGTGAACTACCTCTCATACATCCGCTCTTGATATTATAAGTTAAGGGTTTGTTTGGGACCGTGAACTTTATAAAGTATGTTAGTTAATACGTTGGAGTTGGGAAGTTTGTGTTTGAAATGGAGAATTTTAAGGTCGTATTCTTTGATAGATGTGCAAATTTTAACAATATTTACTATTAAAGTTGAGTTATTTAATACCAACTTATGAAGTTGGTAGACCAAACACTCCCCAAGGGGTTGTTTTGCCCAGTAAGTTGAGTTAATAAGTTTTTTTTTTAGGTGCAGAGTTGTAAGGTAAAGTTCATTTTGTTATTAATGTGAAAAGTAGAGGACAAAAATAAAAAGATGATATTAGTCGATAAATGTAAAAGTAGAAAAATAAGGAAAGATGGAGTTCCTCCAGAGATGTAAAAAGTAAAGAAAGTGGAGAACATGAAGTTATTAGATAAATGCGCAAATTTCATTACTGAAGTTGAATTGTTTAATACCAACTTGTGAAGACAATGAGCCAAACAATTTCTAAAGGTTTAATTTAGAGTAACGTAAGAATCATAATTTTTTTTTTTAAATTTGATTGGAATTAAAATATTAATCATATAATGTTAGGAGAAGGTTTGTAGTACACATAAGGCTAGTGGAGTGGGAAGTGGTATGACCATTTCACAATGGAATCTTTGCCCATGAAAAAGAGAGAGGGATCCTATAAAAGGACAGTCCAATTTCCAAAGGCTCTTCTTATAAAAGAAAGCAAACAATATAAAAATGACAAGTGCACAATACAAAAAGGAAAGAAAGTTAAATATAAACTAAAGTTGCTAATGATCAGAATGGAAGACCCACATTCATTCACTTTTCCATTTCTTTTTATTTTCTTTTAGAGCAGCAATATGGCCAAAAGGAACTTTCTTTCAAGGGTGGGTGTGATTTAGTTAGTGATCTAAAAACATGAATTTGATAACCATAAAGTTAGTTTAAATTATAGTTTTATTTCGTGCAAAAATAAAGTGTTTTAAACATTTAGAAACTCAATTCAAATGGGGGCTAAATCGTTGTAGTTGCCAATTAAAGTCGATTAAAAATAAAAAAGTAATTGGATGGGGAGAGGAAATATTTGGTGTAGAGAAGGGTGTAGAGTAGAATATTCAATTATGAGTTAATTACAATAAATAAGAATATATGAATGTATGTCCTAACCATTATATAATTGATATCCAAAAACTTACATTTTTTTTTAGCAAAGGATGAAATGGAAGAGAATATAAGAACCTACTTTTAAGTGACCTATAGGCATTAAATTACAGAAGACACCTGCAGATCTCATCTTTGTATCTGATCTGGTGTGTGGTTGCTGGTGGTCGACGATGAACCTGTTCTACCATTCAGTATTCCGTTGTCCATCGGCGGACTTACTCCCCATTTCCCTTCTGATTCTGTTGGCTCGATCACTTTAACAGATCCATCAGACAACCCAATGGCTAATTGGTTCGAATCTAACGGATGTGTGGCAACGACAAGCGGGTAAGTAGCTTGGCTTCTACAGGAGTTTGAAAAGACAAAAAACAAACGTAATGTCACACTCCATACAATGTTTATGAGGAATGGTAGAATTTTATAAAAAGAACTCTTAAGCTTTAGTCATGTAATCATTTTGCAAAAACATAAATTTCAGTTACTTACGAATTCAACACTGCAGGTGGCAAATACACGGTTGGGGCGATACGACATCTTAGTCGAAGGGTATCGGCATCGAACACTCCAATATTACCATCGCAAAATGTAGCATACACCAATTGGCTATTGCAGGAATATGCTGCGTAGGAAATAGGAGCAGGCAGCGTGTCTTGTGGAACCCACTGAGGAGAAGAACCAAAGAGTTATGAACCATATTGTTTCGGTATCATGGAATCAATGACGATAGTAAAAATTTGTACCTGACGAATACGATCCATTTTTGAGGCATCATATATAGCTATCTGGGTCTCATGGACGACCAACAAGCGTATCTGATCAGAATGGAACTGTACACGAGTATCACCGACAGGTGCCTTTCCTGCTGGGAGCTGAATTGCTATGGATTTCCTCTTTTCCCAAGTGTCAATGCTCCACAAACACAGCTGCAGAGTAGAGGAATAATTATTGGTAAAAGATGGAGAAAAGCAAGAGTCAATGTTTTTATTCATGGAGGTAGGGAAAAATTACATAGAAGTCCAAAAGCAACAACACCACAATCTTTGTAGAACCAAAACATTTGTAAGAATTTGGGCAAAAGAATGAAGAAAACAGATACTTAGACCTCATACTATTATTTTATTCCCCTTTTTAATAAGGTTCTCGTGGTAAGGACGGAAATCGTACTGCTCTAAATGATTGAAAGAAACTAAAAGAAAAAAAAAAAGAGGTGGTTTGAAGGTAAAAGCAGTCATGATAATAAATATACTAATTTCGAGATTGGATATATATAAGAATTTTTTTAAAAAAAAACTAATTTTGAGAAACATATGGTTTAGCCGTAAAAGGAGAAAAGAAAAACCCTAGGGAGAAAGTAAAGATGAACTAAATCCCAGTTGATCAAAGGACATTGTTCTTGCTAAGTTCAGAAACGAATGTTTTATCTTGCAGATTAGGACAAGCCAAATAAAAACGATAGCGCAAAAGTTCAAATGTTTGGTTTTTATAATTGTTCCTTAACAGAGAATAATAGAGAGATACTATTGACAAGAAAATAAAATCACTCACTTGAGCATCAGCACCAGAAGAAACCAAAATATTGAGACTGGTGGAAAAGGCTAGACCCGTTATCCGCTTCTGGTGACCCTTCAATTTTGATTTTACCTGAAAAGGGAAGACATAAAATGCCATTAATATAAGAGAGCAAACGAAAATAGGATGAAAGCTATATAGCCTATATTGCGAAGCCTTGTAGGCTTAGAGCTAATGCATGAATATTGAGAACCAACTCCCTAGAAAAGACTATGGAAGTAACTAAAGAAAAATTCTTGTACTAAGACTGGTTCTCACCGTAAAATTGTTTTGATAAATATTCGTGGATCTCACATTTGGGTTCCACTCTATTTTTAAAAAAGCATGTTGATGTGACACAATGAATGGAGGGAGTATGCATGGTGTAGAAAATTTTCCGCTGTTTTTTCAAAGAGAAATACCTCATCCACTCTGACATTGTATATGTGAATGGTTGAATCCTCCATTCCTATGGCGATAATGTTGTTATCTTGAGGGTGGAAAGCTAGGAAGGTTGAAGCTGGGGGAGGAGGCATGAATGTTGTCATAACCTACATGTCAAAGCAATTCATCACCAACCAGAAAAAAACTATAGGTTAAAAAGAATTTAATGCGTTTCTGGATAATATACCTTAAACGTCATCATGTTAAATAATGAAACTTTTCCACCGGATGCTGACATTACATACGAGTCATTTTTCGATAGTGCTATACATGGGACAGCTTCTTCAAGGTTTACACCTGAGACGTCATTAGTCATGAGAAGACCACTGTTTGGTTGCCAATGCTGCGGAACAACATTGGCAGTGGCCTAAAAACTCAAAGGTTAAGAGAATTGTCTTCAAAATGGATGAGAAAAAAGAGTGAAGAAAAGATGTAAATTTATGAATGCCGACAGAAACTGATGTATCTGCTAATGAATCTCAAGAAACTAATGGAAATCGGCATATGTATGTCAAAAGCTGTTCGAGCTAGTACCTTTCCACTTGGATTCTGTTCATTGCGTGTCCATTTCCAGAGCTTCTGGATTCCATTTGACCCAAGGGCCAAAAGACCAACACCAGAATTTGTATATAGAAGTCTAACGACCTGAATGGTACGAAAGAATTGAGCCATGTGGGAAATAGTATCTAAGATCTCAAAAACTTTGAATAGATAACAAACCTTGTAGGAGGAATCTGCATTGTCAGGCATGGTGACCAACCGGCAACTGGCTGGATCAACAATTTCAGCCAACTGCCAGGGTTTGGCTTTATCAATTGCATCTTCTACAGTTCTTGCTTTGTCCAAATTTCTCCCCAAACCTTCGACTCCATTCTTCAGAAAGTGGTTAATAAATCAAAATGGTCAATAATTCTCGCAGCATAATACGCTAAATGACAAACAAATTAAAAACATAGAAGAAAATAGGGATGACACTCTTGAACAACAAGTGTCTTTTTCCTGCAGAAGAAACATTTGTCCAATGACAAGGATATCTAAAACAATTCCACCACAAGAGAATAAAATTAAAAGCAAGGTCCAAAGAATCAGGATTTATGAATGGAGCCAATTCATAACCGCTCAACTTGTCACTGCTAAAATTGAGTATGTTACTAGAAAAAACTACAAATTTTCAGAAGACAAACATGACTTACGATAATTGAAGGAGGTCTGACTGGGGAACTTCTTTCTACTTTGCAATTAACCGGACTAACACTTGTAATGGCAGATGGGCCAGAGACCTAAATGTGCAAATTTGTGAGTTTTAAAGATCAAATCAGAGGTTTCTTCAGGAAAGAGAAAAGTAAATAAGGTCAAATAAGGAAAATCCTATAATGACAACAGAGTAAACGTAGGTATGGACCTTCATGGAAGATTCCATGGGCGACCTCAACGCTTCAAAAGGGGTGGTGGATTCAATTGCCTTTAATGATCTCATTCCCACAGCATTAGCAAGTATCTTAAACCCATTATCCGTAGTAACAGCAAGAAGATTTCCTTCCTTATTGAACCTCAAGCGAGGAAGACTCTGAACAAGCACACAACTTAATTCATCAATGATAAGGATAGTAGAAAAAACATGTGATATAAATGAAACAATACAAAATATACTAACCGGAAGTCCACCTTCTGCATCGGTATAAGTGAGAACATTGACGTTATCCATATCCCAGAACTTAATCTGACTATCTTCACCGACAGCCAAAAAGTGATTCTGGGTCGTATCAAACTGCACAACGCCAGTTGATTTCTTCCTAAATCCAGCGTATGTCCTCTTTATTGCTCCCTCACTCTCGTTCCATTCAACTAGATAAGAATCTCCATCTTTACTTGTTCCACAGGAAAATAATCTGAAAAATGAAAAGAAAATAATAATTAAATTTATGGTATATTCAAGAACAGTCGAAAAGAAAAATAGGAAATACAAACACGAACAAACAAAATAGAGCATGAAAATTGGAACACAAACTAATAGACTTATAGTAATAGTCCAGAGATATACAAAACCTAGCAATGTAGGATTTGAGGAAAAATAGATTTATAAAAATAGAACAAGGCAAGAGAGAAAAAATGGTAGAACAGGATAGGAGAGGGGAATTGGATCAAGAGATGATATGATGACAAAAACTCAATAGTTCAATGAATCTTAATAGCCAAATCAAACAATCACATGACTGTGAGCACCTTTTTGCAGAGTCATAAAAAGAAATGCAAGTGATTGAAATTAGAAACAACAATCAATCTGAAACATAAGAAAATTCATTGAATATAATAAGTTCGTTGATATTCTAGTGTAATAGTGCCAAGTTCTTTCCCCATTTCATGCATCGATATGACTACATACCTACTCCCATCCGCACTATAAAGCATTGTTGTACACCACTTTCCAGGGGCATCATAATCAACTCTTGAACCCATATGATCATAGAGCCATGCCTTTATCTTTCCATCAAGAGCTGTTGAAAATATGAACTGCAAAGCCACAAGTCAACATGGAACATTAAGCTCCCAGTGAATCATATCCAATGAATGACTTATCATGCGCAGGAATCCAAAAAAGACTGATAGATTTTCCTAACTGTTACCATGTTCAATCAACATTTCTATACAAATTAAGCTCTGAACCACCAACACCATCTATGTGGTGTTGTTAAATCAATATTAATAAAGAATACACACGGCACGTGATCCTCAGCCCCCCTGCAGTAACTTCAGGCTTTGTGTCTTGATATAACTTGGGATTCAGGAAAGAAAATAAAAAATGAAAAATATGGATTGCAAGAATCTAGCATGAACTCACTTGAATGTTCTCCTTGTGATGAGGACATATGGAATACACTGGTGCCTCATGCCCTTCAAAGGTAAACAGTTTTCGTCCACCTATATCCCAGACCTGCACAATTTCTCAAATTATAAGCAAAAGCCAAGTTCGCCTAAAAAAGTTACACAGAAATAAAGATTTCTTTAAGTAAGGGTGATGATCACCCTACCTTTATGAGCTTATCTTCTCCACAAGTTACCACACAAAGCTGTTTATTTGGATGGGCAAAAGCCAAGTCATTCACTCCACCTGCGTGGGCATCAATCTGGAAAGGAAAGGTAAGAAATGGTAGGTTCATAGAATATGAAGTTATTGTATTAAATATGTAGAAGACAAATAAAAGTATAACCGCACCTCGGATTGTTGGTTTAGTTCATTTGAACTATTATATGAGTATAAATGAACTAAATGTTTGGTAAATGCAACCCCTGGAACAAAAAGAAGTGAGATAATCAGTTGGGCACCTACAATTGGTTACCACCTCTGACTAAGATATAGCAACACATTTTCCCGTTGTCAAAATGAACGTACCAACAAAAGTCCCATCTGGACTCCATGTAACTCGGCTGACAGATATTGGAGTGTCTTTTACAATGGCAGCCTGCAAGCATATTCAGTAAGACAGAATTATTAGGTCATGACTTCAAATAAATTCCATATATTAACATAAAACAGGACAACTTTGATGTTTCCAAAGAGAATATTAACATAAAATCAGACTACCAAAAGGTCCAAATTAGAACAAAACCTGAAATGCCAATGACCTAGATGACAAATCCCAAAGCTTGAAAGGCTTTGAAATCAATCTTTCCCGTATACCAAGTTCCCAAAGTGTAACTTCGCCATTGTTAGAACCAACTGCCCAAAAGACCCAATAGTTAATATAACAAGAAAGGAAGAAAATATCTCAAAACTTGGACTAAGAAATCGGACATATAACTTTAGATCCGAGTTGGTTCATTTGGTACACAAACATACCAAGAAGTAAAGTGTGGTGAGTAGGATGGAAATCCATGCTTGTAACAGTGGACCCTTGGTGCAATGTCAAAGCTACTGTTCTCGGAAGGTCTTCAATTGACCAAGAAGCTTGCTGCCTGGGTGCTGGATATGTGACCTGAAAAATATAGAGAACATGAGCAAATCTTAAATCATCGAAAGTCACACAAAGACCAAATTATAGAAGATAAATAGCTGCGTTTATATACATAATATAGGGATTATGGAAAAAGTTACCTCCTCAACAGATTGAGCAGACCGCAATCGCTTCATTAGTTGATCGTGCTCAGGATTCTGATAATCAACCATACCAGGATTTGATGGAGGTGTTCTTGCATGTTTTAAAATTGAGACTGCATGCGTAATAGTAATGGAAAGTTATCATCAGGATCCAGGACAATATACAAATAAGATTGCTTTACCCAGGTGTGTGTTGTGTGACAGAAGAGGGTTCTAACAAAATATTTTATATGAATGCCTTTTTGGTCCTGTAAACACCGACAATAGGATTATTTTATATGAATGCCTCTTTATTAAAAAGGCTTCATAGAAGTGTTGCAAATTTTAAATTTCAGGTGGTGCTGCCTTCCGATTAAAAAACTTCTAGCACAAACTCTTACAAGCTACTCTTTTGAAAGAAAAACTAAAAGTTGTTCCGCATTAATGTTACTGTGGAAGCTTGTTGAATTATTTGGCTTGATAGAATTGTGGAATTGAGGATATTATATTCCACGATCCGGGACTGAACTCCTTATCTAAAGCCTCTAGGATTACTGTGCTTGATTCAGGCCAATTGGAAACCTTTCCTTACAATCTCGTTTTAGCTTTTAAGTTGGGAAGATACTTTTTTCTACCTATCCTGTGATCAACTGTGGAAAGAATTCTTCATTTCAAATACATTGCTTTACAACTCCCTATATACTTTATATACTCAAGTTGAAGAAGAGATAGGAGTAAGCAAATTGAAGAAGAGATCAAACCTTGATTTTGTGGAACAGGAATGGATGATGCAGTAACCACAGCTGCTTGGACTGACGAAGAAGCTGAAGCATTTGCCATCCAGCCAGCTAAAGCATTGGCATTAGCTGCAGCTCCAGTTGGTGGAAAAGGCTGTGTGATAATAACACAAAAAGGAATTTAGAAATAACTTAATATTCAGATGTATCCAAGGAGAGGAATATGTAACACCCATACACTGTGGGCTCCTAGTGGGGCATAAGGTGCAGGTTTTGCAACAGGAAGATTGACAGGTGTTGGTGCCAGAGGACCGTTTGGTGGCGAACATGTATGGTCCATGAATAAAGTCTTGATATCAGGATTTGGCCGTGGGTTCTTGCATAACTGATGCTGCCAGTTCAAGCTGCATAAAACAAGTATTATCAATGGTATGGATTAAAAGAACAAGTACCTCAGCATCTACAGCTACTATCATCTGCTAATGCTTTAATGATTCAGTGTTGTAGCACTAGCATTTTATTTACTGTGGAGGCAACTTTTACATTAATATAAATTAGTGAAATCAAGGAGTAAAGTTCAATGGCAAAGGTTGAAAGTCATCAACAACTATGATTCTGACCTTTGATTGATGAGTGTTCGTAATCTTGATGACTTCAAGGCTGGGAAAACAAGCTTGTCTCTGAAAAGAGGATTTGCCTCTATAAGCTTTTTCAGCTCTATCAACATTATACTACGAGCAGCTTTTGTGTCACCATACTTGGAAAGCTGCTCATTTTCCCTGGTAATAGTTTATTCAAAGAAGTTGCAAGACTCGGTAAATAAACCCCAAAAAATTAATAAATTCATTCCATGAGTTATGAATAATTTCATCAAGCCATTCTTTAATATGCAATCTAAGTTTATTTCCTTCATATCACCTATATCAAGGAAGGATATTCAATCAAGTACGTTGCTTATTAATAATGTATGTGCAATAACTTACCTAAAATTAGTAAGAGTCAAAAGCTGAGTAATTTCTTTGTACAACTCCTCATTAAATGTTGAGAAAACTTTCAAGTCGCTTACCAATATCTCCACAGCCTTGGCTTTGTCACTCCTTCAACATTATCAAACAGGACAAGTTATATATCATTACAAGAGAGTTAAATTCTTGTACGTATGAACTATGAAGAAAGAGCTCAAGTACCGGTCAAGGGCTTCAAGATACTTCTGCTTCCTTATCTCAAAAAATATCTTCATCGAGTATCTGTTATCATCGACTTTAGTATATCCAGATAAGTACTTTTCAACTTCCTCCCATTCTCCAGCCTGAACTTTATCCTCAAAGTACTTCATATTGAAGTAAAACCCAGATTCTTTCTCCAGCCTACGCATAACAAAATATTTCCTCAAACAAACATCAGCAAAACTCCAAACTATTCAATTTGAGGGAAAAAATGTCACAAAATAAACTATAATACTAATATTGAAGTAATGATAATAATTATAAAAAGCATCATGCTATAAAGGAAATCTTTTGGTTCCATTTCATCTTTAACTGTCATCTCGCCGGTTCCTAGCAACAGAAACTTTTGCTTAAAATAAAACCAACATAAAGAATCTAAATCCAGGATATCTTTTCACATCTCTCACTACGAAACAAAATGTCAGCATTCTATAGTAGTACATGCTACAAAGTCAGCTAGATAACAATCCCCCCTCCCCCACTATTTTCCCCAACAATCAGACATCAAATATAAACATTAATTCAAAATCCTCGTGGAAAAAAAAAAACACAAAACAAAAAAGAAAAAAAAACCGCTAAAAGAATTAAATCAAATATGCTCTAAGCATACACTAGCCAGATGAGAAACCAGTCTGCAACAACAATAAGTAATGCGTTTCAACATTAAATTCAACACACATATCAACATATAATTCAGATTCACAAATTCTACTTCCTCCCATCCTGTTAATTCCATTACAACTAAATTCAATAACTCCGACACACAATTAACAAAGAATACAGAAAGAAAAACTCACCTATGCACCGATTCCTTGAACTTCTCCTCCTCAAGGAATTGAAGTATAAGAAACACCAATTCTCTGCTTAAAGACGACATTTATTCCGACTAATAATCTCAGAAACCAAAACCTCTCCGTCCAAAAACCAAACCTCGAAGCTGAGAGTTCAAACTCCCACCAAACACGAACGAATCCAGTCCAATATCAAACGTAACAACCAAATCGATGCTCAGACTTACCGGAAATCCTAAAAACACAAAGAATCATGAAGGTTTGAAGCATCACTGGGAGCGAATTCCAAGGAATTCTAGGGTTTCAGAAGGCTGCAGAGACGAGAGAGAAGAGGACTTGGTCTCGCTATCTTCGATGCGTTGTACAGAGGTCTCTCTTTTTCTACATGCCTATCAGTGACAAAAACTTTGATAACCACTTTCGATAACTTATCAGAACTGCTACACTACTTATTGATAAGCAAATTGAGTTATCAGTTATGTGAGATAAGAGCAATTAAGAGTCCGTGTTGCGGATTCGAACCACTAATTCAAATCTAGTGAATATTCGTTACACACGTCCAGTCGTACCCTACTTTCTCTCTCCTCTCTCTCTCTCTCATCCTCATAGCTCTTTTCGTACTGTCGCTTTCGGTTTGGAATTAATCGGCTTTGTAGAATAATTATCGCTGTATTTATCGCGATATGTGCGATTTATTGCCGAGTTTTTGTGGTACTTTTTATTTTTTTAATTTTCCTAAAAAGTAAAAAGAGTTCCTCACTCGCGAGGTATTGATGCTTTCCCTAACGGATTGGATTTGAGTTCCAACTGTGGGACCCACCTTGATGCCTCTACTTTTGCTGTTTTTTAATTCAATTTTGAAATTTTCATTTATTATTATTATTATCTTTTAAGTTCGAATTAGATAAAATTTATGTTTCATTTTTATCTTATTAAATTTTCATTGTTACGTCGTAGAAATACTAGAATGAATTGATTATTATTATATCGTTAAAAAATCTACAAAATATAAAAAATAAACAGCAAAATATCATTAATATAAATAATATAAGTGTTTACTATTTAAAAATAATTTAATATCTTTTTAGAAATTTAAATTTTTTCTATAATTTTTTAAAAACATTGATCGAAATTGATACCATCATAAAAATTTATGTAAAATTAAGACTTTGATATTTTCATTGACATTTTTTCATCCCTATATTTTAAAAATGGTAAATATTAAAAATTAATATTTTTTATTGTTTTAAATAGTTAATGGTATTTAAAATTATAAAAATTATCTTAAATCTTCACTCTAAAATTTATACGTACATGTGAAATCCAAACCATTTTCAAATACAAATCTAGTAATTTTGTTTAGATAAAGAAAATTTCATATTTTATAGTTGTCAAATTTTTAATTGTCTAATAAATTCTGTGAATTTTAACTTTTTGTTTCATAGATTTTTAGGATTTTAAAATTTTTGAAAGTTGTCTATATATTATTACATTAGAAAGAAAAAAACTTTGTTACCATATTAGATTTGCTTGTGTGTGCTTGTAACAGAGTAGGTGACATTTTGTAGTTTGTCCTCTTTTTTCAAATAGTGATTATGTATTCGGATCTTCTCAAACCTATTCCTTTATATCGTGATTTAGGGTTACCTCCTTATTAGGAAGGTGTGTAATGAAAATTTTGAGTTTAGAGTTTGTCTAAACGACGCCCCGTTTATATTCAACAGTACTCACAAATATAATTTGAGTAACAATTGTCTCATCGCTATACTCCCTTCAATTCATAACTATCGCTTCTCCTTATTCTTTTTCCTAACTCTTCTTCGGGTAGTTTCCAATGTTTGGCAAAATTTCTTCTATAGAGGTTTTACTCGATGCAACATGAGAAGTTGGTGCAATCCGAACAAGGGATGGTGTCCATGAAAATTGCAACCAAACAAAAAACCATAAAACCAAAATCATAAACACTAATATTGGTAGTGATTAGTCGTCAATTCCAGTATAAATATTTAAAGAAAAAAATTAGATTGTTGCTCGGATTCTGATACGTTAGCATTCATTTATTGTGATTAAAATAAAGTTTTATCTTTTTTGTTTGTGGGTTTGTTCCAGTTGCCAGAGGAGCTTGGTTGAATATATTATTTTGAAAATAGAAAACCACTTAAAGAGTAAGTTAAGCACTCATAATGAGTTTTTTATGTTGTATATTGAAGAGATTTCAATCACTTTTACCCGTGAAGTGGAGAATCACACACTCAGGCAGATCCTTAAGTATGTTGCATTGAGGAAATCTCATACAAGGCTTGGAGAGACATTTTGTGGAAGCGAGAGGAGAATCTAAAATTTAAAGGAAGTACATAGTTTGTACGTGAATCTAGTTGCTGAAGAGAAAATCTCTCATATAAGTATTTCATTGCAATTGCTAAACTCTTTATACAGTGATGTTTCTTTCATGCGGGCGAATAACCCCAAACGAAAATAATATTACATCAAAATAGTTTTTATTGTCTATGTTGTTATTATTTGATATTAATTTATTTAGTTGATTTTGAGTCCATCATGTTACAAATATTGTTTTTGACCTTTTGTGTTTTGTATTAGACATACTCTAAGTTTTCAAACTTAAACTTTTGTGTCTAATAAATTATTATATAATATATTAGAAATATTTCAATAAATAAGAATTGTTTTAATTCTTATTAATTTAGTAAAGAATAAACAAAGTAAGTGGTAGTAGTCGTCATCTCAAATCCATAAATATATAAAACAATTCCACTTCACTATCTTCTCTTTATTTTAAATCAAGTGCTTCATCTTTAGATTAAGTGTGAAGAAAAATAATAAATAAATAATACAAACTAAATTCCAACTTTTAATAATACGTATATACTAAAATAAATAAAAAATTTTAGAGTCATATTCAAATATAACAGAAGAAACTTAAATATTTATAAAATATATTAGGTCTCGTTTGGTCCATGATTCATTTTATATATATATATTTTCAAAAACAAAAAAATACAAAAAAAAATAATTAAAAAGTGTTTGGTATATATGTTTTTAAAAACGACTTCTAAAAACATCACTCGAAATAGCTCATTTTCAAAAATAATAAATTGTCGTTTTCTTTGTTTTTCGATTTTGTTTTCAAAAATTGTGAATATGAGATACACTATTGCATTGTCAAATTTACAAACAAACACAAAATTTGAATTTTGAATCTAGATTTCAAAATTTTAAATATTTGAAACTTAACGTGTTTTCGAATATAGTAAAAAATGAGAAATTGTGTTTGTCTTTCAAAATAATTTTCGGATCACAAACCAAACAGGCTTTCGTCATCATCAATAATTTTTTTATATACAAAACTAAAATAAAAAGAAATGAAATGTCATGCTCACACGTTTTGGAAAACATTTAGCACGTCTCAACACACCAACATGTTAAATTATAAATAAATAAATAAAATAAAATAATATTGAAAAAATTGACAGCTTTTCTTTTATTGTTTTACATTAAATTTTTGTTCAAAATAATGAAACATCGTTTGTCTCATTATATAAAAAAAGATAAGGTTTTTGGTTGGTGCGAAATTTTAATTTCTCTTTTTAATTAATTATTTAATTTATATATATATATATAAAAAGAAATACTTTTTAAAAGCTTAGAACCCAAAACCCAACCAGTTGCATGTCCTTTCAAGTAGGGGCCTACAAATGTTGGGACCACACTTATTGGCCACGTGGCTGAACTTCCTTAACTCCACTCTCTCACGCGCCTTAAACTGCCCGTGGTATTTAGTGAAGGGGAAAACACATGTTACGCGCGTTTTGGTTGCGTCATGATGACAGCGATACAAAGGGTTTTTATTTTTATTTTGGAGAATTTTTTTAATTTCTCGCGCGATGATACGAGTCGTACGAAATTCATCCATTTTATCGTTTAATTATTTCGAAAACTTTAGGGCTTTTGTATGATTCATCGAATGGATTTAAGAGATTTGTTTTTTAAAATCTAATTTTGGATTTTATGGTCTAAAAAATGGAAATGTTGTAAATAACATATTTTTATTATAAATATTATTAAAATCTAAATTAGTGGAAACTATAATTAATTCATTTATAAACCTTCCTTTTTTCGATAATGTATAAATATTATTTATAATATTATAAATAATACATATTCCGATTTAACGATATTATATTTATTAAAGTCTCGTTTGAAAACCATTTGATTTTTTAAAATTATGCTTATTTTCTTGTATTTTAGTGCAACTGGAAGGAAAAAAACAAATCAACTTAAATATTTAAAATATCAAAATGGACAACAGAAGCCCGAGAAGGTATATCTTCAAGCCAAATAGCAAAAAAAAAAAAATTGTAGCTTCGAGCATGGACAACAAGTCATGGACAACGGAGTTATTCTTGCGATTGATCAAGAGGATTTTTCGAATGGAACCACGAAGAAAAAGGTCACAGATGGAATCGATAGACACTTGCACCTCGTTCTTGAATCTAGACTTCCCCATAAGAGGTTCCAAACGATTTCTTGGTTTGCATTTTAAATCAGAGAGTTGAATTTTTGTTAAATACGAAAAAAAAAAAGTTTTTAGAATTGACTTGATTTCTAAAACATTGCTAAAAAGTAGATAAAAAAAAATTGAAGGAGTGTTATAATTAAATTTTTAAAAATAGAAAACCAAAACCCTAATCGTTACTAAACAGGTAAACTTTTTATTCTTTTCAATATACTTCTAAGTTTTAAAAAAAATAAAAATCAAATTGTAGATTTACTACGAGCATTTTATGTTGAAACATTTTTTAGAAAACAACATGAATTCTAATTGACTATCGGATGATATTGAAAACTCTAAATGCATAAAATAAAATCTAGATCTAGATCGACTACCAAATGATATAGAAATTTAGATAAATTTAATGTTTCACATGATAAATTTATTGCATTTCTTCTAAAAAAAATTAATGTATAGTAAAATATATAACATATTTTAAATAAATTATATTATATTGTAAAATATTGTAGATAATAAATACCTTATATCAATTAAAAAATAGAAGGCAACCTATAGCTAGGCTCCTACTTTAAAGTGAACTCCTAAAATTTATTAACCTTTTTGTGACCACTTTTAATAAATAATATATATATATATATATATATATATATATTATTTATTACTTGGGTAGGTTTTAGATAAAGAATAAGAACACAATAATTTGTTAAAATTATTACCAACAAAACCAAGTTTAAAATAAATAATAAAATTGAAATTTAACTTATTTAAGGAAAAAATTATGCCTAACATATACATGGTTCGACTGATATAAATTTATATTTAATTTTTTAGTTCTAAAGTTTGATCTCTACTCACATATTATAAAAATATATATCGTTTTCTAAAAAATCGATAAAAATGATCGTGATTAAAAGAAATTAAGTGATGATACTATTCTCCAAAATGGATGACCATTGCATTGTCTCAATTGGCAAAAGAAAGAAAAAAGGGAATATAAATAGCAAAAATTACCATTTTTAAGAAATTAATTGGGAAGCATATTGCCTTAATGAGTGTGATGATTAAGCATATTTCAATTTAGGTTTAGTCTAAATTTGGGATTCTTTTCATTTTAAGCATCTATTATTATGATTATTATTGAAATTGATTGGACATTTATGCACATGGAATAAGAAAGTGATGCAAATTAATTATTAATTATAAAAAATAATGACATAAACACATTATACATTCAAAAATTTATGAGGGATCTAACCTAACCAAACCAAACTTGTTAGAAATTCAATTAATCATACATATTATTTATGATATTTTTTAATATTTTAAATTATATATCATGACGACGAGGGTTCAAATAAATAGTTTTTTGAGTTGTCTTCAAATATAATAACACAAATTAAAATATTTACAAATATAACAAAATATTATTATCTAAATTCTGTCGTTTTGTTATATTGATGCAATTATTTTAGTTTAAGTTATCTCTTTTTGTATTTTATCTGTGGTTTAATTTTTAAACCTAAACCTACCCCACAAGGCCACAATCATATAGAATAAGATTAAATAATCAAACCTAATTAAGCTAAATAAATTTAAAAATTCACATACGAATATGTTATATCATATCTATGTAAAATCTAATTTAATCACATAAAAAAATACGTGTAACATCACATCTTGTCTTGTCACGATCTGATTATTAGAAAAGGAAAAGAGAATTGACCTTAAGTCATATGATATACATCAATATAATTTAATTTAATTATGTTAATACGACGAGATTAAAGATTAGAAAAAAAATGGTTTGATTAATGAAAATTTGAAATTAAAGTACAAAAGGCCATCAATTTTTTAAAAAGGAAGGAATAATCCACTACAAACATTCCTATGGAAGGCTTAATTATCAAACAATTTCTATAACATCACAAAATCTTTGGTGGGATCCATTGGCTACTTTAATGATCTTGATGTCTTAATTCTATTTTTGTAACGTTTGTCTCGACAAATTTAGTAGTTACTTGATAATCATTCGATTTTTTGTTTTTGGTTTTTGGTTTTTGAAAATCAGTTATAAATATTATTTTTATGTATGAAATTTTTGTTTTATCATCCACGTTTTAAAGGGGTTTTAGAGAATCGAGTCAAGTATTGAAGTTAAGCTTTCGTTTGATTATAATCATTTGGTTTTTTAGATATTACACTTATAAACACTAATTACAAATCTACGTGTTTCTTTGTTTTGTTGTCTACTATTTAGAGGAGTTTTCAAATTTCAAACCAAGTTTTGAATTTTTTTTTTCCTTAATTTCTTTAATTTTGATGTGAATTCAATTTTTTTAAGGACAAATGAAAACCATCCTTTAAAAAATATTAAAAAGTTAAAAGAAATCAAATAATTATCGAACAAAATTTTAAAAAAATAGCTTTAAAAAACTTTAAATTTCAAAAAGAAAGAAAAATCAATAGCACAATTATTATCAGATGAGACCTAATAATGAGTGATCAAATCTTTCCTTTTATCATTAAAAGGAGCAAAAGTCCAATAGTTTAAGTATATCCAATGTTAATTTGATGTTCATAATTGTTTTCGTATACTTAAAGCCAATTAGGGGACGTTTGAAGGTGTTAAGTTGGTTATTATAGTTTGTCGGTTATGACAGTCAGTCTGTGTTTGAAGTGTCTATTATTTTAGAAAATAATAACACTATAACGAAAAGAAAGTGGATAAATATGAAGTAGTAAATACGTTAATAAAGAATGATTTAAAATAGTATTACCGTACCACAATTACTATTGGGAATGACTTGAACAAAAAAGAAACAAAAAACACTTTTGGTGAAAAGTAGTGGAAGAATAGCATATAGTGCCCTTTTTTAGATCCCAAATGAAATTAAACCCAATTAATTTTGGCCCTTTGCTTACGTGAGTACCATAAGAAATTACCACTTTAACCTCAATGCATTTCTTCTTTCTTCTTTGTTTTCGTTCTCTAAATTATTTATCTTTCTTCTTAGTTTTACAATTTTTTTCTTCGAAAAAAATTGTAGTTGCGTTTGATGAGGAACAAGAGGAAGCAGTGAGAAGCTAGAAAGAGAAACTAAAGGACGATGCTCAACAAAGAGCCGAAGAAAACTTTATAGTTATGTATAATGAGGAACAAAGAAAAAGAGTGAGAAGCTATAACAAAAGACTAGAACGAAAAGTTAGAGGGGAAAAGATGAACAAAGAAAAAAATTCAAAGAAAAAAATCTATAGTTGTGTCTGACGAGGAATAAGAAAAAAGAGCGAGAAGCTAGAGCGAGAAGCTAGAACGAGAAGCTAGAAAAAGAATCTAAACAAAAAAAATTACAGTTGTGTCTAGTGAAGAACAAGAAAAATGAGCAAGCAGCTAGAACGACAAGCTAGATACAAGAATTCGTTTGATTCACAGACTTTCATGTGTGGTTTGAAGACAATATGGTACTTTCACACACGACTAACGTAAGCAAAAGGTCATATTTCGATTATGGTCAGACAGATTTGACTAATAAAATTAAAAAATATATATATTTTAAAACTTATTAACATTTTATTAAACTTTTTTCTTAATGTAGATTCTTAATTAAATTTCAAATTCTATCGGAGGTATTTTGAAAAAAACATATACGTTTTAAAAAATATTTTGAAAAAGTAGATTTTATTTTTTTTTCTTAAAAAGAATGGTAAATAAACTTTTCAACAACAAAAATCATGGATCAAATAGTACTTAAATAATATTTTATCCCTTAATCTCAGCCGTTTATATTTATGGAAATAAAGGAATTATTTTCCAATTATGACTCTAATCATACGCCACAAATATTCTAAAATAATTTAAAAGACTTGTTGATAACATTGTTGCACTTTTTATTTTATAATTTTTATTGTTAAACATAAAAAAAGCTAACTTACAAAAATAATTATTTTTTTATAAAAAAAAATGCAATATTATCCTTAATTTTCATAAATATTTTAAAGCTATTTCTTATAGTAGGATTCTATTAGAAATTGAGACTTGATATAAATATGGTAGTTGACTTGAAACGGTATGATGATTTTTATTCCAATACTTTAGGACGTTCTGCTTCAAAAAGTAGTTTTGAAATGTTAATGAAAAGTTAAAGGAAGTATTGCACCTTTTGAAATAATATACGTATTTTTGTAAAATAAGTGACAAAGTTCGAGAACATTTTATGTAATTTAATCTTTTTTATGTATTATATTTATTTTAATAATATTAAAGGTTAAATTAAATCAAAATTCCAAAACTTTATGATAAGTTTCATTATGTCCATACACCTTGCAAGGTTTCATTTTTATTCTTGAATTTCAAAAACGTCACTCAAATAGATTATGAAAATTGACATAGTAGAAGGTGTACATGATATTATGTAATTAAGAGATACATATAAGTATCAATTGAGCTAGATGACAATAAATATTTTTTACACAGCCAATTTTTACACATCATCGTGTCAATTTCTATTTGATTTTTTTTAGAACAAGTTATAAAGTTGAATGGTAAAGATAAATCCTTTTAAAATTGAAAAGAGAAAATTGACTTTTTAGAAACATGGTTGAATTAATTTATCTTGATGTTTTCCCAAAATGTTCAAAAGGTCAAATTTAGAAAAATAACCCTAATCTATATAGATTATTAAAAGAAGCAAAAAGCCAAAAATCAAGAAAAAGAAATCAAATGTGAAGACCCATCATATGATTTCATGACCAACTTGAAGCTTGTGACAATGGAAATTATTTTAAATGATTAAGTGCCACTAATCTTCCAAAATTCACTATCAAGTAGCATTTTTATTATTAATTGTTTCTTTGTCATTCCATGCCTATGTCATCTTGTTGTGTGCATTGAGAATCTTGTACTAAATTTTAATATTAAAAATTAATAAAATAAAATTTAATGGAAAAATATCATTTTGGTCCCTGAGTTTAGTGAATATTTGCATTTAACCTCTGAGTTTTCAAATTAATTCTCATTTTTCAAGAATAAGTTTAAATAGTCTCTTCCAACAAAAAAAAAAATCATTAAAATTAATATAAAAAATTAAAATTAAGATTAAAACAAAAGGCTTATATTTAATTTTTTATATATTAAATTTAATGTTTTTTTTTTTTTTTTGTTGGAATGAACCTTTTAAACCTATTTTTTAGAGCACATAAACTAAAATGACTAATTTGAAAATTCAGAGACTAATTGCACGTATTGATCATAAGTCAGGAACCAAAAGACTATTTTTTCCAAATTTAATTTATTTTATTTAAGTGTGCTATCTATCAATCTAAGTCCTTTCCCACTTGCCATAAAGCAAGTTGCTTTAATTTAATTCCTCTTCCAAGTGTTAAAATTCCACATGGACACATAAAGCTTGGAGGGGCCATTTTGAATGGGTTCCCAAGCAAGGCTTAAATTCTCCCAAAGAAGCTACTGAAATGCTAATATGTGAACCAAAAAAAAAGGGAAAAATTTGGACATTTTCTAATCAACTATTAAAAATGATGATATTACAATTGGAATAAGGAGAGCAACAATATGTTTTGCTTATTGGTTATTTTCTCCCTATAGTGTGGATACAAGGTGATGTTCTTGCTCTGATGAGGAGTGCAAGAAGAGGCAAATAGCTGATATATCATCCATTGCAATGCCTCGTCTCTTCCGCTTCCATGCTCGAACCGCACATTCGACTAGACGTTTCGACGCTTTCGCTCTATCCGGTGTTGACGATACAATCTCCACTGCTTCTTGGTTGGTGACCACGTCCCATACCTGAAGAAAATAAAGTTAATGTCGATCACGCAATTGTCTATAGTTTTATCGCATTTTTGAGATGTCGTTTTCGAGTCATGACGACACTAATGTGACATGTTTTACAAAGAAAACAAATGGTTCTTCTTACTTACCCCATCAGTGGCCAATATAATGAATTGGTCTCTGCTGGTTATACTTCTATGTGTCACTTCTGGCACAGAAATGAGTCCAAAATCTTTAATACAATAATCACCAAAGGCTCTCGACATCGCCAATCCCGGCGATTCCTCATTGGGAAGCCAGACCCTATGAACTCCTGGCTCGTCACTTAAACAAAACACCCTCCCATTGCATTGAATTATCCGTTCGGCCTCCTCTGGAGACGGTTGAAGATCAATAAGTAAACAAGGTTGTACTACTTCATGTAGTTTCCAGATAGAGAAAGAGAGAGACTCACGAGGTAGGTTCGGTTTGAAATCAACTGTGAGCTGAACTGGTACTACACTTCCATCATCTGAAGTAGTAGCTAAAACTGCTCGGGAGTCACCTACGTTGGCCACAATGACTAGTTCGCCCTGGAAATGAATAACAATGATTGGTTTTCTCAGAATAACAAAGCATTTTCCCACATTCAACTCAGCCAAGTGAAACATAAACCAATTCATTTTCCAACATTCATCTTCTAGATCCTTGGACTACATATTGGAATAGCATTAGAGATGCCGAGTTGGTAGAATTTCAGCAGATGATTATGATACTCATCCTACTCAAGAAACATAAAACCAAATTGGATCTATGATAAGCAACTAGAAAAGAAAATTCCATTTTACCTGTTTAACAATGGACAGGGCAGTCGTTCCACTGTAAAATGTATCGATTTTACGGTGCTGCTCGAGTTCGCGATCGATGGCAGCACAAGTTCTTAAATAAGCATGCTTCCATATATCATATCGCTGATGCTTCTTTTCTGAATCCAATTCTGGGTCAAGAAAAGCTTGAGCAAGTCCTTGCTGCCAATGGCACAGCAAAGAAGGTGGCAACGATTCTCTTACCGTCTTTGCAACAAAATGACCCCACGGTCCGTGCCCATCGAAAATCCCACAATATATCATGTCTTCTTGGCATCCAAATTCCTAAACAGAATAATCAAGCAGTTTATATATTAGCACAAGAAAACCTCACAAGCTTTACTTTATTCAATTGATTCTCTTACCTCCCATACAATGCAGCAGTCTTGGTTTACTCCTTTTTCGCCTTTCTTTGAAAACACCGAAGCAAAAGTATCCGAACCTTCTGAATTGAGGACACCGGAGGTGCATAATATCGAGTCTTTCCTTTTGGCATCCTTTATCATGGCTTTTGCAGCTTCTCGCCCTCCCTCGTCACCTAGACTCCCCGAATTTCTACCTTTCTTGAACGAAAATGACCTTGCAAGCCCATTGAACATGGTGGAGAAATGCCCCATCAGTTCAACAATTCCAATTCTCACAACCCCACTGATCCCAAACTTTGGTTCTTCCTTTTAAAGAATCAATTTCTGAACATCAAATTGCTTAAAAATCAGTTCAAATCCAATTTCCATGTGCATGTGCACCAAGAAACTGTAGATTAGAAAAAGATTAAAAAGAAAGCTGTTGGGCAAAAACAGCTTCCAAACAGCCACAAAACTTACAACAGTTGTTTCTGAGACATGAGAGTCAAAGGAATGGTTTTATTGAGTAAAAGACAGGATCCGACTCAGAAAGTTAAGAATCTTATACTTTTTATAACAGGAAATGACATGTCACAGTGAATTTGTAAAGCCATTATCATAATGTATATGCAAAGCATTTAAACATGAATTCTCAATAAACAGCTGAAACCTGAAAGAATATAGTAAAAAATTCAGAGTAGGTCTGCTGAGAAAAAAGAAGAAATGCATGACAAAAAGGACAAGAACGCTGGAAAGTTAAACAAATTTTCTATCCTCAACTTGCCTAAGGATCAATAAAAAAATCAACCCACTTGTTTGATATTCAAGGAGGGAAACTTTGTTAGACACAACATATCATCTTAGTTCAGAAGAAAGCCTGTTCTTTCTTTCTTCCACTGTGAGAAAACTTTCCTGTTCATATATCTTTTGAACTTTTCTCATCCTCCAAGAAGAGAAACTATTCTGTCTTTCACTGTGGAAATTTTTCCTGTTGTTTGTCTTCGGAACTTTTCTCAGCTCCCAAACAGAAAAAGTATTCATTCTCTCTTTCACTGTGAGAATTTCTTTACCTGTTCTTATTTTTTTGAACTTTTCTCAGCTTCCAAACAGAAAAGCTAAGCTAATTCAACTCTTTCACAGTGAGAAATTCTTTTCCTGTTGTTTTTTTTTTTTTAAACTTTTCTCAGCTCCCAAACAGAAAAAGCTATTCATTCTCTCTTTCACTGTGAGAAATTCTTTTCCTGTTGTTAATCGTTATAACTTTTCTCAAACCCCAAACAGAAAAGCTTTTCACCTATGAGAAAATTTTCCCAGCTTTCACTGTGAAGAAACTTTCCCATTTTTACTTTTTTGAAAAATTTCTCAGCTCCCAAACAAAAACATATGCTCTGATTTGTAGAACAGAGCTTTAACCTTTCATACTTCACAAACACTTGAAAAGAAAAAAGAAAAGCTTCAATCAGAACTCCAAATTGCAGAATCCCTTAGAACAAACCCCCCTCCACCCACTCCAAAAAAAAAAAAAAAAAACCCACAAAAGATATACAACAAGAAAATCACTTCAAAATTTTCTCACCCACCAAACAAACAGAACAGGGGAAGGAAAGTTTGAGGAGAAGACAAAAAGAAAAAAAAAGAAAAAAAAAAGAATCAAAACCCAGATTTCAAAACTTTGATTCTATCAACAGGTTCATATACAAAAAAAAAAATAAAAATCAAAGGCATTAAAAACCCAAAACTGAAAAACAAAATAAAAAGTAAAAAAAATCCCAGAAAAGCAACCTTGGATTTCGCAGAGAGACAAGTTAGAGAACCGGAATCCGAAGAAATGAGCGGAAAAGAGAGCGAGGGTGGGGATTCCGGCGAAGTGGGTGGGCAGTGGGAGTGAAGAAGGAGAGGAATTGATGAGAATCCATAAGAAAGAAGAAGGAATCCGAGATTGATGGAGTGTTTGATATGATAATTGGGTGTGGATTTTATGAGGAAGAAAATGGAAGAAAAAACGAAAGTGGACGTACGACGAAAAATTGTAATCGAGTGGTGTGATTATATGTAATGTAAAATGTGCTCCATTTTATTTGTCAGTCAATTTGGAAAAAAAATTAATATTAAATATTAAATATTTTATCATTAAAAATTAAAAATAATTAAAATTGTAATAAAAAATTCTCAAAATAATGACAATAATAATAATAATAATAATTTTGTATTGGTGTTTCTGGTCCATTCTCAATTTGGTCTTTTTAAGATTTCAAGTGTAAATAAAGTTAAAATACTACAACAAGTTATTTCACTTTATTTTTATCAAAATTAATTAGACAATTATAATAGTTTTTATGGCATAAATGTTTTTAATATAAAAAAGGTAAATAGATAATATATTTGTTTGGGTAAAAAAATGGAATAACATTCAAGTATAAAACATATTTTAGATGGATTATAATTACGTGAACTAAATTTAAACATTTGAAAGAATAAATTTATACTAAAATAGAATGAAATTGATTTAATCGAAGATGATCGATCGGAGATAAGGATGGATTCCGTCGGTGTTGGTTTGAAAAAAAATCAAACTGAAAACATTTTTTAAAACTTCAAAGATTTGAACTGACCTAAATCGATCGACCATTGGTCAGTTCATACTCCATGGTTGAGGTTAATTTGAATATTTACTAAACCGACCATAATCACTTCAGTGACAATTTCGTTAGAAAACCGATTCCAATCGATTAGTGCTCACCGCTACTAAAAAAAAGTTAGAAATCATACAAGACATCTCCCAAAATAGAAAAATCACAAATCTCGAATGATAGTGATTTGATTTTTTTTATTTTTTTAATATTATGTAAATTCCAGTCAAATTTAGTGGATATTTTTTAAAAAAGAAAAAACTGATAAACTTTTTTTCCAAAAAATGGGTAAAAATTAAAATGTTTATAAAAAAAACCAAAAAAAAATTAGACCTAAATAATTGTCTAACTAAACAATTTAATTTTAGAAATATGAAATGTCACTAAAATAAACCCTTAAAAGAATAATTCAGTTGTGAGAATATTTGTTATTAAAATTAAATAATATCTTCAAATGTGTAGTGTCTCAATTGATCATTAGGGTTTATGGTCAACTTTGGTTAACATTTTTCCCTTTTTTTTTAAATTTTTTAATTTTTTAAATAAAACTTTGGATGTGTCAACTATTTTTGTATGTGTCTAAGAAGTTGTATTATGTTTCATATATAATTAAAAATAACACCAATATTTTTTTAGTCCAAAGTTGAAAAGGTCTTAAACTATTATTTAATAACGTATTGGACGATGCATCACTTGAAGGATGATGTTAGCGAAATTTAGATACATATATATTACGTTACGTTTGGTTTACAATTAAGTTCTTGGTTTATAAAATGAAACTTAGATATATTTTTGGATGTACGTTTCGTAAGTCCAATGAGACTAATTAAGTAAATTATATCTAATTAATAATGATGATTTTGTTTCGTTAATTTTTGTAATGTTTTTATTTTTATTCTTTAACTTAAAATATATACCGTTCAATTCAATATGTTTAATCTTTGTCCATATGAAGACTAAAAGATAAATAAACATTGATCTGATAAATACCAAATTTTGCTATATTTTGTAAATATTTTAATCTATATTACTATATTTGAAAATGTCTCGTAATTTTGTTGTTGGGTGTATAATAAAACCAACGTTATGAAAAAATAAAAATTAATTTTATAAAATCCAATAATTTAGAGGGCAATGTTAAAAACATAAGTCAAAATATAATTTTATTTAGAACATTAGCTAATTTATAGGAGTGGTTAATTGACTTGGCCATTATTCTCATTTATTAGGGGAAATAAATTATAGTAAAAAGGATCTATTTAGTTTTAGTTATTAAAGTGTAGGTCTAAGTCAACCCCTTAAAAAATACATTATATTACAAAATAATAAAAACATTAAACATTTATTTAAGAAATAATCTAAATTCATATTACAGAACCATTTTTCTTTTTTAAGGAAAAAAAATTTAAAAACTTCTAACGTCAAAATTTAACTTTTTTAGGGTGGTTTGGATTCACTTGAAAAAAAAATGTTTTTTAAAAATTTTTATTTTTATTTAAACTATTTAAATTACACGTATAAAATCCGTGAGTAAATTCTTATCAAATTTCAGATTCTACCTATCAAAGATACTGTCTGTGTCCCTCGTTTATAGAATCTGAAATTTACTAAATCTTAACATTTTTTATATCTAAAATAAAATGATGGACTTCCATTTTTATAGTTAGCATAAATTGAGTAATAAGTTCAAACTTTGAAGCTTTTCTTAAAAAAATATTTTTCTAATTTAGGAAAACTTTGAAGCTTGAAAGTAATGAATAATTTAAATAATTTAACATCCAAAATGCTTTTCCCAAGAAATCAACTTTACACGTGGCAGGTTATTCACCAGGCAATAATAAAACGGCACCGTCCAGATCTTCACTCATTAAAAATTAATTTAATATATGCTTTGAATTTCGGTTCATAATTCCATTAAGTAAATAATAATAATTATTATTATTTTAAAAGGATTAAGAAAATAAAATATCTGTAACAAAGAGAATATAAATGATTTAATTTTGGTTTGTTAGTATGATAACACAGACAAACCAATGATAATATGCCACGCTGTATACTGTTTGTTACACCAAATTAAACCATCCAACATATTTCTTTGACTTTTTAAATTAAAAATCTTCCACTTCTCCATCTATTAATACTAATCATAATTTTTTAATACCCAATCTTTATTTCGATGTTTGCATTTTAAAATATAACAAAATGAACTAAAATATAGTCAAATTTAAGTTATACAAGTTGTATTTATGTAGCAATCATGAATGAAAATTAGGAAGAAAAAACATATGTATCCATGTCAATTAACTTAATAATTTTACTTAAAAATAATTAAAAAAAATATCATTATATACGTTGATATCACAATAGATTTCTTGGGGAAGAACTAATAATGATAATACTTATAATTATAATTATAATTATAATTATAACTTGTAAGCATATAATAATGCCCATAATTATAGTTAGATCTTAGACCCATTTAATGATTCAAATAGTATTTTAGTCTTTTTAATTTGAATTTCGGTTTATTTTAATATAGGTACAATCGATTATTCAAATCCAATCTCTATATATTTAGTAAATCTTAGATATGAGACGTAAACTTACTTTTGAAATAAGACTTGTAACTATGACAATAAATCTCAAATAAGAAAAAACGTGGATATAATATATTTTTAAATTTAATAAAGAAAATACTAATACACCATTTTCTTTTTAAATAATCAACCATACATGATTAAATATATTATATTATATTGTTTAAATTTAATATCCTATTTTCCCTAAATCTTAAAGACCAAACAAAATATAAAGTAAAAGAACAAAAAGATTATATATATATATATATATATACCAATAGATGATCGACAGGTATTCATAGACAAAATTGGATACTTTTCTCTTTTCAATTTTCAACTTATAATCATTTTGATCATGTTGAGGTCCAATAACATATGCTTACAAGAGGAAAGGCAGGCAAAATGTGTGTTTTTACAAAAAGAAAAAAAAATGCATTAATGATTTAAATTTGAAATGAATAAAATTCAAATTATAATTTAGGTAAAAGTTGTGAATTAGAAAAGAAATACGGCGAAAAAAACTTTATTCTTCGTAAAAGAAATATATTGACCATTTTTAGTTGTTGAGGATTGAAGAACGTGATCATTAAGTGAGGACAAAACTTGTTCCAAAACTCATATTCGTTTGTGGAAATAACTTTAGGGTTCATGGCCTTTAGTTACTCAATCCGAGCGTTATAATTTTCAACAGTTTTGTCATTTATAACAATTTTCATTATTTTTATTTTTTTATATGTAGTTACGTGAGATTTTGAATTGCAAAAACAAGTAAAAAAATTATATATATATATATATATTGACTAATTTATATCTTGACGTAACCCAATTTTAGTTAACATTTAAAGTTCTAGGATTATTATTATTATTATTATTATTATTATTATTATTATTTCAAATCTATCTATAATCATTTTGACCGCATTGATTAATGGGATGTAATAAGAAGGCAATTGAACTTTTCCAAAAATAAAAAATAAATAAAATAATAACTGGAAAATAAAATAATCAAATTTGGAAAAGAAAAAAAAGACTAATATACACATTTGAATAATAATTTTTGTTAAAACTTTTTAAAGAGAGAACCCAATTTTGATTGCTTTTCTTGATCTTTTCTTTTTTTGAGATAAGTCCAAAAAAATTCCAAATCTCTATTTTTGGATATATTTTTTTAATTCTAAGCTACTAATATATATAATATATATAAATTAATAAGGTTTTATAATATATTTTATATTAGGGCATGGAAAGTGGAGATCAAAAAATTATAATTTTAAATTAAATTTAAAGCCACTTTAAAAGGATTGGATTCTTTCAATTGAAAACAATACGATTGGGTTATATTTGGATAATTTATTTTATTCAGTTCTTAAATCATTAAAGATGATCAAGCAATGATTAACCATAATTATGAATAATACATAAAGTAATTTTTTTAAACCTCTCTTATTAATTGGTCCAAACATGTTGCATTGGACTAAAAATCATTAAAAAAAAATTGGTTTTTGATTTTTAGCTTTTGAAAATTAAGTATAACATTTTTTACCTTTAATTTTGTTGGTTTTTTAAAAATTAATCCAAATTTTGAAAATCAATTATACGTATAGTTTTCAAAACACGTTTGTGGAATTTAAAATTTAACTAAAAATTCAACTATTTTACTTATGATAAAACAAATACACACGTGTGTGTGTGTGTATATATATATATATTTCACCCCACCCACCAATATCCTTCAAAATGTAACACACCTGACTAAGTATAAATATATCAATCGTTCTCTTTAAAAGGTGGATGAATTAGAAACTCCTCGATCGTCTCCTGATCGTCTCTGTGAGCTAGCTCGATATCAAGCTTTTGAAAGAAAAAGTTCCACACCAATCTTGCAAACCGACAACTCCAAAAGAAAGTGATCCATGTTTTTTATTTTTATTTTTTTTGGCCTTTCAACAATATGTCCCATAAGCATAAATTTATTTTTCATTATTCACAGTTCACATGGCCAAATAAAACTTGCCAGATGAAGAATTCAACTTAATAAACCTAACTAATAGATCTGTACATTACTTGAGTTTTTCTTGTTTGGGCAAAATATATTAAATATTTAATGAAATTATTATTATGGGTTTTTTTTAGAAAATAGAAGTTATTGGATGGGGGAATATTCCCACTTTTTTTTGTAAAAATAAAATAAAATAAAAATGCATAGGAATAAAATATAGATTATTAATAATTTTGTGCCAAAAAAGGGGGATTGTGACGTCGTAGGGTGCCGATCCCATGCACTTCTTCATGTTCATCATTATTACTCAAAGGGAAAGTGGGGGTCGCCATCACCTATTACGGTGCCCACCAATCACCCCAAGCTCCTTCATCATTGGCCATTTGATCACATCTCTAATGCCTCTTCATTAAGGTTGATTTCTTTTAGAGGTTATATATATATTAGTCAACAACAATGGGACCCTATAGCTCGGAGCAAACCACATAATATGACAGTAAAACGTTCAAAGGGGACATTCCAAGATCAACATCAATCAACGAACAAACCAAGAAGAGCAAGAGCACAACAGAACCCAATAGAAACAAACCAAGGCACATAAAGAACATGGGCAAGAAGAACAAACCCCACTACAACATGCTAACAATAACTTTAGACCATGAAGCAACACAAGTCACTACAAAAAAAAAAATGCACATCTCCCGATGCAAAAAAGCATTGAAAAATGCCCAAAAGTGTGTTGGGATTTCAACTCCCGACGATGCAATGGGCGTCAGGAGTTTCATAGGGAGATCAAAAATACGGCCATCGGAAGATAGCTCCCAACTCCCGATGCCTAATATACGCCGTCAGGAGATAGAAGCAAGACACCATATTTTTAACATAAACTGTATTGTTAATTAGAATTTAAACATTTTGATTAAGGTTGAAATTCTAATGCACGATTATGTAATCTACTTTTATTTTGATCACACACGCTTAAAAATAGAAATTCAAGAAAATTACAAAATATGCTCAGTCTAAGTTTAATATTAAATATTTCATATTCTTGCATCGTTATACTATAAAAAAAATTTCAAGAAAGTTATCAATTTTACTTTATTAGACGATGAGGGAGAAACTGTAAACTATGTTGGTTTTATACTTGTGGTAAAGTTAATATGATCGAAACTAAAACATCCTTCAACTTTAAATTTATATGTAAAGTAAACGAGATAAGCAATAAATAAATAAATAACTATATATATATATATATATATAATTGAGTCATGTCCATAGTCGATTGCATGGAGTGAATTAAGAAGTAAGTAGATTATATTAATTCTTCTTATTTCTTCTTACTTTCAATATCTTCATTAAAAATTATTGATATCTTTATTTATTTGTTTGTTTAATTATTTTTATCACAATCAACATTAAATTCAAATAACTTTGTGAGAATAAGAAACGTATTTAGTTCTACTAAGAAGTCTCACGTTCACTATTTTGGTTAACTATCACAAATCTCATACCGATCTTTTTTTTAAATAGCTCGAGAATGAGATAGAGATGACTAAGCAACTGATTAAATAATTAATTTTCATAAATTCATAGTGTGGGGCCCCTAAAAGTCTAACTCCAAACTCCTTTGATGTTAAAATTATTATATTATCCAAATCTAAGGATGTGTATGTAATATAGATTGATTGAGAGAGAAGAAAAGGTTGACACACCAAAACATGAGGTTACACGTGTCAGAAAATGGATGGTCTTGTTTGGAATATAATTGAAATTTTGACTGAAAAGGAGATTAAAAAGCAAAAAAAATGAACATCAAATTTCATCCACAAAGTTAAATGAGTGACACATGTGGATGTGGGTCACTAGATTTTTGGTTGTTTTAATTGTCACATCAATTAAAAAATAAAATAAAAAAAGAAAAGTTACTCCAATCAATTTATTTTTGAATTAGGATTATTTTATTAAATATTGTTATATATATATATATATATATATTAAAATTTTGTTTAAAGTTAATATATCTAATTTAGTTGATAATAGTAGTTTATTGTTGAATAAGTTTTAAAGTACGTTGATTATTGTAACGTTCCGAGTTTAGGAGGGGAACATGAATGAATCTATATCACATGTGAATGAGAGAGATCTTGAGAATATGAAAGTAAGATTAAGAAAGACTTAAAAGAAATTGAAGTTATTACCTATATCAACAAGGTGCACTTTCATTTTTTGTAGCTCAATCATAGAAACTTCAAAGTTAAGTGTGCTTAGCTTGGAATAATCTAATGAGCCTTTAACACAAGTAAGGATGATGTTGCCACAGGGGAATGTCGAGGCCTTTAGTTGTCAAATCCGTATTCTAAATCCTGGGTCAGGGGCAATACAGTTATATTAGTAATTTTAAGTCCTCCTTTTTCTTATTTATTTATTATTAAAATAAAAAATAATTTATTTCAATTTTAAAAAGATGAATTATTATTATTTGAAATATGTAAAATGATGTTGAACAAAAAAAAAAGGGTCTTCTAGAATGAAGGTTCAAATAATTATTTGTTTTTATGAAATCTTTAAAGAGAGTTTCCTTTTTAAATCCAAAACCTAAAAACCATAAAATACTTTTGTCATTGGGATAATTGAAAGCTACACCATATAGCTTTATACTTTATAAATAATGTAAATTGGATAGGCACTTCAAATTTGTTTCACACAACATAACTTTTTGCTTTATAAATAATATATATCACGACTCCTCTTGTGGATGGACCCTTCGAGTTTAACATTAGTAACATTATTCCACTTGATACTCATAGATTTAGCCGCATGTTTTAATTAAGTGAAAGCGACCGACAAAATTTAAGAAAGTGTATAAGAAATTATGATATTACTGTAAACATATTCAAAATTATGTACTAAAGTAACAAATGTGATTAACCAACCTGAGTTGACCTAATAGTCAATAAGAGTAAAAGATCGAATATAAATTCTATAGTGACTATTCTAACTAAAATGTTAGAATCCTAACTAGCTCTAAGTTATATAATATTATCTCTATGTCGAAAATGAGTATAAAAAACAATCTCAAATATGAAAAGTAGGCATAGAAATTACCGTCAAAACAAATATTCGTCAAAATTTTAGTTGGAAATGTCGACCTAGAACATATGTGACGGTTTTCAAGTTCCAATCTTCATTTCAGATCATTGTCACATAGTTCCATATCCCAAAATTTGTCCAACATTTTAAAATCCACAATAAACACACAGTCAAATAGAAAAATATCTAGGTATATCTTAATCTACGTTTATTTTAATAAATTTCATTTAGTTATTTAATCATAGTTTATCATGGAACAAACTCTTTTTTAGATTTTTAAAAGATATTTTTTGTATTTATAATTAGGATGTGATGCAACTATTGTAAATGACAAAATTGCTAAAAATATTTATAAAATATAATAAAATATTTATAAATATTGATAGAGGTCTATTAGTGTCTATCATGGATAGAATCTAAAATTTTATTACGTTTTATAAATATTGTCATGTAAGAGAGAAGACTCTCAAAGTAAATAATCTCAGTAAAAAAAATGATAATAATAAGAAAATGAAGCGAGAAATGAAAAGTGAAATTGATTTTTGATAAAGAAAGGGTCCCATCCCACGGGGGGAGGCGTAAAATATAAGCAAATGAAAAGAGGCCACGTAGATTTGGCAACGAAAACAATCCCATGTGGGGCGGTGCAGGGAGCAGATACCGACATCCAGAAGTTTTCATATAAATTCAAAATCTTCACAATAACTTCAAATAAAATGGGACAACTTATATTTGGTGAAATAATTCACTCTACATTATTTGATTTTCTTTTCTTTTTTCTTTTTCTTTTTTAAATAAAAATTTCACAAGAATAACATAGGTACTCTAAATCGTTCTACTCTACGTTTATTTATATTTTTTTTCTTCTAAAAATTACATTCAGGATTATACACGCGATAATAGATAGAAAATCAGCTTTGGAAAGGTACAACTTAGAGAGTAGATGAGACAATTGAGTCATCTAGCTTAAAACGCTTGCCTTGACCAACCAAATTGACTAGGTTGGCCACTAAGCCCAAAAGACGACATGCTTCAACTTTGGAAGTCATGGTTGAAGCTAGCAAAGTATTCACTATGTGAGCTAAATGGCCAAAAGGCCCTCCTCGACCTATGACTCTAAAGTCGAGTTTGAGGTCAACCAATCCTAGTCGAGTCTAGTAGGAGTTAGGCCTCTAAAGTCCTATTTGTAAACACCCTAAATTTAACTTCACACTGTTGTGTTATTCTCATTGTCTTGCATGCAGGTGACCTCTTCCTCTAAACATAAATTCATCATCGGTAGCACGTGAAGGTTAAGTGAGTTTCCTTAAGATACTCTTTCTAAAACAACAACAAAAAAATTCATACGCGGTTATTTATTAAGATGATCTATACAATATATATCGTTTTTCCAATTCTACAAAAAAAAAATAGCAGGAAGGGACAATAATGAAAGTGTTTAACAAACCTAATTCGTAAATCACTATCAGAACTTGAAAAAGGAAAAGTAAAACCTAAGATGACCACACAATAAAAGTCTATGTGTGTGTTTCAACAAGTGGGGGTTAGAGGAAAGAGTGAACTTATGAATTACTCCATATTTGTTGGCTCATAATTACTAAGAAGAAAATTAAGTTGATTGCACACAAAATTTGACAAAATTGGAAAAGTTGTAATTTGTAAGGATTGGACAAGCAAAAGCTAATACACAACTTCCATAGTAATTATAAATTTTGGTCAACAAACCTATATATATAGAGCTAATTAATGTGGGTTAGTTTTGTATTCTTATTGGCCAAACCCTAATATCTCAACAATTATATATATA
>JBBPDJ010000019.1:12708613-12731051 GCA_037974625.1 Cucumis cinereus
TTTTTAATTTTTAAATGTTTGAATTTTACTTTTGAGATTTGAGTTTTATTTTAATTTGGTGTCTGAAATTTAAGATTTTCACTCTTAATTTCGATCTTTCACTTTAGTTATTTAATATACCTATTAATTCATGTAAAAATTAATCACAATAAAGTTTGCGTTTAACTATTTTTTTTTCACCACTAGTAAAATTAATTTTCATTTTACACTTTATAATTATTTTTAATTAATTAATAGTCATTGATGCCAAAAAAATTAAAGTGAGTATCTACTGAAAAAGAAAACGAGGCTAAGAAGTATCAATTGAGAAACTTTGGGTTAAATTGAAATAAAAAATTTTAATCTCAATAATAAAATTGTAATATTTTAAAACTTACAAACTATATTGAAATCAAACATAAAACTCGCAAATTTTAAATATAACACAATAAAAACTAAACCCAAAACTTAAGAACGAGAAGTAAAAGAAAAAAAAAGGCAATTAAAAGAAATATAGAAATCCCTATAATAAGGTTTAAATCAAACATTATTTGATTTGTAATAACATTAAATGTGACTTCTAAGATTAAAAGTTTCATTATCATACTTATCTTTTACTTAAAACTTAAAGCATCCCACTGGACATATATACTCTTCCTTTGCAATTAGTCAAAAGCAACAAAATTATAATATATCAATTTGCTTATAAATATGATGCAATCATACTTTGTTACAGAAATCTTTATGCAATTAATAATTTAGTCATTTTAAATTAGTGTTTAATTTTCTTTTTTAAGAAAATAAGAAATTTAATTAAATTAGTGAATGTACTTTACAATTTTATTGATTTAATGAAAATTTTGTTTTGGGAAAATTAAGCCAACACTCTTTCCAATTCTAAATTTTTTTTACTTTATTAAAACCCAAACAAGATTTAAAAACTAAGAAAAAAAAAGTTTTTGTTTATTTATATATAAAAATTCGCTTAAAAGAATTATGAAAATCATTGTAAGAAATTGAAAGAAAATAGGCTTAACGATGATGGAGCTGTGTATAATAAAAATGGCAAAGTTTAGCAAACATCATCAATCGTAATGGAGTGAATCTCACAAATCTTGATTCTCATTCCCTAATTACGATTGCAAGTAGATAAATGACCCCAAAATTGGTAAAAATATTAAAGTAGAAGGACTATACTACAATATAAAATCAAATAACTCAGTTGTTACTTTTATGAAAGTTCAGTGCAATCAGCGGTAGCCTCGAGCTCATTTTCCTTTTACTTCTATAGAAATGCAATCACCCATCACCTAAAATGATAGAACTTCACTGGATTGATAAGAAAAGTTGATAACAAATCTTTATAATTTGCATATAGAAACCAAATGAAAATAGAGGCTACCAATATATGATCTAAAAAAATCTGATCTAACTGATGATGGGACTAAATATAAATAATGGAATGGTGTACCATAAAACTTCCCCATTACATCCACATAGATCATTTTCAATCACTTCAACTGTTCTTTCTTTTTCTAGCTAGTGACCCCAACTGTTCTTCCTACATTGATTATTGTTTTGTCAAATACAATGTGATTTCAAGGGTACTAATTTGAATCCTCATAGCCGCTGTTTGGAAAGATAGTGTTGGAATGAGTGAAGAATCGAGAGCGGAAAGAAAATGAGATTGTGAAGCATGGAAATGGTGGAAAAGAAGGTTGAGTTGAAAACTGTGAGAAAAGAATGAGTTTGGTATTATAAATTGGGTCCAAAATACTCAATTCAAACATGAATTTAGGATTATACTACATTACAAGCCTATTCCATTACGAGCCCCCGAACAACATATTAATGTAAAGAAAAACAGATCAGTGAAATTGTATCATAATGAACTCCACAAAACTGGAAAAGATGGATGGACCCTACAGTCTACTACATTCTAATAATACCTATTAGTCACACTGTAGGTTGGCTTTTTCTACCAACCAACTGGCCAACTCAATAATGGTTCAAAATGTTCAACGCGTATCTTTGATTCTTTGATACCTTTTTTCCCCTTTTCTTTGATTAGTCACATGTGAATTCTTGTTCATAAGCCAAAAATTAAAGCATTTATACTAAAGATAATGTCCCTCTACTCTTGACGGTGTGACACTTCTAGACACGAAAAGGAAGGGTAATGGGGTCTCTCTTACCAGTTTTTAAAAGACTTTTGATGCCCTCCGTGTCGATAACAAGAATAGGGTCATTTGATAAGAAATGACAAAAATAAGATAGTTTTGTTTGCTCATGGTGTTTGATTTTAAAGTATGCCGTGTGTACTAGACGACACTTGACACGATTTTATACTTGTGTCGCTGTAAATTGTGGATAAGAAACACACTTATAGACATGGGAAATCATGTTTAAGAAACATGCTTGCACACTGTGGCTCGTTTTGTGTTGGTTTTGTGATTATTTTTTAAGTAGTTTTGTCTCATTTAACTCGGAAGATTTAGAGGGATGTCGGGTGTTTGATGTTATTGTTGGAGATCTTTTATTAAGAAACATGATCTCGGTCACGGTAAATGTCATTATGGTTTTTTTCCACCACCTTTTAATCCATCCTATTTTAACTACTATTTCATGAAACAATTCTATAAATGCAAAAAACTTCAGCAAAACACTCATTCAACGCATGATATTAGTGAAAAAAGTAGTTTACCTACTGAGATTTTCTTTACAGAAAGTAAAATAGACAAAAAGTGAAGAGTCATTCATACTTTTGACATTTCAAAGATAACAATGAGCTAGATTACCTTTGTCGGTGAAACACATGAGAAAATTCATTCCAAGGCGAAAAGTGAACTAATTTGTTCTCTTGTTCAAGTGATCAGCTTGAAATTGTCTTAACAGCTGCAAGGACTGATGATAAAGGTTGAGGTCAATGCCATCAACATTCCTGCCAACACGTGCTTGCAAAATTGCCTGGAAATAAAGCATCATTTAAGGCTCTTGTGTGTGAACGGTGTGACAAAGAGAAAGGTGGTCCTAATTAAATGGTATTTCACCTCATTATCTGACTGAACATGTAGTTCACCAATAAATTGATAGATGGAACCAACGCGAATGCTAAGTTCTCTTAGATGCTGTGTGTCGATCTTCAAGTTAACATTTCCATCCACAATTATGGCAATGGCTGTCTCTACAGAATACTCCACTAATCTGTCTTGAAGAACAGATGATAATTATTTTCATAGTCACAAAAAGAGTCAAGGAAACAGTTCATAGATTCAAAAGTATTTCAGTCAGCTATGTCGTAGCAATAAATCAAGAGAACAGTTGCATATACATAAAGAACTATTTGAACATCAAGATTAGCTTCCATTA
Organism: Cucumis cinereus; assembly: GCA_037974625.1. NCBI lineage: Eukaryota > Viridiplantae > Streptophyta > Magnoliopsida > Cucurbitales > Cucurbitaceae > Cucumis > Cucumis cinereus. The sequence continues at coordinate 12,711,962 of JBBPDJ010000019.1, forward strand.
TTAAAAGTAATCAACGGATAATCTGTTGTCACATCAGTAAAAGGGGAGAATTATGTGATGACACCATCCGATTACGTTTCAAAGTTTATTCAAGATTGGATTAAAAGGTAGGATGGATTTTAAATATCTGGTTTCTGTTTGATGCATATAAGACAATGAATCTATCCCTTCAACGTCCGATAAGGTTGCAACAGCCAAGAAATTCAACATTGAATATTGCTATTAAAAAAACAAATCTGAAGGATATAATTATGCCACCCAAAGTGAATCATAACTTTAGATAAAAACTGCATACAAATCTGCAACAATCTAATTAATAGGCTGCAGTGAATAGTTTGCTGGTGGCCTTTAGTTTTATGAAAATAGTGAATATCCAGAGGAGAAAATTTAAGTGGATCATTCCATTGCCAAGAAAATAAAGGCAGCCCAAATTACAAACAGACAGTTATGGAAAACAAATTCAAGCAAAATCTACCAAGAGAATCAATTCACCAATAAAGTTTAAGCCCAATTTTTTTGGCCCATATGAAAAGTTGTAGAAAGCATAAGAAGTTTTTCCATTTAGATAAATTTTACTTTCCAGTAACTCTAAGTGAAGCCCCATCCTTGAAGAACTCAGAAGATGGCTTCATCAAGTCTTCCAGTGAAACCAACGCCCCTGATTTAATTGCAGCTAAAGCCATCCAGTTCAATCCTCTTTCTCACAAAAAGCACTCTAATCTCTACTGCAAGTTAATTCCCATATGAAAGATAAGTAAATCTTAGTAAATAATCAATAATTTCTTTAGAATGAAGATAAAATGATAAGAGTAACAATTAAACTCGTCCTCCAAAGTTAAGAATTCATCCTTCAACCATTTTTCTTTACAGTAACATGTCACATGTTGCCATGTTACACAGTTTCTTACCAATTCAATACTTTTGAATCTAACCCCTATCACTTAAATTCTGCAATTGTCAAATCTCCATAAGACCAAGCAAAAAAAAAAAAAAAAACCCAACCTAACTCATCTAAAACATAAAATAACCTACCTTTTTCAGCAAAATTCTAAACCCATTTCATGTAAATTTTGAAACTCGAGACCTTAATATACTCAATCCAGTAAACTTCCCACTAGGAAAAGGGATTCCTCATGCATTCCCACCAAGGGAAACAAATTGTTGGAACTAACAAGTGAACTAAAAGGGAAAAGCTCAAAAGATTAATGACTACACTAGGGGTTATAGAAAGATTGTAAAGGGGAGAATACATGAATTCTACGAATCAATGATGAGTTCTACAATGGATTGAAATGGGGAAAAAAGTTGAAAAGGAAATCCCACCGAGGGTAATCTTAAACAATCAATAATAATGGGTAATGGATTCAGATTGTTGAAGCATCATGATTGTAGAAGCGAAATTCTCAAGAACAACAAAAAAAAAAAAAAAAAAAAAAAGTGAGAGTGAAAGAATTACAAAGGAGAGAGAGCAGGTTGAGTCTATACCTGATTCGCGCCACTGAAAAATCAACCTAAGCGGGACGATAAACTATTGACTTCCAAAACACTTTTTCTTATGAAATTTTGCTTATGCTTTATTTTATTGGAAAATTACTAAAAATTCCTCAGAATCTACGAGGTATCTAATTCAAATCCTCACTCTGTTTGTATTTTGAAAAACCTTTTGAGAAAGAAAAAAAAACTTCTAACCATTGTTACACGATATAGATTGATATTGATAAAAATTTATCATGAATAGTATATAAATGTTTTATTTATTAATTTTTTTTTCGTTTTTTGTTAAATAATAACAACAATAAAGATCGTTAACTTTTTTCTTTTGACTAATTTCAAATATAATAAAATGAGCTGAAATATTTATAAAATATAATCATCTATCTAAGATTAATTGTGATATTTTACTATTGTAATTTTGTTTTGTTTTTCATTGGAATAACACTAGTTCTCACCTTTTGAATGAAAGTTTATATTTTACATTAGTTGTTTTCTTTTGTCGAAGCCGTGTTATCTCTTACTCTCTACTCGTGTTAGTATACATGAACGTAAGAGTGCGTGAGGGAGTGACGCGGCAAGTGAGATTGGTATTGATGAAACGTTGTCAGTGTGGATTTTAAACATTTGGGCATATAAAGGAAGGTTGTACTAGAACAATGTCATTAGGGTGCCCGAGTTTGAAACGAAAAATTTAGTTTAAAAGATTATACATTTGACAACAAAATGGAGAAATTTTCATTGCATATCCCAACCAATTTTTGGATATGCTACAAAATACAATCTACAAACTCAATCCCAATTTTCCCTTTTTTTTTTTTTCCAGATGAGAAAAGAATTGTTATATACATACTTTTTACACGACTGGACCTGGACCTCTACAAAAGCATAAATAAGTTCCACAATCTTACATTTAAATTAGTGGTAATATGATGGTGTAATAAAGAATGCAATTTCCAGTGAATCTGAACATAACTTAGTGGATAAAGCCCAAATTACTATCCCAAAGGTTGATGGTTCGATCTTTTAGCTTAGAATTGGTTGGACTCGCGGTTTTCTATCTCCAATGGTATGTATCAATGAAAAACATGAGGGGCAGCATAAAACTCACTTTCAATGAACCCTGGTCTGAGATCTTCTTGCCACAAGAACTTCAATGGAAAACAAACTAGATGTCCCCTAATACACTTCAATCTCTCCATTGGATCTATCATTTTTACTTCCCCATTTTCATAGCTTTCTATCTTCTCAGCAGCTATTCCTAAATCTAGTGTGTTATGATCAAGTTTCACCTTCAAATCACCCAAACTTTGGCGTAAAGACGATCTGAATTTGGTAGAATACAATATGAATAAAGGGAAAATAGAAATAAAAGCTTTGATGAAGAATGTTAAAGACGATAGGGATAGGAAATTGTTTGGTTACCTTGAGTTTATGTTGTCATTGGGGATACAAGAAAATACTTCTTCATATATTGTCGTGTTTTCCTGTTTTGAATTCATAGCTCTTTATCAGCATTAGTAAGAGCAGAAGTCAGTAGTATTAAGGAGTTGTTTCGTAACGTTATTATTTATCGTTTCTTGTTTAGAAACAACTTGAGCATTTAGTAATTTTTGTTTGTTTCTCATTTTTCCAGAAAAAGGCTGTTTAAAATTGTGCAGAAATTTTGAAAACAACGAAATCAAGTTTCTTATTCTTGCCCATTTTCTAAAACAAACTGATTACCATATACTTTTAAGAAAAACAAGAAACAGCAGTTACCAAATGCAGTTCTATTTTACTTCATCAAAAACGAGGAAAATGCTACCAAGCTTGCCCTAAATGGCCTGCTTATTAATGAAAAGGTTAATGGCTAGATTATATCTATACTACAAAACTCGTTATTCTCACCTTTGCCGTAGCAAACCATAAATCTTTGTACGTTGCTTCTACAATAGGATCGAGGATTTGACTGACCTGAAGTAGTTAAAGCCATATAAGATATGTTGAAATTGTATGGTCTTCATGTAGTGATGTCATGGAAGATAGATGAATTATGGGAAACCAAAAATATTTCAACTCCTAATATGTGTAAGTACACGAACCTCTCCGAGATGAAGACCGAGGTGCTCACACCACAAGGAGCATCGTAGACTATGAGCGAACTTTCCAGCTTTCCAAGGTTTTCCATTCATAGATGAATCAACAAACTCTTTATCCTCAATAATTACTCCAATCTGCAAAAGGAAGACGGTGATAGACTGGTAGGTAGAAGTATACATTTAGAAGTAGAACAGACTGAGTACAAATATACAAGCTAGGAAAAACTATGAGTGCCTCTGAACTTCGTCTTTATTTAAATCGTGTATCACTAGTCTTTTAAAAGTTGCAATATTGCCCTTGACTTTACATATAGTTTCAAAACTACCATTTGAGTAGAAATCCTTTAGAATGTTTGGATGGAAATTTGAGGTGGAATGCCGTCTGGACTAAGTCTAAGAGAACAAGACACGTTGACCTTTCGTCCAACAATCTAACGACTTTTCAACTCCGATGGCAATTATGAAATATTTACAAAAGACAGGGTAATGTTGCAATTTTTGAACAAATATAGGTATTTTTCATATTTTGGTATCTACTTATTACCAATATTTTTATAAATCAAGCCAAGTTTTGAAACCTAAACCAAACCAAGTCTTACAAATATTTTATGTGACATGAAAGTAGACGACTTAATTTTTTTAACAGACTCTAAAATAGCTTAGAGCAATACCTCAGAATCTCTGGATCCAAGTAAACTTCTATCATTAATATTGGAGGAACCAATAAAGGTAATACAATCATCGATTATCATCAATTTGCTGTGCACATATACCTGAAAAAAGATAATCAGGTAGTTCATTACAAGGTCAAATTGATAGCATTCTAAAACAACTTAAACCTTTGATATTATTAGAGAAGTTTGTTTTAGTTTATTGTGGCAGTTGACCAAATGCCACAACTATTAATTCCCATTAATTAAGGCCCTCTTTGAAAACCATTTTGCTTTTTGTTTTTGGCTTTTGAAAATTAAGCTTATTTTCTCTTAAGAAACAAAAAGGAAAAAAGAAAATACAAAACAAAACAAAAAACTAAGCTACATAGGTTGGCAGGAAGCTAAAAGTGTACCTGACTTGTTGCAATCAGACCACCATCAAATAGTCTGCCATATGATCGAAGGCCACAAAATAAAATATAATCTTGTGTTTTAGGACCCAATAATAGATTGAGACGGTACAGTATTGAAGTTTTTTCCCAACTAATTGTTCGGTACTGCCAATGCATCAAAGCTCGAACAGTTGCTGCACCATTATCATCTACACCACCCTGATGGATGCGTAAGGGACAGGGAGCAGATAGTCCATGAAGCCAGCCATAGAGAGCCAATAGAAAGACTAGAAATCTAAAATTTTTAAAGTTAAATGAAATATGTCAATACATACCTGAAATCCAGGTAAGAGTGGCAAAACAACAATAACTCGAAAACATTGTTTTTCTTTATGAGCCAGCCATATACGTTGGTATAATGCATCCAGAACCCGATTTTGAATGGTCTCATCTCCTGATAAACCTGATATGAAAAACTGGTTCTGAAAGTAAAACAAAAGGGTAAAACTCATTCATCACCTCATTTAATTGCATCAATAAATATAATGATTAGTTATTTATCTATTTTGAGCTCTGTACGTTTGACACACACGTTTCCTAGTGATTCCTGATTGGCTAAATAACAGGCTGAGGAGCAACTGAACTTCATGCATACTTATTCCTGTTCGTCAATATTTCCGTCTTTTATCACTCTATTCTTTCGCTATTTTTAATTGCAAATATCCTAACATGCATTGTTTTTCCCGTGACATAACATTATTGCTTAGTTGTATGTATGTCCTTTTGTTTCAAGGTCTAGATAAATTGGCAGATTGGTTTCCTTTTGTGTGATAACTAACTCTTTATTTTTTAGGATTATAGTGATGTTAAAGGATTCTTTAAGAGAACAACTTTTTCCCTTCTAAATAGTGACCCATAAAAAACAGAAGTTCCCATGACGAAGGTTGTTACCTCAATGTAGATGAAGTGTTTTGCCTCTTGAATGGCAGAACAATAAGCAGCATGAATACTTGCTTCTGGTTTGCTTGTTCCTGCTGACCACTGGCTGACACTTCTTATTACCTAAAATCACCGAGCAATCCATAAGTACATACATATATAAGATTCTTGATTAAGACATATATGCGAAGATGTTTTTGCACGTATAGATAGGTCTTGTCTTGGGAAGAATTTAAGATGTCTATTATGGGGTTTCAAGAAGAAAAAATTTATTTAAATCCTTAAGCTTATATTCTTAATTGTCATTCAAACACAAACAGATAGAGATCGCTAACCTGACAATTGCTACGAGTAAGGGGACCAATTTCGTTGACCTCGTTTATAGCAACAACGTGGTTACTTTCGCATTCAGTTTCCAACCAATCATTTGAAGTTTTCATATATGGTGGAGTATCAAAAGTAGCTTCCCTCAGATGACCAAAAGCACCAAACTCCCCCAAAAATCCAAATTCATCTAACGATCCAATTGTTTGTTCAAATTGAGTCAATGGTTCAACATTGTATGCTTGGAAAGAACCCGTAACACTTCTTCCTATTTCCATGGGCTGATTGAAAGAATTGTGATTCATGGAAAGACTATTTGTTTGCTCGTTAGAATCTAGAAGTTCACCAGTTTCCTGAGGCATCAGTAGTGGAATATCATCCTGGGGGGATAAGGAGGAAAAGAGATCATCCGTTGTCTGCTTCCAATGATCTTGCTCTGAGTCTGTATTTTTAAAGCTCAACTCTGTGCGTTTTCCCATGTAATGTGGAAGGACCATGTCATGTTGAGGCATAAGTAGTGGTATTTTTTCTTCATTTGGGGCTTTGTTTCTCTAGAATAATGCTTTGACGTGTTAGAAAGGAAAAAAATTAAGGTTGAAAACAGGTGCATGTGAGACAAGATTGACCTTGGCATGGTTCCATCTCTGAACAAAGTGTCGAGCAATATCACGGCATGGAGATCCCCAAAGAGCACAGTGAACATCATGCCATGGCATTCGAGGACACTTCTCGCGCTCCAATTCATCTTTCATCGTGTCTTCCCAAGAATTTGGTTCAGATTCTCTAACACAAAGCAAGGTGGGCAAATCAATTATATTCAGAAGTATCCTAAGAAAAAGTACATTTCGAAAGAAAAAAATTTAATATTCTATGAATGTCTCTGCTGTTCAATCACGCATGAGCATGTTTGAGAACACGACAATAAAGAATGCTGATACAAGAAGTGCTCATCTTTTTAGTGAAAAATAATAGCTACCTTGGGTTGTAATAGTCCTTTCCTGGCCAATTATAGGGAGGGAAATCACTCACTTTATGCTCCATTGTATCATATCGGCCAAAGCATAAATCCAAACCTCCAATGAAGCAAATGTGGTGATCAACAACGACAATTTTTTCGTGATGTGACCTGTCATTATGCCATGGAACAGGTGATAAAATTGTTTGAAAACAGAGGCCAAAAATGATAGGTAAAATATAACAAATTTAACATAATCTACAAAATGCTTACCAATAATAAATCCCAGTTGACATATGATCAGGAGAACGTAATACCTTAATATTCTCATGAATATTTAAAAGCCTCTTCTTGCTATACATACTGTTAATTTTCAGAGCAATAGGAACCTCCTTATACATTAAGATGTAAATCTGAAGGGAAAAAAAAAAGCTTCAAAAGTGAAAGTAAGTTCATGATGAGTTCTAGCAAATGCATAATCATAATAATAATTATAAAAAAATGTATGTGAACTACTAAGAGCAAAATTGGGGGGCTGTGATACATAGTCAAACCAAATAATAGCTAGATAAAACGTGATACATAACTTTTAGAACTGTATTTATAGCTGATCAAATGTTTAGGCTTTAAACTAATTTTATTCCATCCTACAACATCATCAAAGTATCCAAACTCAGTTAATGCCCAACAATGCAACAAAATCCAATATTTTAAAACAAACTGTTATTTCACTCAGATCTTGGGAATTGCTTAAATACCTTGACACCTTCTTTTGCTTTTGTTTCCAGCAATGCGTCAAGCCGTGATGAAGAATGATTGTGAAAAGGACGTCGCATATAAACCTCAGGGCAAAGCCACCAGCCAGTGATGAATATCTGCAAAGAACATTAGACCACTTCAGTTTACAGGGTGATTTGACGAGCATGTTGTTTCAACTTTCATGTGGACTATGGGACCTCAGATTTTGCAGCCTCAATAGAGCAAGCGATCGCTTCAAAAGCTGCCCGGCCATCTATGAACCACTGAGCTTGGCTTTTATCATCACTCAAACCTCTCTGAGGAGCAAAAGAACCAAAGCGATGAGGGTGGCACCAGCCATCTTTGGCTCCAAAACCAGCATCATTAATTGATGAGACCCATTCTCTGACTTTGGCAGTACTTGTGGTTCTGAACCTTATGTCCCCATCTCCGCATCTAACCTTTTCACAACATTCTGTATTGTCATTAAATTTGAATGTGATATATGAACTCCGTTCCCAAATCAAAGTTGAAGATTTTGGCACGAGAAAAGAAATAACTGAATTCCTTAACCAGCATTAGCAGACAAGTTCAGTTCTCATAACCACAATGAAATTTTCAGTTCAACTACGACCTGGCAGAAAATTGTGGTGTGTTCACAAACAAGTCGTGTAAAAAAATTACATAGAGCTGGACGAAGTAACAAAAGATGAGTTGAATTACACCCGAACTTGAATAGTAATAACAAGGGCAAAAGAAGAAAAGAAAACACACCTTGAACGAATAACGTAAAGGATTGCGCTCCTTGACATGATATGCTAAGCATGCTTGGGATCCCTCCTTTTCTTCTACTGTTGGTAGCACATCAAAAACAATTATATCTAGAAGTTTAGGGTCCATAGGATCAGCAACCAAGGCCAAGAAACCTGGTTTCAAAACAGCCCAAACCTGTTTGTCATCAGGGGTTGTCAAAAAAACCAAAGTATTGATCATTGAAAAAAGAAAGGGGCATTGTTGAAGTTCGTAAAATTAAATGCAATTCATGATTGTTAAAATGAAGAAGTATGAATAGCATGGGTAAAATTTCTCTACTTGAATATAAATGACCTGCTAAAGCGATCGATAGTAATGGGAACTAACTCATCATTAAGCAATTTAAATTCGATCAAAAGCAACACAGAGAGTTAAGTAAACAAACCTTTTTCCAATTGTACATGCAGCAACTGCACCAATGACATGCAAAACAATTTACACTAGAATCAGATCCTGTGACTTGTTTTAAATGCTTCACCATTAGGTAACCTTCTTTCAACTTTGGACCATGTTCTCTTACAAATGACATCTTCGAGACTTCTAAAAATTTGCAGACCTGCTTTCCAAGACAACTTATTTAGAGAAACTGAGGAAGCGTAAGGGTGTAAAGTGATCAAATTATATCACAAACCTTCAAGCAATCACCTATACATGATACATTTCCCTAGTCCGTAAGAAGGATAGGGAGTCTAGAATTAATACTCATTGATATTAAAGTACACCAAAAATAAAATCGACAAGTTACTGTTTAATGCTTTAATCAAAGTTACTGGTCTTTCTACGAGAAGTTGATGTTTCAAGAAAATTTCACACTCACCTCACGAGAATTTACAATATCCAAGTTCCCAAAAAAGTGATTTAAGTAACCTTGCATTGCTAGCTTTGCCTTGTCTGAAATGGACCGCTGTCCTCCCAGTGCTGGCTTAATGATGGGTAAAGCAGCAACAGAAGGAACGTTCCTGTACATTTTAGAAGAAGATCAAATTTCCAATGCATCGATAACTCCCTTCTTAGTTCTTACACCCAAAAGAAACAGAAAAAAAAAAAAAAAACAAAAAAACAAAATATCCACCATAAGATAAAATGATCAATTTGGTATAAAGCATACTCTTAATTTAATAGGTAAATGGGTTAAACACTATGCTTCCATGCATCAACCTGTTTCGTGTAGTTTGTTCATCATGCAAAGAAAAAGTCCCATCATCAGACTCGTCGTCATGATGAACTACAGCTGGATGGTCTACTATTCCCAAGTTGTGAAGCCATTCTTTCACCTAGTATGTAAACATGACAGAACCAATCAAAACAAGAAATTATGACAAACAAACTATAAAGAATCCAAGTTTTACATTTCAGGGCCTTGTTCATAACAACATTGATTTTGATTATCTATTATCACAACTGTGACTAAGAATTTTCTTCATTTTGTATTCTATTTCCAAATCACTGTTAAATGCCCCTAAACTTTTTCCTAAAAAAGGTAGCTTTAAATTTTCATTAAATTTAATCAAGACTTCAAAACTGTTTAATTATCAAACGAACCTAAAATTAACCAATTACATTCAGGTTAGAGGTAATGGAGCAGAAATGTTATAGATAGAAGATTGTTGGGAATATGCGGATGTAAGAAAAACCTGCTCTTGTTTCTCGTGGAGTTCTTCCATAAATGCACGTCTCTTCAATGCAAAATGTAAATATAGAACTTGCGATGCTTTCTTCACTAACCTCCATTTAAACTGTCAAACAGTGAACTTAATGTCAGTATCACTTTATCACAATAAAACAATGTTTTCAATTTGGACCAACTAGATTTCACGTGTCCCTTTGAACTTTGGATACAAAGATATTATTCGCTAAAAAACATTTTACTTAGTTGGAACTCCTTCCTTTCATCGAGGTGTTTTGTAGTTTTTTTTTTTTTCTTTTTCAATGAAATTTGTTGTTTTTATTAAAATAAATAAATAAAACAAAGGAGAATAAATATAAGTTTTAATAAAGGTTTAGCACAATGTGTTTCATAAGTCTTTTAACTTTAAAATATCTAATAAATTCTTTTAACTTTAATTCTCGTGGGAGACATTTTTTAAAAGTCACATACCTATTGATACTTTAAAGTTTATCCACGAGGTGACATTTATTTATTAAAATTCACAAACCTATTAAGTACAAAACTGAAAGATCAACAAGCTCATGCTAGAAAATTTTGATTTTGTGCAAGTACGTAAGAAAATGTCGGGTTAGGGAACGATCTAATGCAACCAAAAGTTTAGGAACATCTTAAACACTTTTTAAAATTGACCCATTAGACACGACACAACTTTGAAAGTCAAGAGCGTATATGTATAATTTAGACTAAAATACTATTTTGATCCATGTATTCTAAAGTTTGCTCAATTTTAGTTCTTGTACTTTTGATGACTTGTTATAGTCCATTTACTTCCAATATATTTAGTTCACATTCCTAGTTTGTTTTTGACTTTTTAGGAAACTTTTTGTTATCTATAATCTTTTTACTATAAATTTTGAAAACATATCTACATAATATACTTATTTGCATGAAAAATTGATGTTATTATTTAATTAATTAGGCTATTTTTAAATATAACAAAATGAACCAAAATATTTACAAAATATAGCAAAATGTCACATTCTTCTACGATGGCCCACGAATTTTATCTTGGTCTAAGATAAATTGTGATATTTTCATATATTTATAAATATTTTTAAAAGTTTTGTCATCTAAAATAATTTTCTTAATTAATTTAAATATTAGTTTTGAGGGGCTAAATTTAAGAGTTATCGAAAGTAAAATTGGACAATTAGAAGTAAAAGGACTAAGATTAAACAAACTTCAAAATAGTATTTAATCCCATAATTTAACAATAAATAAATAAGCATACCAAAAACATCTTTGATAAAATATTAGCCAATTACTCTACTCCTACCAATCATTTCAAAAAGAATTCAATAAAATGAAAAACACATCAAAGCACAAGATAGACAGAGAAGTTGTGTTCAATACCTGTTTGTATTGGATTTCAATGGTGTAAGATAACAGCAAGGGACTAATATCTCCAGTATCCGGCCGTGAAACCAATACAATGGAAACAATCGGAAGCTCCTCGAAAACCCTAGCCGATTCTACACATTGCCGGAACGAGTGCGAGGCTGAAGCAAACCTCGGCGGCTCAGCTTCCGACGGAGTTGTTCCACTGGAAATTAATCTCTCCGTCGACATAACGAATCAAGGGAGTGAATTACAGGTAGTTCATGGAGGAAAATTTAGCGGGAGGGAAGTGAATTGTCGCAAGAAATTGAATGAAAATGGATTCTGAAATTGAAAGAAGAGAGTAGTTCGTGTTCGAGGTATGGTTTTTTCCTGTTGGAGGTAACTTGAAGAAAATCTAAAAACCATTGAAAGTTGGTTATTTATATTTACGTATTGGCTGTGTTCAAGAGTTTATTTATTTATTTTTTTATTCTATGCCAAATGGATAATGACTAAACTACCCTCAATTTTTTTTTTCAAAGAAATATAATTTTCATTAACTTTTTTATATTTAATAGATTATTTACTTAACCTTTTTTTAATTCATGAATCTACTCTAACATAAAATTGAAAAAGTTGGGGATTTTAATTTTATATCTAAGATTAATAAATTTTGAAATTTTTTAGATAGGTTGAGGACATATTAGATAATTCAAAATTTAAAACTTATCTAACATTGTAAAAGCTTAGAAGTTTATTAGACTTGAAATTAAATAGAAAGTTTGTCGATTTATAAGTTGTAAATAGTTTAATATATTTTTCTAGTATTATTATCATATAAATTATTTTAAAGGAAAAAAACTTTTAAAAATATGTACAAATATAACAAAATATCCAAATTTATCTATGATAGATTACAATAGACTAAGATATGTTGTAAATATTATGATTCATTTTATTATATTTTATTATTATTATTATTATTATTATTATTATTTAGTTGCAAATGAAGACGGGTGGAGGGCAAAATGGTAACTTTAGCATCACACAAGTGACAAAAGTTTGTTGGTGGGTGATTGGGCAGGGGGAATAACTCAAAGAATATCCAACCTTTTGTGCTGTCTACAAGAATATGCCAAATGGGTGTATATTTTGTTCCAAACTTAGGCCAATTTATATTTTTTGAAAAATGATTGGATGTAAAATATTATATAAAGTTTTAACCCATAGTCTAACAAAAGATGTAATAATACTTAGAAACACTAACAACTTATCTCCATAATTACAAACATAATATTAAAATTTTGTTTGACATCACGATATTTTCATTGACATTTTTATATTTCTACGGAATTGATCTGACATGAAGGGTGAATCGACATTTCTATTATAGGGTAGAAACTCCATCAATTATAACAAAATAAACAACAAAATGTCACTAATGTAAATATCTTTTTTCAGTACAACAATTGAATCTCCTACACCTTCAGGATGAATGGTCATATCAATTACAACTAAGTTAAACTGATTTTAGAATTACTAATGTAAATATCATATAAATAATAAACATGTTAACTTGTTTTAAAATCCTAAAATGTTTGTTTACTAATATATTTTTAATCGTTCAAAATAGTTTAAAGTCACACTAAAACGGTAAAATCAAACATTAAATTGAATTTAGAATACTTAGAAACTACATTGCAAAATGATTATAAATTTGACAAAAGTACTTTTAACTATTTAAAATCACTCCCAAACGCATTTTTTCTTTGGACCTAACTTGAAGTAAAGATATTATTAATAGAAGTTTCGAGCCAAGAATTTTTTTGGTTAACAATCTCAGTAACCCAAAGATTCATTAGAATTTGAATCTCGATATAAAAAGGTAGATTGTACACAAGAAGGAAAAGGAAAAGGGAACTTAGAATTTACTAACTGAAACTCCAGTTTCGACAGAGGCAGTGAACTTTTGCAAGAGCTGCCATGTAATCATCAGACCTGAAAAGAGGAGAGACATTGCCCACAAATGGAAGTTCGATTAAAACTTTTGTTCATATTGTTCGAAGAAAGTTAGAGTTTAGTTCATGTGATTTTAGTTTTAAAAGTTAGAATTTATTCTCTCATGACTATTGATGAGGATTTCATCAATTTATAAGGACTAAAATTCTAATGATAAATCATAAGGACTAAATCATAAGGACTAAATTCTACCTTTTCTCACGATGATAGAACCAAATTTACCATTTAACCTTGAACTTATTAAATTGGTTGCACGAAAAGCATGGATTTCTTTGAACTTTATTTATTGTAGACTTATACCTCTGTCCATAAGTAGACTGGCAAGCTGCAACTATATGTTGTTTGGCTTCATCCAGTTTTTTCTGCCAAAAGGAAAATACAAGCCCAGAAAATCACTTTCCAGCCGTTCTAGAGAAGAAATATTTTTATGCTGGAATCAAGTATTATGCTTATGTCATCTATCTCCACATGAAACACAGTTTTGATACATCCATAAAATCATAAGGATTGACAAGTGTCTTTTCTTGATTGAGTTTACTGGAGACCAAGTATTATGCTAATGTGTATCAAACTAGTCCTAAAAATAAACCTTTTGTTTGATTAGATATAGCAACTAGTGTAGTTAAGGAGATGAACTTCAACTACAACTAGTGTAGTTGTTATTACTCTGAAAGGGTATAAAATAAGGATTTGAGATGTTTGGAGATATCTTTTTAAGCTCTAACTTTATCTGCCTGAGTAGAAAATTTCGGCCCCATTTTATAATGCTTTCATTTTTAGTTTTCTATTTTTGAAATTTATGCTTGTTCCGAGCACGTGAGAGAGGTTGTACAAAAAAAGACACCTATTTTAATATTTAACTTCATTGAGTGAGTTGGACATGTCAACCTGCTAGGTTATGATCCCAAAAACAGAATAATTGGATACTTTACAGTGAAGATAAGCACCTGGGTTGGCTTAAGAGAGGCAAAGTTTGAAGATAAAATGCTTCTTCTCCTTAAAGAAATGTCTGTCGTTGTTTAGGAAAGTACTTTAGACCCAAGCTGTCAAGCATTTCTGCGTACTCAATCGGAACAGCCTCGTCACAAAATACTTTATCCCAAATCTTGAGGAGAAGAAACTTTTCGGAGGATGGAAGACACGTCATGAGTATGCTGAGGAGATCAAACTCAGCTATTTTTGGAAGGTTTGGGGAGAGAAATGGTATAATTTTTCAATGCACGGACAAATTTTTCGTGGAGATAGGAGGTTTTAGAGTTAGCGATCACAAATGCCTTCTTTTGGTGTAAAGATATACAGATCATCAAGAGCCCTAGGTTCTCTTCTTCAATATAAAATTGGAAGCATCTTTTGTATACCCTTCGAAGGGATCTCACTTGGACACTCTTCGAAAGAGTCTCCTTTATATATTCTTGGATATTTCATTTATTCAATGAAATCGTTTCTTATAAAATATATATATATATATATATATATATATATGTTATACTTAGTTTTCTTCTAATTTTCTTCTTACTTTGTGTTTTTATTAAAGAAACAATTGAATTCTGAGTAGAATTTTAAAAACAAAAAAGAGTTTTATTTTTATTTTTTTAGCTTTTAAAACTTGACTTGGTTTTGATAACAACACAACAAAACTTAGAGTTAGAAGTAGTGTTTAGAAGCTTAAATTTAAAAATCCAAATCATCATCAAACAAAAACTTAATAATTTAGAATCCTTCCTTGTTGCCTTTTGGAACCAACCTTTGGGTGGGCGAAACTACTCAGAAAACTATTGACATTAGTCCATGAGCACAATCTAAAAATTGGGGTATGATTTCAATTCTATTGCAAGATGATGTGTGCTACTTTAGAGTAACAGAATGTTTGATCCTAGTTAAGTAGCTATCAAAGAAAAGCCTGAATATCATAGTTGGGGACAAGGTAAAAGGACAAGCATATTGCTCAGGTTATTATCAATGACTTTTCAGAGACTAAAAAACAGTAAAAAGTTAGCAAGTGTTTTAACCTAACCTCTGCTTCATGATAAAGCCCGGCATATAGAGAGGCATAAAAATATTCATTCTCACGGCCACTTGAGAAGGCAGCAACAAGCTATGAAGTAAAAACAACTCTTCTGTCAGATCATAATCTAGAAAATTAAACAACACACGTAGCAAAATGGTGCATCGAAAAAGTAAACTTAGAGATGGTTTGTCAACAAGCGAATTACGACGAGGCAACAGCATCGAAAATCATTTAAACAGAATAGAAGATACTTCAGAAAAAACAAGAATTCCAATTGAATTTTGAGGTTTTAGTGACCAAATGACTGAAAAGGAGAATCAAAGATAATTCAAAATAGGCAGAAATTCCATACTTTCTCTGGATGGCCACCATCTTTAAACATGTTGTAAGCTTCCCGCATGACTGGTCGTGGATCCCGACCTACCTGCATAAATTATAAACTTCCAAACATGATTTTGATGAGTTTGCTACAACTTAATTAGTATTTCTTCTACAAGTGGTTACGAAAAATGTGCTTCACTTTAAAACACGACCTCTCGGAATTCATCTCAAACTCTTTCATCCCTGGTTTTATCACCTCACAAATATTTTGTCACAATCAAATTTTAGCTTACCTCAAGAAATCGCCTCCTTGCTTCATCAACTCCATACAATTGAGCTTCACAAAGAAAACACCAAATAGACTCCTCTGTGTCGTTTGGATTTTGAGCAACATCTAGTCGGAACTGGTCGGCTCCCTCTTTAAATCTAAAAAGAGATTCCTACTTCAACTATTCAAACTCATCCAAATTAACATAACTTTATTTGTACCAATGCTAACTCAAGCAGAATCTAGTTTGATATTAAACTTTTTAATGACTTGATAAACCAGTTTCTGCTTCTTCTCTGCATTTCTTCCTATCATAAATGTAGAAGAAAAGGAAAACTGGGAAGATCGGTACCTATCAAGGTAGTAAAGTGAAAGCCCTCTTTGCCAAAGATCTGATAACAACAATAACGCAATCTATATTAATTAACTAATGCACTGCTAAGGATTAGGAATAAATCATTAATTCAACTCCTAATCAGTAATAATTTTAATTTCCTTTCCAATTAACCCCAAAACAGTATATCTCTATTCAAATTTGAGAGTTTTCATTCCGATATCATTCAGAACTTAATATAAGCAGACTCTATTTGATAGTTAAGGTAACAAAATCAATTTCAATTTTCAAACTAAATTACTAACATCGCCGAAAAGTTTAGAAACCTACATGCCTTTTGACGAGGATCCAATTCAATTGCCTTATCGAATTCAGCTAATGATCCCAAAACATCGCCCTTAAAAACAACAAATTAAAACAACTTCAAGCCAAAAATACTAAAAATCGGAGCAATTTTACGCGAGTTAAGAGGGAAAAAAAATTACCTGCCTAAAGAGAAGCATTCCACGTCGAATAGCAGCAACAGCGTCACGAGGGTTGTTTCCCCCTGTTAAGGCATCCCAAATTCCAGAGACGGACGGAACGAACAACCTTCGAGATAATGACAATGGCGTAACGTGATTGAGCGTGATTCTCATCGGAAGCGAGCTCGGAGAGTGGGAAATTTCGAGGGGTTTGATTGAATTGGCGAAAGAAGGCGCAGTGAAAGATTTGTGAAGCGAATGGGAGATGGAAATGGAGGATTTGAGACTGGAAATTGCGGCCATTGATGAAAAATTCGATGAAATTGAAGAAGATTGAGCTCAGTGGGAGAATTTGAGGAAGATAAGGCGCCAAAATGAATGATAATTAACGGGCTTGTACCTGTACGGGAGAAATTGCAAAAACTGACTTGAAAATGACATTTTTGCCCCTGGGTTTCTAAATGCTATTTATCAAAAGAAAAGTTTTAAATGTTAGGCTTATAGTCACTGTGATTAGTGATGGACCGAAAATCGGGTTGACATACTAAAACCGAAACCTAAAGTGGTTGATTGAAGATAAAGAAGGTTCAGTCAGTGTCGATTTGTGAAAATCGAAACCGACAACACTTTTAAAAAATTTCAAATGCTTAAATCGATCGATCGACTAACTAACAACGGCTCGTACTCCTTTATGATCGGGATCGGTTTGAACATTTACTAAACCGACCATAGTTGGCTCGGTGACGATTTGGTCGAAAAATCGACTCCGACCAGTCGATGTTCACCCCTAGGTTATGAATTTTGAGTTATTTCAATTTAGTTCTTACATTTCAAAATGTTGTAATTTTTTTCTTTTATTTTTTAACTTTGTGTCAATTTTAGTTTAGATTCTAATTTTTTTGCATTTTTAACTTCCATTTTCAATGTTTCTTAAATAATTTTAAATATTACAAAATTAAAATTTAAAATTAATTTAATAATGATGATAAAATAGTGAAACGTGACTAATTATAATTCATTTAGCTATCTTAGCTTAGCTCTCTATTATGTACCTAAAATTCAAAAAGTCTCGAGTTCAAATCTACACTCTGTTTTTACTTAAAAAAACCTTTTAAAAAAATAATAATTCATTTAAATTAATTAATGAAACACATAATATAAAAAAATCAACACAGTAACCATGTTTATGATTATAAAGTAGTAGTCAAATCAAACACTCAATTTGGTTTAAAGGGAATAATAACTCCAAACTCAACCCAAATTAAACTTGTTTATTAAAGTCATTTTGGTCAAAGTAATTGTGATATATATACTTCTAACTTGTACTTTACTTAACTAATTTTTCTACTACATCATAATTTAATTGACTAATACATTTATATCTAAATTAATTCTAATTAATGAGAAAGAGAAAAAAAAATATTTATCGATCGATCTTCGTTGAATCCCTTGTATCAAGTTATTGAAAAAATGGTCTAGACCTCTCCCAAAAATGAAGTATTTACTAACAAAATGTGATAGCGGAAGTAGTCAACCACTTTAGATTAATATGTAATCTAATTTAAAGTCAATATAATCCCATGAAATATTAGCTTATTTCATTATTATCAAAATAATGGTCCACCTTTTTACATTCAACGTGCAAATAATGCTATTATTGATAGACAGAAGAATCACGGTATTTGTTTTCATATACTAGAAGAAGAACACTAAAATGTTTAGCATGTTTATCTAGTGGAGACTATATCACGTTTAGATTAAATAATATAGATTTTATAATTTTATCGTCTACAACTTAATTTAATTTAGCCAATTATTTTAGATGGTTGACTAAATAGACTACGTGATGTCTCATTTCTCACATGAGAGTTTTCAAATAATATATCATCATCCATCCAACTTTCGAGAGTATAGTAAACTCAAAACAATTGTTTTATATATTTGGTGTTTAGCTTTTACATTACATTTCATGGAATCTACAATAATACGAAATAGAAGAAGAAAAAATATCGATTTCAAACATAATTCCAACTCGAGATCGGAACATTAGCAACTTGCTCACTTACAAAGTCGTAGATTTTAGTTAACGAATAAAATAATCAAACAATCCACAACAATTTTTTGTTCTCTTTTTTCAAATCAACAAATTGTAGACTGATAATCGAATAACCAGCCTTTGAAAAGTAATTGTAGCTCGTGTCTTATCTACAGAAATTGAGTCATCTCAATGTTTAGGTCTGATTTGAATGCCTTGAATAAGAAGGCCGGATTTGAGTTGAAAGCCTTTGGTTTCCATGAAAC
>JBBPDJ010000019.1:12735086-12749488 GCA_037974625.1 Cucumis cinereus
TTCCAATCAATACAGAACAGAAAATGTTTAAAAACTACAACTTCAGAAATAAGGGTTCATTAAAGTCCTATGATACAAATATTTGACCCAGAAGTCTCATAATGAGCTGGGTATCACATATTTCATCATTGCGGCAGAGAAAACAATCACATTCCAATCAATACAGAACAGAAAATGTTTAAAAACTACAACTTCAGAAATAAGGGTTCATTAAAGTCCTATGATACACTATATACTCTACTTCGTAGTTCAAACTGAACAACGACATTTAAATCAAAACCTGGGCTCAGATAAATGTGGAAATAGTTCATTCCTCGACCTACAAAAGATCTCATAATGAGCTGGGATACACAGATATCATCACAGCATATAAATGTTCCTCTACTTTCTAATCAATGGATAAAACTTCCAAACAATTCTTGCAGAACCAGACTCGAAACTCCATTACGCATTCATTCAAAGTTTGATAACGTCCTATAATAAACTATATACTCTACTTCATAGTTCAAAATAAACAAGAACATTTAAATCTAAACATGAGCTCAGATAAAATGTGGAAATAGTTCATTCCTTGACCTACGAAAGGCCTCATAATGAGCTGGGATACACAGATATCATCACAGCATACACACGTGCCTCTACTTTCTAATCAAATGGATGAAGTTCCAAATAAGAATTTATAAGAAAAACCCACATGAAAGCAAGAGCTCGTAACCACATCGGAACCAATGAAGATTAGAAAAACCAACCTTAACGAGGAGCTTGAGGTAGATATCATCGGACTTGGGGGCAGTCCTTTTGGTCTTCTTGCTCTTGCCTCCAGCTACCAGATCGATACCCTGTAACAACATGAAAATTCATCTAAGACATTGACCTACGCCGTTGAAAGTAGAGAAAAGGGATGGAAGAGAGGAAGAGAAAGATGAAGAGACGAACCATTGGAGCTTTTGGTGGAGAAACCCTTCTCTTGAGCGACGGCGACTGCTAATAGTGAAGGCGATTTAGGGTTTTTAAACATAAGACAAGGGCAAATGTTGTGTAGCACTGTTTAACCTATTTTCATAAGTTGAATCGTGACCGTACACGTGTCTGTTGATTTATTTTTAAATTTAAATTCAGGGTTTTTAATCTAAATCTATGTCTAATTTTTAATTTTTAAAAAAATAATAATAATTTTTTGTTGGGTTTACTTTTTCTGTAGTTCTTGAATTTTAAGCAATAAAAAAAAAATTAAGTTTACTGAACTAATTTTTAAAAATAAAAAAATTATAATTATATTTTATCACTTTAATTTCACCTTATAATGTTTCAAATTTGAGTATTTACTGAAAAATTCGATATTAAAATTGTAAATCTTAAAACCTCGAGACAAAACATAAATAAAACATAGATAACGTTTTTTAAGCCTTGTGACTAAATTGAAAAATTAAATTCAAAACCTAATATTTTATTTCTCTTGAGCCTAAAATTGGGCATAGACTTGGGCTTGGGCTTAAGCCTAATATTTTATTTGACTCGTATTTTACCATTTGATTGAATTTGGTTGGACTTTGGACCCAAACAACTTAATTTAATTACTTGCACTACTAAAAAATTGGAGTCTAACGATGCAAAATATGTGTCACCGATGCTTTATTTGACACAATTTTTGCATGTAAAGATATGACATTTAACGACTCCACCGAAAATTTATCGATTTTGGTATATGGTTAATCAACGTAGAACTTCATTGAATGACTAGAAAGAAGACACATGATACAGTTTTGACTTGCTAATTATTTGACTCAAAATTTAATGTAGAGACACGATTGTTACTGCAGTGTGGTTGACTTATTTTATTAAAGTCAAAACTTTCACTACAGATTGTGCATCATGTCAAAAACATTGTCAAGAACATTGAGACATACAAACAACAACTTCATTAAAATATATTTTCCATGTATAAATGCGTGATTTACAAATTGTTATTCTTTGACAATATATGTCGTCCTTATTCTCCTTCAAATAATATTTATTCTCTCCACAAATATATCTTCAAAGCTAGTCATAACTAAATTGTGCTCTTATTCATTTTTAGAGTTAGTTACTTGATTATAAAAGCCTATACATTGAAAGTTTCAAGCTTTGGGGCTATCTAAGCCTCAACCTTTATGTATTGTTATCGTGTATCTTTGTGTTTCTATGAGGTTGTTTTATCGGTAGCCATCGTAGAACTTGAGTGAGGTTGTTCTTTTGATATAGTATTTAGGGGGAGCCTAAATATGGTGAATGTGAGAGATCTTACTTGTAGGGGGAGCCTAAGCATTTTGTATTAAAGAGATCTCGTACAAAATTTGAAGAAGCATTGTTGTGGAAGTGATGAGAGCTCAAACTTAGGAGAAGCCTAAATTGAAACCGAAAAGGAAGCTATACGTGAGTCACTGAAGAGAGAGTCTATTAGATAAATACTTTCGTTATAATTGTTAAACTCTTTGTACAGTGAAGTTTCATTCCACTAGACACACTGTCTCCAATGTATGTGACTCCAATGTATGTGACATCTTGCTTGCCATTGTGTTTTGTGTTAGATCCATTTAATTTTCAACGACAAATCTAGCTAATTGGCCATAAATATAATGGGATTGCATCGTTACGATGAGGCGAATTTTGGTAGGCCAAAATTGGTCATACAACAAATTTGTTTACTTGCATAAGTTTAGGGTTTAAATTTAACTAATTTCAATGGAACTTATTAAACAAAATTAAACTACCTAAGTTGAAGAGTTATTGGTATTATTGATTAATTTTGAACAATTGAAAATGTATGATTAAAACGAAATATAATTAGTATATGAACTAAAACAACATTTTAATATTTAAAATTACAAAATAGATTAGACTTCTTGGTATGAGATTCAAATCTACCCAAATTTAGTAGTTATTATATACCAAGCTGAGTAAAATCAATTAACGTACGAGTTTTAGTTTTTCGTTTTAAAAAATGAAGTTCATAAACACTCATTCCACCTTTAAATTTATTATTTTGTTATATAATTGTTTTCAAAACCAAAACAACAAAATTGAAAACTAAGACGAGGTCTGGTAACCATTTCATTTTTTTTGTTTTTTGTTTTGCTTTTTTTGTCTTCTTAATTTTTTGTTTGTTAAAAACAAAAATCATATATGTTTGGTAACTACTTTTGTTTTATGTTTTTTTAAAAAATAAACTGTATTTTTTAAAAGTTTATTTTTTTATTTTCAAATTTCCTTCATAATGTAAAAAACAAGCCTTTTTTGCTTAAAACACACAAAAATAATAATAATAATAATAATTACCAAACACGCATATTTTCTAAAAATAAATTTTAAAAAACAAAAAACAAATGGGTTACTAATTAATATCCTAAAAGAAATAGTTCTTGAAATCTTGTTTTTGTTTTTTAATTTGACTAAAAATTCAACTCTTGTACGTGAGAAAACACGTTGACAAGAAAAATTAAGCCATTAAAACATACTCAAACGAACACATATCAGCTAACATTAAGTTTGTTCTTCTAAAAAAGAAAGATTTTCTATCAATCTCGACGTATTGGAGGTTCAACATTATATTGAATTCTACACGATAATTCCAATTCTTCAAAAATCAATTCACAAAAGTACGAAGTGCAGCAATTTCTCGGTTGTGTTGATATGGACCAGCACTTCACCCAGTGTGTTAACCCCTCATTTTACAAGTCTCCAAACCATAACCAGCCTCATTGTCAAGGCTATGCACTTTATCAACGAGCTTGGTAATATCGTGACATGTATTAGTTAAGTCCAAATCTCACATAAACAATGTATAATTCACGTTATGTTTAAGTCAATGCGTGTTTTAGATCAAACATTACACAAATCTTAAATATGAAATGTCTTGGACCAAAATATCGACATTAATGAATGTGATTATAAATAGAAAATTATAACCATTATTTTAAATAATAAATAAGTTGTTTTTACTTCGAAGTTAAGTTGTAGACCTTATTATCACTGGTATGTCTATGTCTATTCATATTATAGTAAATATTGTATATATATATATATATATGTATATATTTAATGTTTTGTTTATATTTATAAATAAATCAAACATATAGATCAATACGTAGTCTATGGTATTAAATTTTCTAACGACATATTGATTTTCAGGTTTCTACAGAATTGACATTTTTATTTATATTGTTAAAAAATCAATAATATATTAACTTATTTAAAAAGTATAAAATTTATATTTATTAATTTAAATATATAATTTTAATAACTTTGATAGACATGTTCATAAACATCCCATCCATGTTTTTATGGGCATTTATATAAAAATAATTCAAACCAATAAAATCGGATTTAATCCTACAATTTTACTCAAGTGGGCCCAAGCAATAATAATTACCAAGTGCGGAAAACCTAAAATAATGGTCTATTTTATTTTTGAACGACAAATCGTCGTTCCACTTTCGACACCATTAGTTGGGCTGGGCCCAGCCCAGACAAAAAAGCCACCTACGACCGTCCTCTGACACATTACGACACGTCGGAATTACATTACCAACCGGTCTAGATAAACCAGGTCAGACCAAATCCCGACCCGTTACCTTACAGCGCATAGACTATTTTCTCCTTTTACACCGCTCCCTCTCTATCTCTCCCTGCTTCAGTTTCAGTTCGTTTGAAAAATCGGCGAAATAAAATTTCCATTTTCCGGCAATGGCCGACGAAGAAGTGGAGCTCAGCGACGAGCAGAAGAAGGAGATCGCGAAGTGGTTTCTCCTAAACGCTCCCGCCGGAGAAATCCAATTCGTCGCCAAAGGTCGCCAATAGTTACATTTCGGTTCACGTAGATGTGTAATTTTGTATATGCATTGTGTACAATCATTTCCGGTGATTGTTGTTGTTCGAATTGCGTATTTGATGTTTTGTGTTTATCAATTTTCAGATGTCAAGAAAATTTTGAACGACGATGAGTTGTACCACGAGGCAGCATCTGAAGCTTTTCCTCAGTACAATAAATCACACATGATTTGTATTGAAATGCCTGGTCGAGTAGGAGATGTAAGTTTCTTGTACGGATAATATTTTTGTGCTGCTTTTTTCATTGCGGATAAGGTTGGGAACTAGTTTTTATGGATTCGAGATAATTGTAGTGAGTGGCGTGAAGATCCTGCATCTTGTTTTCACTTCATGCATCAGGTTTGCTTTTGTTAAGTAGTGTTTTCGGGCACTTTTGTGTGGTTTTGGCATTGTTATGCTGTTTTATCTTGGGAGTTAAATGGAATACTCTCCAGCCCCATCAAAATAGATGCAAAATCTTGACAAAATTGAGTTACTCGACACTATTTCGTGCATATCTAGTGAAACAAACTGATATAGGTATTCAGTTCAGTAGGTGGTTGTATGTGTTAAAAAATCAAGCATTCGTACAATTTGTGAAAGGAGAATCTGATTATTATTATCTTGGAATTAAGTTCTAGAAAGCTTGCACATTAATTATCTTGTTTTCTTTATGCTTCTCAGTTCTCTCATGTGATGAATTCAGGTGATTATTACACCGTTCAATGAGCTTGAAGAAAACGAGTTCCTTGATCCAAGAACTGCACAAGTTGCTATAATAGATAACATCAAACAGGTACGGGTTCAGTCTGAATCAATCTCAGCAACCATTTTATGGACGTAAAAGTAAATTTCTAAATGTCTAAGCGGGAAGATTGACTTTTTCCTTTCTTGGGATGTGGAGAAGGGAAGAAAGCATGATCACAAGATTGTCTATAGTAGTTATTTACCTAATCTAGGATCTTGAGTATTTTTACTTTGTTTGCCATTTTTTAAGGTTACTACCATGCTTATTTTTAGTTGATGTTACATATCTCAGAGCGTTGTCTATTGATTTAATCTGTATTAAGTAAATCAGAAAACCTGTCTATTTAATTACATGTGTATTGAGTAACTTCTCACGTCTTCTGGTTTATTCTATTGATAATGTTGACAATTAAATTCATGAAAATTACTTACCTCTATACTTCCCCACCCCCTCTTTCTTGGTCAAAATTAAGCTTTCTACGTTGTAATATTATTTGATCTGTGTTTGTTCATTTGGTGGTTAATTGGCTTAGGTGTGTACTGAAGTGAGACATGCGCTGGATGAGGAACTCCCCTCTGCATACGTTGAGGAATTTCGGTAGGCTTTATGACTAGTTTGAAAACTGAAAATTAGTATCCATCCTCGTTGGTGATTTCCAATGTTAAATGATTCGGTGGATGTGAGTTTTAAACTTTGCAGCATATGAAACCACTATGTTTTAATCTAATGATCGATATGTGTCATGTAAATAAAATATAGTAGGATCAAGCACCCATGAGAATAGTCGGGGTACGCATAAGTTGGTTTGGATACTTACAAATATAAAAATAAAGGAAAAGAGAAATCCCGGATATGTGATTAGTGATTACGCATTCTCCTTGAAGTGAATATTGCTTATATCAACCTGTCTAAAGTTTCTCCTTTGTTTAACATTGACAGAAGCTAAGAAGCATGGACAATTTAGTTTGGCTAGTGTGTCCGTGTCCAACACTTGGTGGACACCTATCGGACACTTGTTAGTGCAACAAATGCATTAGACATGCATAAAAACACTCGTTAAGTAGACTAAAGACACATATATGACAATATTAATAACTTTTGAGTGTGGAATACATCAAGCTAAGTCTTTTAAGTATATAAATGCATCAATTCATTTACTATGTATTTTCTTTTACTATAAAAATGATATATATTTTTTAAAATGAATATTTTAATAAACGTGTTCTTGTCATGTTGTGTCCTAGATTTTTAAAAAATGGTGTGTCGCCGTGTCCGTGTCGTGTCGTATCCGTGTTTGTGCTTCTTAGGACAGAAGTCTGTGGTGTTTAACAAAAAATATATGTACTTCTGTAAAATATTTGTAAAAATATTGAGCCATTTTTTAGCAGACATCACTAGACCACAAATTCTAATATTGTGGTTTCAGTACAATATACTTAAAAGTGTAGACCATTCCAGGTCAAGTGAGGATCATACACCCAAAAATTGTCTTGGTTCTCTCTGAAAGATGAGCCACAACCATTGAGCACAGACTTTGAAGAAAGTATGGAAGTGAAAATATGGGACAAAATGAGACAAGCTAAAGTAAATAAACTTCAACATGTCTATGAATTACAATCAGTTTTCTTTATTTTGTGTTCTATTTTATGGCAGATGTGCTGTAGATCTAGAAATTTCTCGATATGTTGGGGAAGCATATCCAAAAGGTGTTTGCTCAGTTTACTGTGTAAATGGAAAAGATGCAGAGGGACCCGAATCTGATTTTGAGCTTGCTGTGGTTATTGCTGCTGCTAGACATAGCCCTCAGAACTTCTGGTGCGTGCATAATCTAATCATCATTATATGCCTCAGCAACTTCTTGGCTCGTTTATTTGTCTTCTCTTATTCTTGTTCCTTTTCTCTTCCTTTTTTGTAATGTGTCGGGAATAATTATCATCACGTGTCTATGTTGAATTTATTTTTAGTTACAGCAATTGTGATGCTTTTGGTTCATTTGTTGCTGATGGCATTTCAATTCATTAGTGTTGACGAGTTTTCATTTTGCAGAGTAAGTTCAACACATTTTATTTGATGCCTGTTTGCATTCTTGTGCAGTAATGGAAGTTGGCGTTCTACCTGGAACATTGAGTTCAAAAGTGATTTTCAATCCCTTGAAATAAGAGGGAAAATGCAGGTATTTTCTGTTACTTAATCCAAGTGCACTATATATTTGTGTCTCTCTCTCACTCTCTCGTTTCTTGGATTTCAACTTTATTTATTTTAATGTGTTATTAAAACCTCAACATTCTGTATTTTGGGGCTCTTTTCTCTCTACCGTCTTCAGGTGGGTGCCCATTACTTTGAAGAGGGAAATGTTCAATTAGATGCGAAGCATGAATGTAACGATTCAACTATCCTACAGGTCCTTACACATTTGAAAATTTCTTTTTAATTATTATTTCAAGTAAGTATGGTTACCTTAGGTGGAGTCGAACGTTTGGTTACTTTTTCTGCTTTTTACATTAGTTTGTATAGAGCATTGGACATCCCAATAGGCAGTGCAGCATGGTCATGTGAAATGAAATCTTCATTTATAGTAGGTTCAGTTATTCTATCAAATATTATTGTAGAAAACATCATTGTAGGCAAATTATCTTAGTTCAGCTTCCGTTTGTCCATCAGATTTTTTCATTTTTTCTCAGCATAAATAGGGCATGAGCTTGCTTTTCAAATTGTTGAAATTTGTTACATTTGTTTTAGGCTCCTGAAGATTGTGCAGTTGCTATAGCCAATATTATTCGTCATCACGAAACAGAATACTTAGCATCTCTTGAGGTTCTTCCTAAATCCCTAATCATTATTATTTATTGGGGTTTCTAGGAAGATTAACTAATGCTTGTTTGTTTGACAGACATCCTATTCAAACTTACCAGATACCACCTTCAAGGTACTCTTTTGCTCTTGGGTGAAAAGCTATTGCATTTCTAGAGCCCTTCATTGGAGTAAATTTTGTTTTGTCATGTGAAATGAATTTCATCTCTGGAACATTAGTGTTATGCATCTCAGAATGTCAATTGTCAACTTTGTCAACCTATTATACAACGATACTCTGTGGATTTGAACTTATTTGTTGTCAAACCTATGCAATGTCTTTAGTTGTGACATGTTTGGGAAAATCACTTTTATCATTTTCAAAACCGGTCCGAAAATGCTTCTAAAAATTGCATTTAAAAGTGTAAAACCAAACATTTAATTGGTTTTGAGTTATGAAAGGTGTGTTTCAGAATAAATTTTAATTTTTTTTAAACATGACAAAAGTGATTTTAACCATTCTAAAATCACTTCCTAATATGCACTCTTATATCTGATCATAATGTTTCTTTTTTCTCCGTTTCATGCCTACTTCATTGATTTTAACCATTTTATCGTGCATTGTAGGATCTTCGGAGGAAGCTTCCCGTTACTCGGACCCTATTTCCATGGCACAATACCTCACAATTCAGCTTAACAAGAGACATTGCTAAAGAACTCGGAATTGGAAAGTAAATCCACAAACATCAAAATCAGTAGCTTTGATTACTTTTACAGGTAAAAAACAAAGACACTATCCTCATTCCCCCTTAGTTTGCTTCCTAAATCACACAATTCTGCCTTTGGAGTTTCCTTACCTTTTTCTCTCTCCTCGAGACGTGGTTCCTTGTTTCGATGTCTTCCTTGTAGTATTCATTCTTGTGAGTTGTATAGCTGCGAGCGCAACGGGTGCGTGCTACCGATTGTAAGTACTTATAATTTGTAAAGTGAGGGTTATATGCTTTGTTGTATTGCATTTGATTCTGAAATAGATGGTACAAGTGTTTGCTTCTTCTACTTCATTTGACCTTCTATTTGCCTTTTGTTTTTCTTGCTTCAATAACACTCCATCCATGCTTGTTTGTTTAAAATTGTCTTCCCCATTTATAAGTCCATCCATATTGGTTGGTTGGCTTGTTCAATTATTTTGGCTCCCTCTATTTTTAATTATTTACTACCATTATTGTTGTTAATGTGTAGTAAATAAGTGGCTTGTTACTTAGAATTGGGGGAACATGGCTTGTTTAGGAAGTTTCCTTAATTATCTTTAAACTTCAAAAAAAGAAAAAAAAAGTATTTCTTCGACATGTTGACATTTCCATTTCCATCGTTATTTATGCATTTTTACGGATTCGATTTTTACACGAGTGAATCAACATTTTCATAATTTTATATAAAAAAAATAACGAAGCATAAGAAATCATTAACAAAAGTTCATTAATCTAAATGTAATCTAAATAAGAAATAATTTAACCATTGATATAGTTATTTATAATTTTAAACATGGTTTATGTAACTTTTTTCAGAAATATCTTTTGAAATCGATGTTTTATTGATATGTTAAATTACACAACAAGTAATATATAGAACAAATTTTAAAACGAATTATATGGTTATTCTCGTTTCATTTCATATAGATATTCTCATATTTATCTTAATTATCCAATTCTTAGCTCGCACCAATTTTCTCGGCAACAAAAAAAAAAAAAAAGTAAAACATAAATTTGTACAAAATTTCACAAAACTCCAAAATCAAAATCTCTTCTTAAAAAAAAATGATAAGTAGTCAAACAAATAAATAAAATACTTAGCTATTAACACATGCAACTACTATTTTACAATTTTGTTAAATAATGCTAGTCTTTAAAACCATTTGATGCTTTTATTTAATAGCTCTCTTCTTCTTATAGTTCATACACCTTAATTAAATTGTACTGATTTATTTATTTTAGATAAATAAATGTCCAATAGTTAACAAACGAGAAATAATAGGGTATTAGATAAGTGGAGGTAAAAAGTAAAATGTTATTAACGATTTCTGTCATATAATAGTAATTTTTTTTTTGAAACAAAACTTTATCCATTTGTATCAAAGATTAACGACAGGGGTATTTTAAATTTTATTGCGAAAGTTTAAATGTATTTTTAAAAATTTTAAATCTTCTCCAAATATTTTAATAAAAGTAATAAAGACAAGTTGAAGAAGAAAGAATTTAAACGTGAAACATTCTCTGACCGTCATTAAAGCCTAAGAATTAATTCATTTTCATTCATAGAACACAGAAAGAAAGGACCCGCACCCGCATAAGGAGGAAGAAGCACTTGGCTTTGTCTTTGGCTATTTGCTGCACTAACTCACAAACAACGCCATAGCTTTCAATCTTTAAAGCTCTCTTTCTTTTTTAAATCCATTTCAAGAAAAATCACTGGAGCTCGATTTCATGAGCCCCACCATGAATCATGGTTACAACAGTCCAAACGAGATTTCTCAACCTGTAATTAATTTCCCTTTTCTCTTCTTACAATTCAATCATTCACTCTCTTTTTAGCTTCAGTAGAGCTAATTGATCACTTCACTTTTGCAGCTCATTTCCATGGAAGAAATCAGGCCCGATTCCACTCCTCAGCACCCCCACCGCCTTATCTCGGTGGGTTCCGATGCTTTGCTCCCAAAACCGGCGAAATCGAAGCGTCTTGCGTCGCTTGATATCTTCCGAGGTCTCACCGTTGCGGTACTTCTCTTTCCTCTGTTCTTCTTCATCCATCATAAACTTTAGCTTTTGGATCTTCCTCAGGTCATTTCCCCTAGTTGGGTCTTCTTCTTGTTAACCATGCTCTATTTATACTTTATGGACGGCTATTCTCTTGTATTAGCATTTTATTTTATTTATTTTTTGAGTTTTAAACTATTTTATGCTAGATTGCATTAATTTCATTGGACTAACTTGGCACCACACAAATTTGTTTCTTTATACTAGTTTTTGAAACATTATTCAATCATCAACTGTAGCATTTTGAAAACTTTGAATCGTTGATAAGTACTGGTTATAAGAGAGATGGAAATTACTTTGAAAATGTACAAAGAAAGGAAACGTATAAGGATAAACTGGCTTGTTAGGTGATGAACAAGAAAATTGAGGGGAAGAGAGCTCTTTTGATGAGGTTGTCAGCAGTCATTAGTTTGACTCTTTAGAATAATTTGACTGTTGAGTTGATGTGGACTTGTTGGCTTCTGATTATTTTGACCTGTGGTTTGGTGCCACTGTTGAAAGAACTAGAGTTGAGTACAAACAATCATAGTCTGATGGAATCTACCATTTGTCTTTGGGTCTTTAGAGTACCTGGTCAAGATGTACATACTAGAATTGATAATCACTTTCATGTAGAACTCTATGAATACTCAAATATCCTGTTGATGCTTATATAATTAATTAATCTATCGTTGAGCTTCTTAACATTTGGCATTTTATTTATCGGGGCTCTTCAATGTTTATGGTGCTTGTAGTTGATGATTTTGGTTGATGATGCCGGGGGAGAATGGCCTATGATTGGTCATGCACCATGGTATGGTTGTAATCTTGCGGATTTTGTGATGCCTTTTTTCTTGTTCATTGTTGGGATGGCCATTGCACTCGCCCTAAAGGTTCAACTCTGTCAAATTATTTTTTCTTGCAATGTTTTAAAAGGCTAAAGGCAGCCTTGAGGCTTTTTCCTCTCCAAAGGCGAGGTGTAGGCGTCAAGGCGGTATGAGGCGTAAGCCTCGAATGATGCGTTAAATCAATTTTACAAAACCTAAATTGGTATGATCAAGTATTGGTAAACACGATAGTCATATAAAAGTGTAAAGACAAACTTCACCTCCACAATTTTCACTTAATAAAAAACTCTAAAAGGACATCTTTATCATCATTAATACTGCTATTATTAGTAATAGTATTGATTTATACTATATATGTTTGCTTTCAGCATTCTTAAGTTCACAAGAGTAAAAGTAGTCCTAGTTCAAATTGTCAAAGCTCAAACCTTAATATTTTTGAAGAATTAGGCAAATCACTATTATTTTTCTAATCACTAGGTGAGGCATAGAGATTTTAAGCTTCAGTTCATTTTCGCAAAGGCGTAAGCCTCTTATGGTTCAACAAAGGCATAAGTCTCGAGGCTAAAACTTAGAGCCTTGCCTCGAGGCGAGCCTCAAGGCGTAGGCCTCATTAGCTTTTTAAAACATTGTTTTCTTGACAAAAAAGTATGGGAGGATGTTTTAACACTGTTTTCCATTTCTTGTCTGGTTATATTTATAGAGGATACCGAACCAACTTATGGCCATTGAAAAGGTCACCCTTCGAACTTTAAAGCTCCTATTTTGGGGCCTTCTATTACAAGGTCAGTTTTGGCTCCAACTCTTCTACTTTTAGAGTAGCGCACTAAAGATTGAGGTGCAACCCGCTAAACTTTTCTTTTCTGTTTTATAACTAGAAGGTTATTTTATGTGAAAATATGGTGGGAGAATTATTGTTATCCTACTACCATCTATTGACAATCCAAGCATGAAAAGCTTGATGTGTTGCACTTGGACTCGGAGTCTCAACATACGACAGGTAGAGAGGGCTATTGTTAGTACCGATGGTTAGAAAAAGTGTTTTCTTGGAGGAGCAAGGAAGTTCTTTAACAATGTATCTAGGAATTTTTCTGACCTCCATGGGTTGTAACATAATGTCTTGATAGCGAATATTGGTATTTGGATAGAGAGAATTTCTATTGGTCTTTTGGGAACCACGAGTTATAGCCATCCCGAATGGGCCTGAAGGTTTCTTAGGGTTACTTTGTCTACTTCTGTAATATTCCTCTAGAAGTAGTTTATGAATAAATACCTATTAGTAATCTATTTGAATAAGACCATACAGCAGGTTGTTTCCTCTAGATACATACATATAGAATTGAATGGTTTTTTCAAGTGCTAATTGATTCAAACAAGACCATACAGCAGGTTGTTTCCTTGAGACAGTTATCAGTGTATGTATGCATGTGTACATACATACGTATAGGCACACACATATTAATCCTGCCTTTTTTTCAGTGTCAGGATCTTCACTGCAATGGTGATAAATTAAGGTTTCTACCTTTCGATTATGTTAAAAGTAATGTTATTAATTGAAAATATTGAAAAGGAAGAAGACAAAATACAATGTGTACGTGGAAAATCCTAGTGTAGGGATAAAAAACCACGATAGAAGCCTTTCTTATTATTTTTAATGATTCGAAAAAATACAAGGGGGAAGAATATATATAGCCTACAATATGCCCTAGAAATAAAATTAGGTACAATAAATTACAAAAATACCCTTGAGTTCATTATAAACAATCAACTAGCCCCTTATTTCCAATGGAAAAGGCTCTTTTTATTGGCACTGTATTGTGGAGTATCATTTTTTTTCTATACTATAATAACACCACCAACAACAAAATGTAACTAATGCAATTAGCTTATTTTCCTTAACAAAATTTGACTTTACCTCAACTATTTTGTTAAGGTGGCTATTCGCATGCACCAGACAAACTGACTTATGGTGTTGACGTGAGAAAGATAAGGTTATTTGGCATTCTCCAGGTATTTAGATATGGAGCTGTATTTAGATATGGAGCTTTGTATTTTTTTAAAAAATGATTACAGAAGTTGCTGATATATTTTTGAATCATCTTTTATAGAGAATTGCTCTTGCATATTTGGTTATGGCACTTGTGGAAGTACTTTCAAGAAAAGCACAATCCAATGTTCAACCACTTAACCACTTCTCTATATTCAAGTTGTACTTCTGGAATTGGTAATCACTTGCATTATAATTGATCAGTTATCTTCATTCTTTTTTTGGTTGCAACGAGGGTGATTTTCCTTCTTAATTGCAGGCTGGTTGGAGCTTGTATTTTTGTTGTTTACTTTGCTCTCCTTTACGGAACATATGTTCCAGATTGGCAATTTACTGTC
>JBBPDJ010000019.1:12759317-12795838 GCA_037974625.1 Cucumis cinereus
GTTTATTACTGATAGACTCAAAGTTGGATTCAAATTCACATTGTACTACATTTACTAACATTTTGAGTCTAATTATTATATTTGCAATCATCACTTCAGAAAACAAACGTTCATGTAGTTCGAACGCCAACTATGCCGGATAAATTACAAAAACCTATAGCATATGATAGTATATTTGAAAGCCATAATACTAGAACTTTATTAATGAACTTCATAAAGGGTTCCTTATTAATGACAAACAAAAAAGAATTAAATTAAATTTAAATAGTGCAATTAAGTTTTGGAGAGAGGTTGTTGATGAGCCAATCAGCCATGAATTTGTAAGCCTTTTGAGTCAAATGAATTCCATCCCAACTGATAAGTTTATCTGGATTTGGATAAACAGGTACTCCATGGTCTCCACAAGTGTTCTTGAGGTCAAAGTTGTAATCTCCTCCAATCCCACAACATGATTTTTGCAAAGAAGCATTATCAAATCCTATAAATAGTTTAGGTTAATAATAGTATTTACATAACTAGTCAATTTTTAATTAAGAGAAACGAAACGTACCGAGCACAGAAGCATGATGAAGAATCCATAACAATGCGTTATAGTAGTCACCATATACGATGACAGTGTGTGGATTTTCTTTCTTGAGTACTTCGATAGCTTGTTGTATTTGATCGTTGTGATAACTGGTCAAGGCATTCAAATTTTTCAAACAGTGAAGTTCATCGTAAGCTGTTGTATCATTGGTTTGAAAGACAGTGAGGAAGATGGGGAAACATCCAATTGGAAAGTTTCCAGGAACAACAACTCGAGTAGCACCGTAGCTTATCACTCTCTACAAACAAAATCATAAGAAAAAAAAAGAAGATAAATTTTTTAAGGGAAAAAAAACCTAATTCTAATAACTAATGAAAATATATCGGAACACTCTTATTAGGTGTTTGAACATATAATTTTACCTCAACGGCATTCTTTATGGTTTGAACAACTTCTGGTACCATATCTGTTACCTCTTGAATAGTTTTGCCTTGGAGCAAGGCATAATTATAATCATTTCCACCAATTTCACCCACCAAGAACAAAGCATTCTTTAATTTCTCGTCGCAATCTATGAGATACAAACATTATATACAAAGCAAAATGTTTTATTTGTAATTTCTTTTAAAATGTTACTACACAATTAATTATTATCCCTACAATTGCTATATGTTATAATTAAACAAAAAAAAAAAAAAACGAAAAACCTTTTTGATCGTAGCAAATGGAGTTGAAATGAGAGAATATCCAATCAAGTTGTAGATTGAGAGAAGAGTTAGTGAGTAGAGATGAGATGTTCTTCTGCGAAAGAACTTCCGAAGACAAAGCTGTAGAACCAGCTACTGCGAAGTTCACTCCATGCCTCGTTAATGCTTCTTTGTTAAGGTAAGGATTCACCAATGGAAGTCTTGCATCTAAAGCTACAAATTACAAAATTTCCATTTATGTTAATTAATTACAAAATAAGTCAAATCTCAAAAAATCAATTTTAACCCTATTAAACATTGCATTTCGAAGTTGTGATTAGGAACATTACAAAGTGAACAAAAGTCATTTCAAACAGGCTATAAGAAAAAGTTACCAAAGTAATCAATCATAAGTAGACCATTGGAGCAACGACCCGTTGGAATACTGTTGAAGAATGTTTGACCATAAGGAAGATGCGAAAAAGGGGTGTTGGGATTTTCTCGAATGAGATTTCCGGTGTCGGAGATTGAGTCCCCGAGTTGATAAATAGCATCGAACATACAAGCTTTTAGTGAATCAGCATTAGAGAAAGAAGAAAGAAGAAAGAAGAAGAAAAAGAAATGAAAAAAGAAATGAAAAAAGAAATGAAGTTATAGAAGAAGCCATATTGTTGAAGATAAAGAAAAAGAAAAAAAAAAAAAAAGAGAAAACTTGGAATTTACAAAAGGGGTGGATTCATAAGGACGTTATTTATAATTATAGTTAATATAGGTTTTAATTTCTTTTCCTTTCTTTAAAAATTAAAAAAAAAATCCAAATAGTTTTTTTAATTTCCTAATTCTTCAAAAAAAATCAAAATTCCAACCAATCAAAATTATTACTTTCCTTTTAGGAATTTACTAAATTCCCTAATATTCCAAGAGTGTATATGACGTTGTTTCTAAGGAAAAAAATTATACATATAGAAAAAAGTATAATTCTCATTATTATATTATCTATGATTGAGACTAATTTTAGTTAAAGTAATTATCGTAAATAACAAAATTGTTAAAAATATTTATAAAATATAGTATAAAAGATGAAACTACAGATACCAATTGAGCTAAGTTCATACATATACATATACATACTGATACCAATTGAGTCAAATTCTTGATAGAAATATAGCAAAATTCTATCGATGTCTATCAGTGATAGATCTGAAATTGTGTTATATTTTGTAAATATTTTAGTTCGATTTA
Source organism: Cucumis cinereus (assembly GCA_037974625.1). Lineage (NCBI taxonomy): Eukaryota > Viridiplantae > Streptophyta > Magnoliopsida > Cucurbitales > Cucurbitaceae > Cucumis > Cucumis cinereus. Next base: position 12,761,772 of record JBBPDJ010000019.1, read on the forward strand.
CTATATTTTTAAATAAAATAGATGAATTCATCTTCCAACTTTTCAAATATATAAGGGATATATTATTAGCCACCAAATGGAGTAAATGCTTACACTTAATTGGTATAGTGTGGTAGCTTTCTCAAGATTTTATAGGGCAGTCATGACTGATGACAGAAGAGATTAAAATAGTGCCATTAGAAGAAAGTTTTCAATTCTAGCCTCGAATTAGTTTTTCTAAAAAAAATTAAATAAAAAAAAAATGGTCGAGAGATCAGTAGGCTACTTGGATATTTCAACTAGGTTGACACATTTTTAGAGTTCTCGTTGCACCCCTAATCCAAAAGTGATGAATTAATAGAGCTCTGTTCATGTTTTCTTTTAATAATATGTAGGGTGTGAAAACCGAACCTTCAAAGTTGATTAAATAAAATTTATGTTAATTGAATTAGGGTTTATTTTGACAGCTAATATGCCCGTGGTTGGAAAAAGAGATATTTCTATTGTTTTTGTTTTTTTGTAAAAATATTGAGTTGAGTCATCTCGAATTCCATCAATAGAAGTCGCCAGTCATTTTGAATAGCAAAATAAATAAATAAATAATCAAATTAAATTATTTTTGCGCCAAATTAACTATGATAGATAACAATATATCAGTCGTCTCAATATCTTACCATTCTCGCGTTACTTATGAAAAGTGTTTATGTTTAAGATACCTTACCATTCTCGCATGTTGTTACTTTTGAAAAGTGTTTATCTTGAACAACCTATATACATTTATTCGATTTAATTAACACAAAACTAACATTAGATTATCCATAAAGCACAATTTAATTTTTCAATTAAATTGATTAATATATATATATATATATATTCAGAAGTCTTATGGTAAATAACAAATCGTTGAAAATATTTACAAATGCAGTAAAATTTTATAGTTTATTAGACACTTACAGGCATTCAACATCTATTTGATAAATGATAGTAGTCTATCAACGTGTATTAATATCATATTTTGTCATATGTATAAATATTTTAGTTTATTTTGCTATATTTAAAAAAGAAAAAAAAAACGCACACGTGGATTTTATCATTTTTCCTTTAAATGTTATCACTACCCTGAAAAAAAAAACACATACAAAAATAAAATATTGCCAAAAAAATAAATATTAACCTTTGGCAAAGTATTTCAATATATATATATATATAAATATATATATCCAATAATATATGGTAACCATGATGAGTTTTTTCCTTTTCATTTTTCCATTTTCAATGTGAGTAAGTATTTTATTTATTTATTTATTATTAAATATGGATAAGATTTGAAACTATAAATAACCTCAAATTTTGAAAAATTATTATTTAGATAAAATGAAAAAATTACTAAAAATATTTACAAAATAAAACAAAATTTTATATCCTATCAATGATGGACACTGATAGACTTTTATATTTAAAAATCTTGTTATATTTTGTAAATATTTTGGTTCATTTAGAAGTCTATCAGTGTCTATCAACAGTAAAGATTAAAATTTAACTATATTTCATAAATATTTTGATTTATTTTATTATATTTAAAAATGTTCCTAGTTTTTTTTAGTTCAAACCATTCGTAAAATACAAATAGTAACTTTTTTTTTTCTCTTTCTCCTTTTTGGGTTTAATGCTTTTATCTTCTAAATTATATTAAATTACTCTCTTGATTTTTTTTTGTTCACTTATAATTTATTTATAAGTGTTTTATAAGTCGTTAACTTTCACCAAAGCGTGTTGAATTTATTAATAATAAACATTTACCCTATCTCTCAAGGAGTGTTTCTGATCCTCATCTATAACCGTTGTATTAAAAAAATAAAACCTTTTAATAATTTCGTTTCTTGTGTCCAATCGGGTTTTTTAAAATTTGAAAATTAGTAAACTTATTTAACATAAAACATAATTTTGTTTCGTGTTACAATGATCTTTCAACTTTGTAATTGTGTTGATAATGAATCTATAAAATTTAAATTTAACATTTATGTTTTCATATGAAATTCTTTGATATTTTAGCTAAATTTATTACTGCTTTTTAATATCATCCCTCTATGACTTGGATTAACTGTCACTAAATAGAAATAATTATTTTTCTAAAAATTTAATTTATAATTAAGAAATAAGAAAATAAATGAATGCCTCCTTTTCTCTTCTTCTACAAAACTTTTCTTCATTATTGTCCAAAAAGATTGTGCCTACACCCCATTTAGTAAATTATTAAGAAGTAACCAAAAAAAAAAAAAAAGCTTTAAAAATCATTAACATAAACTAAATTATTTTCAAACTTTTATCAAACGTTGGATTGAATATGGATCGATATTTTGATAATCAAACTTTTCCTGAATCGACCCATTTGGGTCATATTCAGATTGATCCGTTGGGCTGACTAAATGAACTTATCCTAATATGTATGCATATACATTGTTTTCGTATATTATATTTTATATATTAAAAAAGTAAAATTTTTAAAATTCTCTTTTAAATATATTTGTTCATAATTTTTACTTGACACTATTTTTAAAAGTGCATATAACTTCTCAAGACAATTAAGTACTAAATAAAACTTTATACTATCAATAATTTTATCAAAAATAAAACAATAAAAATATAAAATACATTAAATAAAAGTTTAATAAAATTTAATAATATTTCATTAAAAGTCTAAAGTATACCCAAACTTAGCCCAAACTTTAATTCAAAGAGCCAATTCTAAGAGTTAGGCTACGAGCTTGGATATTAAAGGTTGGACCGACCCATTCCAAGCTTAATACAATGCTTTGGATCCTTAATTTTAGAGTCAGGTTGGGTCAGGCTAATCCAATGATACTAGTGAGTCTATGTCAATACCATTGAACCAAACTCACTTTGGTCATAATAACATTATTTTTGCAAAAACACAACAGTTTATATCTTTAAATTTTGAGATTTGTATCAATTAAAACTACATAATAATTGTATCAATTTGTTCCTGAATTTTTATAAGAAAAGTATAAGCATATATAAGTTACCCATTCAACTAAGTTCACTCTAAGATAAATTATTTATTTAATTTGCATTGTATTACTACAATTAAGAAATTGGAAAGAACAATCTCAAAAATGTATATATATTGTGTTTATACATTTTCATTTTTTTTAATATATATTATCTTTTTATTTTTTTAATTGTTTTATGTCATTAACAATGTCTCCTTTAATTGGTATTCTCATTTAACACAAATATGGTTGGATTGCCTAGACTCAAAAATATGTAGGTCTAGTATTGTTACATGAAGTTTGAATTCCCTAGATTGAAAGAACTTTAGGCTTTATTTATTGCTACATTAAACTTTATTAGGATTTTTGTGTGATAGCTAGCTAGTTATTTCAATTTTACCCTATTCGACGTGTATGTAATGTCAAATAGTATTTGAATTGATGTTTTTTTAAAACGACATCAGGAATATATTGACTAAAACGTGACCAAAGTAAGCTTCGTGTTCGATCTTGTCAGGATCCTTAAACAGTCAAATTTATCTAAAATGTCAAATAACCAAGGGATCAGGCGTCATGCATTGCACATAAATTCTTGGTTACCAATGATTTATTGTGTCAAGTTTGATTTTGAACCCTAGATGACACAAAATGTCATTTCTCAATCAATTCTCATAAAAGTTTTCAAGACCATATTAAAGAAACTCTCCAATACCCATATAATTCTAACATCTTCATCTAATAAACCTTCATTATATAATACCAATACAAAACTAGCCATTACAAGATTCACCCCATATTTCATCAATGCACCCTCGTCGAAATAAGGACTCGATACAGGAAGCCCGAGTATATCTGCAATTCAAAATCACTATTATATATTAGGGTCCGTTTGAATTGACTCAAGAAAAAAACGTTTCTCAAAAATACATTCCAAAACCAATTTTGAGTGGTTACTAAACAATCTAGTTTTTTCTAAAATGATACTTGAAAGTGTATTCCAAACATACTCTTAGTCAAATGTTCATTATATTGTGAAGCTACTAAAATATTATATAAACGGTTAAAAATAACGTTTACCAAAGTAATCGATCATGAATAGATCATCGGAGTATTGATCAAGGGAATTATTGAAGGAAGTGTCGTCGTTGGGATCTTCGTAATTGAGATGTTCAAGGTCGGAGATTGAATCGTCGTCGTCATCAAATTGGTAAGTAGAGTCGATATCTAATGAATGAGCTTTGGATGAACCAACAAACAAAAGAAGAAGAAAAAGAGCGAATGAAGATTTGATTAATATTGAATCTGTCATTGACGATGGAACAAGAGAAATTTTGAAGTGTTTGAGAATTAGGATACAATGGAATAATTAGGCAACAAAGTTATTTATAAGTTTAATTATTATTATTTTTTCTAAATACGTTTCCGAAAATAGTTTTAAATTTTCAAATCCTTTTAGGTTTTGGAAAAAAATAAATAATTTTATTTAAACAATACGAAAGGATTACAGTGGATTTTTTTAATAAAATTTTAATTAATTTATTATAAAACAACTATAATTTAGATTTTTAACTTTATAAGTATAATTTATTATAAAATAAAGACAACTATTTGCGACGTTTTGTACATAACTATCTATTTTAAATAAGAGTTAGTGACATAAATGACATTTGAGTAAAAAGTAATAAAATATATAGTACGGGATACAAAAATTACATATATAGCACAAAAATCGATAAATGTCTAAAAATTTAATGTAAAACCAAACTTGTGTAGACGTTTCCTTTAAAAAATCATGTGTAGGCAAAACAAAAAAATTGGTAGACCATAAATAAATTATTCTAATGATATATCTATATTATCTGAAAAGGTCTATTTTAGTATTGGTTATAGAGTTATTCTATGTAATTTCATATTAAAAATTAGGCTGTATTATAAAAAATGTCATTGAACTTTGTAGTTTGTGTTAAAAATATCCATAAACTTTTAAAAATTTTAAAAATGCCCTAAACTTTTTGGCATATGGAAAGGGAAATGAAGTTGTTATTTCCAGTATCTACTGTAGAATCACCAAATATGAGAATGGCGGGGAACGATCGAAGACGTCTCAGGCTTTAAAGGGCTGCCTGTTTTGCTAAGAAACAGCAGCCAAATTATGTGGAATGGTACAGCTACAATGAGGTAATTACTAGTTCTTACCATTGCTATTATTGTTCTTCAAGTTCTGTGTGTTTGATATTAATCTTTGGTGATTAATCCATATATTTATAGGTTTCGAAGGATATAATAACTAACTCATTATGGTTTTAGGGTTTAGGGTTTTGTGTTTCATTTTTACTGATTTAGTTTATTTAGTGATTGTGCTGAAACTATTCTGAGTTGTAAATACTTCATCTTGGGTAGACTAGAACATTTTTATTATTCAAGAAAAATTCATTATGTCTTCACGATTGCATAAAATTGTGTCATTCCATGTCGTTAATGAACTTTTTGAAGTGCAACCATGTATGTCATCTTGACCATAGTTTAAATGGTTAATACAGTATTTGTTCGATTAAAATGTCTGAAGTTCAAATCTTTATACTCCGCATGTTGTGTTAACTTAAAAAGGAAAAAGTGTAACCATACACGGTACACTCGCTAGTATTAGAGTCGAAGCACATGCAATTAACATGCTTTTTGTCTTTTTGTCTTTTTGTCTTTTTAGTTTAATAACACGTGGAATGTATGTCGAGCATATGTATCATCCTCGTTTGTTATTTATTACTTATTTCTTTCTCTCTTTTTTTTTCTTAAATATAAAATTATCTTTTTGAGAGTTGAAACATGCAAGAATTGAGTATGGTTATATCTTGAATACATTAATATATATATATATATATATATATATATAAGATACATTACCGTTGTTCTTCGTAGTTAAAACTGCTGTTATAACTAACTTTTCAATGACGGGTTCTATAAAATTTATTTACATTTAAGTACAAAAATATTTCATCAGAACAAACGTGCTTTTCAAAAACTAAGCATCACAAAATCAATTTGTCACTATTTATAAGATGTCTTAAAGCCAAAATTATTTTAGGGTATATATGGTATAATTTCTAGAGTATTCAAACGATGTAAATAATCTCTCTCATTATAACTCTTTTCGAAGAATGAGGATGTCCTTCTTTGGACTCTCGTTGGATTTTCAATGGAATGTAACATCACTATTGTTGTCTCATTGTGGACATTAAACTATTGATATTAGTAATTAAACACAAGGATGATGATATAGTATATTCAAATAGGGGGGTTGAATCATGCCTCAGACTGCCCAAAGACAAACATGAAATCGTTACGAACGGATATCGTCATATTCTATATCCGTTAGGAAGGCATTCCTTAGAAAATCGGACAACGAAAAATAATGGTCAAATCATAGGTTAACAAATGTTTGTAGGAGATGGGTGGTGCTAGGGTTTAGGGTTTAGGGTTCACAAAAGATAGATCAAACCTAGACAACACCTAACTTTTTTCCATTAGTTTATCAACAAAAAGCATACAATTAGGATGTCCATAAATTTTGGCGTTCGAGTACCGTTATTTTCAAATATAGAAAAAATGAGCCGACTTATTCACAAATATAACAAAATGTTATTTTCTTATCAATGATATTTTGCTATAGTTATCAATGATAGACAACGATAAATATTTATAGACATCTATCAATTTCAATCTAAAATTGACAAATGTCTATCACTAATAAACAGTGACATTTTGTTACATTCGAAAATATTTTCAGCAATTTTATTATTTAAAACTATTATTCACACGAGTGATTTAATTAAAACTACTTTTATTGTGTTTGATATTTTAAGGGGAAAATACTTTCTAAAATAAGTGTTCAAACTAGAATTATTTGAGGAAAAAAGGTGTACCATTATTGTAATGTTCTGAGCCTAGGAAAGAGACATGAATGAACCGATATCATATCTGATGAGAGAAATTTTTAGGACATGACAGTAAGATTAAAAAATGGTTAAAAGAATTGAAAGTCAGTATCTATACCAACAAGAGACACCTTCCTTTTGGTGGTTCAATTATATGAACTTCAAAGTTAAGCGACCTTATGAAAAATTTTTCTAAGATCCATGTGACTGAGGACAAAATATGTTGAAAAAAGACTCGTATTGGTTTGTGGAGACAACTTTCACTCTAATAAGCCTTTAAAACGAGTAAGGGTGGCGTTGGCAGGTTGCAGAGGACACAATGAAATGTCGGATCCGTTAGTTGCCGAATTTGAATTTTAAATCTTGGTTCGAATCCTGGACTTGGACGATAGAGATATTCACTTACAAAATTATTTGTTTAAATTAGTATATTTAAAAAAATAATAAAATCACAAGAGAAGTTCAATCAAGTCACAACCAGTTACTTCAACTTTGTAAAATTAATAATTAATATCACACAACTCACTTGAATTTCAAATTATTTAAAATGATGTATACATTGGTTAGTTGTATTAATTTAATATTAAAATTCTTCAAAAACAAATTAATATTAAAATTTTATTTTGTTAGGTATACATCATATATATGTATTGCTTTTATAAGAAACAAACCATCTATGTGAAAGTATTGTCCCAATATAATTTAAATTCCACTTTATGTCTTTATAATGTGACTAAGCCTAAGTTATTAAATAATTTAAATCAATTATATATATATATATATATATATATATATATATATAAATTAAATTAAATAACTCTAACTATCAATCTAGCATTGTCTAATAATGGATATTTTCTTGAATGTGTTGTTGGAAATTGTTTGAATAGTTTATTTTATGGTATAGTGAAAATAGTTTAACGATAATTGGTACGTACAGAAATTGGAGGTTCATATTTTTCTACTCTAATTTTTGTAATAAAAGCGAAAAAAATTCCATTTATAGGTTTATTAAAATAGAAGAATGATAGTATTGATCTATTAACATATCAATTCATGTGGAATAAAAAAATAGTTTAATACGTCTTGTAATTTGAACTTTGTATTTTAGAAATACTTGTACTTTTATAGTTTATTGTAGTATTTATTATTTTATTTTGTGTAAAAAATTAGTATGAATATTTTATAAATTCACTCTTTTAAAGTATATTGAAAGGTATTGAAGACACCTAAACACGAAGAATCATCTTTCGAACCCGGATAAATACATAGATGAATAGATGTAACGGTTCAATGTATAGATATGCATGCACCAAGAAGTCGTGTCATGTGTTGGAAAAAACGTGTATCTCTATTATCTTAATATCTTTTTATCGCATTTACGGTGTGTTTAGGATACATTTTCAAGTGTTTAATTTTTTTAAAAAAAACCATTTTGAATAAAATTAAAGTGTTTGAAAATCGCTCAAAATAACTTTTGAATTATAATTTAATTAGTTTTATAATAAATGTTTAAATAAAAAAAATGAGTTTTTGAAAAAAAAAACTTTTTTTTCTTGAATCAATTCAAAACGGACCCTCAAACTCGAACGGTTGTGTTTAGAGATCGAAAGTAAAATAGGTATTTACTAAAAATATGTAAAAGCAAAAGAACAAATAGGAATTTTCATCCTTAAATTTAAATTATAGAGCAATATTTAATTATGAAGTAAAGTTAAATTGACAAATAATATATATATATATTTCCTTAATTTTTAATGAAAAAATTAATTTTTAGTCAACTTTGAAGCAATTTTTTTTGGTCCTACAATTATTAATATAATAAAATGGTCCATTATTAATCTTGATATAATGCAATTAATAATAAAAATTGGACAAAAGTATTACTTCATATGACAATGATGGATTTCGCACCATGAAAATCACCCAATCAATGGTAGCAGCCTCTTTGAGGTTGAATATCATCACTACAATTTTTGTTTTGCTAGCGATGGTTCTCTCCCGATATTAAAATTTGTTGTTAACGACGATTGACATGTACTATTATTGTAAGTATAAAAATAATAAACGATACATTATACAAATGGTAAACATGCATTTATTATCGGTTGAAATGAGCTTTTGCTGATAATGATAAATATGTTCACCGTTTACATATTGTGTTGTCATGATAATGAACAACGAACAACATCAACGGTTGAGCGTGTATTTATCGTCAACACTTGTTCCAATAAGTAAGAAAATTATTTATTTGCTCAATTTCTAATATATATACAGTTAGGATTAATTGTATCAATTAAAATCATGTTAACTAACTTAAAGTTAAAGTGTATCAATTCCCACCGTTCTACCTATTTCGTTCGAAAATTGATTTGAGTCTTATAAGTTTCAATTTAACTTCTTAATTGTCATAATTAATGAATCAATTTAAACTATATCTATTAAAGTTACCATTGAAAATTTACAAATACATTAATTCTTACACACATGTATATAGGCTTCTACGAATGTTAAATTATTTAAATCAAGTTATTAGAATTAATTTGTGGATGATTTTTAAATGGAATCTTAATTAAAAGTCAGGTTAATTCACTTATGAAAGATTGAGAGTTTAATTGATAACATTGTACGTTTCAAAATTAATTCATGGTCTTAGAACATGTTTAGATTGACTTTCTAAATGTTTAAACAAGTATTTATAAATGTAAACAAAATGTTAATAAACACTAAGAAAAACAATTCAAATGACATTTAAATTGATATAAAACACTCGAAATTAGGACTGCAAATTAATATTTCCCAAAAAATTATGATATAAAGTTGAAAAAGCCCTAATCCTTTTCTACGACAATAAAAAAATTGCTTGCTTGTTTTAAGGTGATTCCTATTAATGGCCTCCATTTGGAGGTCCACATAAAAAATGACTTAGTTTTTAAAAGTAAATGAAAAGCGATCTCCTGCTTGCTTTAGCACTCTGTGAATTTACTAATTCGTCCCTAAAAACCATATGCGTGTTTGCAACTGAAAAACGCTACTCGATGCATGATCCTTAATACTCTATGCTCCATGCTCTAGACTTTTATTTTAGGTCATCTATGAAAATTTTCCCATATTTTACGACCATAAGTTATATAGGATGACATAACAATCTGTCTATCCTACATTATAGTGTGTGGGTTAAAATATTTAATATTCTAACACCTCTAGTGTATGTGATTACTTTTCTAGCATCGTTTTAAAACCAATTTTAAATAATTCATAAGTAACACATGTCATATTATTAATGTTAACTCTCTCTGGCATTGTCAAACCGAACTTAGTTTAGTGGTAATTGACACGACCTTTAATTCTAAAGGTGGAAGATTTGAATCCTCATTCCTCTAATTATTGTACTAAAAAAAATTCTCCCAAAATAAAGCTATGACATGACTAAATAAGTAATTTTATTTCAAATTCTTCGAATTTCAACCAAAATTCCACCATTTTTAGTTAGAAATTAATAGGAGCAAAGAGACCTTAATCTTTGACATTATTGATATCTCATATTCATTAAATTATACAATAAAACCCTTCATCCATAAGATATTAATTTGATTAAAAAATAATTGATTTAAGTCTTCTTGGTTGGAGATTGTATTTAATTTAATGTAGAAAGAGGATGGGTCCTTAGAGTTTAATTAGAGAAAATTACATTTTATTTAAGGTCTTAGTAAAATAATGGGTTTTTTAAATATAAAATTCATAATTTAAATCCTATGAGAAAACCATTTTTAATTTTATGTTTGATACAATACTTTAATTTTAATTTTTTAAAAATATAAATAGGACCCATGTGAGAAACAATTTTTTATTTTATGTTTGAAACATTTTTCTTTAATTTTAATTCTTTCTTAATTTTCTTTTGAAGGTAGATAATCATAATCTTTGTATGCCCTAAATTACAAATACCCACCATTATAAACATTTGGCATCAGTAGATAATCACATTTGTTTTGCATGAATATTTTTTAAGATATCTGAAAATACTTGGAGAATTGTGTTTATTTATTCTTACGGTATTTACCTGTAAATGTATTAAATTTTTATAATGTTTTAAGAATGCTCTTATGCATGGATGCAAAAAAAGTAAAGTTAAATAGATCCCTCGATCAGCATAAAGATCTCGAAAACTCATATTCTAGAAGAGCATCTAAAACTCTTGATATGCGTCCTATAAAGGCATTTAGAATGCTCACACATCATATATTACCATAAAACAAACATGGTAATCTAGATGCACATTCTATAGAAAAATATTGGATTACTACGAAACAAATGATCTCTAGGGTAAAACACTTTTTTTTTATTGTTCCTAGGACTTACATTTAGGACCTGAACACTTCTCATGAATGATAATACGTTTTGTTAGACCCACTTTATTCCTACCGACGGTGTTTACTAAAATCAAGAATGAAAATAAAACGTGCGACTCATCAGTAATTTGAGAATCCTATTCTAATCCTGGATTTCGCCCAAAGAAACCATCAACCTCATTCTTATTCCTTATTCCATTGAACCTACACCATCTTTCTTTATTAAAAAGAAATGTCCTTAAACTAGATCGTCAACAACTACGAGTAAAAAAAATGAGTTGAGAAAAAAGCGAAAAAGTGAGATTATTTTCTATAAACAAGTGAAATATTAATGAACTTCTTTTAACTACTTCTATATTAAAACAACCTAGTTCAACCACTGCAAGTCTTGTTAGTAGTCATCAAAACCCACACTCTAATTTAAAATGTACGCTTAGGAACTAAAATATCGTTTAATTTTGTTCATGAGATTAGTGACATTAAGCACAAGATGCAAGAATAAATACATCCGAACAAAAAAAAAAACAAGTCCAACCATGAATATTACAATATAAACATGAACTAATCTAGCTAAAAAGAACTTAGCTCGTTTGACATTAATATATATTTAAAAACTATGAGATCCGTAGTTCAAATTTCTTACGTGAGCAGCACTAGTATAAACAACAGGTCAAATGAGCTTATTCTAACTCGATATTTTGACTTTGGTGTTTTGATAGGTTAATAAGTGTTTAAATTTTAGTTTTTTCTTTAATTACCGCCCCATGTAAGTATCTTCACGTGGAGGGTATTCTAGTACTTTTACCCTCTACTTCACAAAGTCCACGTGTCACTTACTTTTCTTAAGAACCCCGAGTTGTAGGGTCCACTTGTCAAAACGTTCTTATCCTCAACATCACCTCTTATCAGCCGTCCAATCCGTTGTTTCAGAGATCAATCCAACGGTTTATATTTCATCTCTACCGTTGGACGACTTAGTCGATGTTTAACTCCTCAAATTTCTCTTTAAATATCGCTCCCACTGCCCCTTCAAAGCTCTTCCATACTCACACCCGCCACTTCCTTCGCCGTGTCGGAACTTCAACCTACGGCCATTTCTTCTATCTCTCTCATTCGCAGTTCCTTATGGGCTTACTCGACCAGCTCTGGGACGATACCGTTGCCGGACCGCGGCCGGAAAGTGGCCTCGGCAAGCTTCGGAAGCACTCAACTTTTTCTGGTCGACCTAGCTCCGGCAACAAGGGTATGCTAAGGCCTTTTTATTCCACTGCTTGCCGTGGCGAACACTTAATCGAACTCTATAAATTTGAACTCTATAAATTTGAAGTCTAAACCCTAATCATAAGACAATCATGGAATATTGAGTGTTCGATTTGATTTTTCTTGATTAAACGTGTTTAAACTGTAGGCCGGCGATCCAATCGAGATTCTAATTTCTTGCTATAATTATAAATCGCTTAATGAGAAACATACTGTTAATTTTGCCTAAGAAATAGCCGGCAGCTCGGATTTATCTTGCAATTTGACGGATCTACACTTTTGAACTGAAAATATGCTCAATCGATACCTCAAACTTCATAGTTTCCTTGTTGACTTTTCTAATTTTTTATTTTTTTAATGAACTCTTTTTGGATCAGAGCTCGATGGTGGCAGCGCTAGATCATTCGGAGATGATTCTTCAGAGTCGCCGGTGAGGATCACAAGAAGTATTATGATAGTAAGACCTCCAGGATATCAGAACGGTTCGCCTCCTATTTCACCGGCCGGATCCAGTTCTCCGGCGTCTCCCTTTTCTGGTAAGAAACAGAGTCGTCCCTTTTACCTTTTCTCTTTATCTGAAATGACCAATATGTCCTTCGTGTAGAATCCAAAAAATACCCAAATGGCTAAGATTTATCTTGGCAATACAAGCTGGAATGAACTACACGACGGAGTGACTTTTGTTCTTTAGTGATAGCGTCTTTTCATGATTTGACAAGCACATGAATGGTTGTTCTAATTAAGCCGGAATTTCAGATTATGGTTCCATTGAAAAGCACTTCTGTTTGTTTAAATTTGATTTCCACACTCCATAGAATAGTGAATCCAATGGTTTGTCATATTTATGGGAAATCCTTAGCAGCCTTCAGTTCAATCGTTTTCAATTCATTGCATACTTCTCTTCTGGTGGACGTAATCATAGATCTCTAATGTGGAAAATTGGATCATTTTGCACCACTATTCTTCTGTTCTTTGGAGTGGAAAGTGGGTTCCCTTGTTCGTTGGTTGGAAGGTCTTGTCAAGTAAAAAGATCTCGTGTGGATCTGCTTCTTTGTTACAAAAAGTTTGATGGGAGTAGGTGGAGAGTAGTGGTTGTAAACGTAGAGCTTACTTCATAATCATGCATGTTAGTCAAACAAAAAATCTGGATCTTGTTGAAACATTATTGCAGACTAATGATCATTATTACTCTGTTGACTGATAAGCTTTTGCTCTTATGGGTTGCATTTTCTGTGAATGATATCGTCTGGGAATCATCAAAGCTTGAAAACTTCCCTTTGTAATTTTGTTTGATGTTTCCAAAAAAGTATCTAGCAATGATGCTTGTTTGTAGGATTCTCTCTCAGATTGGGTTGGATGATGTGATATTAAATTTGCATACTTAAGTTTTTGGTCCATTAGTGAGATATTAGAGCAGGTGGTCGAGGGCCTTTGCAATGCTATTTCTTCTCCAATTAATATTGATTTTCACTTGTTGGTCTTCTATCTGCAATGGGTGATTTAAGATTTGATGTAGCTTCTTTCAATTTGTGTTTGTTTATAAGTAATTTCTCTCTTTTGGAGGTAGAGAATCCTTCCGGTTTCGAAGAAGGTCGATCTCCGAGGTATACGCAAAGACAACCGATGGTGGATCCGGGAGCCCTTCTTCTCCTCACAACATGTGAGATCTAAAGCTTTTCGTCGATCTCTCTTATATTCTCCCTTCATGAAATATTTCTTCACTATATGTAATTTTTGTGTACTGTAATATGCGGCTGCTGTAGTATCTAGTAAGGCCATGTGAAATTCAGAATGGAAGGTGTTAGGAACAAAAAATGTGTTGTAGGAAGGAAGGAGGAAGATAGATGTTGGAAAATGTGTAGAGATGAGGGGTATTATAGTCAATTTAGTACTAATATGTAAATATTTCATATTTCAACTTTTTAGGTAGTCACTGTTGTTGGTTTTGTTAGTGGAATGAAAAAGGGTAGTTCTTTCTTTATGTATGTGGGCCTTTTTTTCTTTGGTTTGTGGATTGTCTTTCAATTTGAATTGGACAGTGTTTGATAAATGCAAAACAGCAGTCTTGTCTTTTGAGTGGTGGCCACAAATCCCCAAATCAATTCTTTGGGCAGATGCTTTTTAATTAGACACTGCTTTTTCAGGATTTTAATTGCAACTCCATTGAGTGTTTTTGTGTTGATTTTGCTTTTTTATTCTTTAACTCTTCAGGGGAATTGTCAAATAATAACAATAACACCCAAAAAGGAAAAAAGTTTTCAAGTTTATTTATTCGGTCTGGAAATTTTGTTATATTTTAGTTCATTTTAGTGTATTTTAAAAATAATTTTAAATTAACCTAAAAAGAGTTTTGACTATTTGATAGCCTAATTAATTAGGCCTATCCATGCTACTTTGTATATTTTATTTTATTCTTCAATTTTTTTTTTGGTCATGGAACTTTCCAACATTTTCTAAATTATATTATTTTTAAATTATAAGAATGACAACATGGTTCTTTTTCCTTTTTTAAAATTTTCAACTAGCGACTACCCATGGACATATCACTTGTTTAAATATAGATGTCGTTTCGTTAGAGTTAATGAAATTTTAACAGTAAGAATGATAAATTGGAGGTGAATTATCCTAATTTTCTCTTGTATTTGTAATGGATTGTGAGTTTAGTTGCTTTTTGAATTTTTGAGTTGGGTATCTATTATTTCACAAAAGGAAGAAATAGATCAAAACTTGATTGATTATTAAATAGAATTGTGTATATCACGTCATGATAAAATAAAGTGATGTAATCTTAAAAATTAGAAGAGTTCTTTTAAAGGTAATTTGAAAGGGCCAATCACTTTATAATATCAACAAATTAGAATATAGGTATAATATGTTGTTTCGTAATTGTTGTTCTGAGAACGAATCTATATTTAGATTGCATTAGGAACGTTAAACTAAGGTTTTAAGTTTCGACCAATTTTTTTTTTTGTAGCCGTAATTGATTTGTAATGACATGACAAACTATGCAAAAACATCATAAAAATATTGCTAATATAAACATAAATATTAATAATTTATTTAAAACGAGTAAATACTTATTCTTTAGAGATATTTTTAAATATAGCAAAACAAATTAAAATATTAACAAAAAGTAACAAAATTTCAGATTTTATAAATGATACACACTGCTAAATACTAATATACTATTAGTGTCTAGCCGTCTGTGTCAGTATTTAGTAATGTCTATCGTTGATAAAATCTGAAATTTTGTTATATTTTATAATATTTTCAGCAATTTTATCATTTACAAAAAATTTTCTATTTTTAAAGCGTCGTTCCATTTTATTTAGAATAATTATAAAAAGAAGGTAGAATTTGAGAGGATAATTTAATAAAAAAAATCATTTTAGTGGACATCCTTATCAATATAGTATTGAATATATGTTTTGATGTTTATGGTGAGCAATTCTTGTACTTTTCTTTGGCATTTGAGACACTTTTGGAATATAATATTAAAATGGGTATCACATTTTCTTTTCAATTACCATTAGGGATTTACTTATTTGACTCAAAACTATTAGTGGATTCCAATCAATAATTGATTTCTAAATAATTGATTTTATGCAACTTTGTCATTTTCTCAAATTTGATGTATCACTAAATCATTTGATTTAAAAGTACTTCTAACCGTTTGATATTATCTCTTTTCTTTGAGTTCGAGGTTTGATCTCCATCTGCATAATATCGTTAAAAAAGAAAAATAGTTGTCTTTTAATTTCTTTTTAAAAACAATATGACAGTACGAAACCAAAATTTCAAATTTTATGTTACTTGAGTTGTGTTTGTGTTTAAAAGTTTTAATCTTACTCTTATATTAAAACAAATTATTGAAGTTTCGTTTGGTAAACATTGTTGAAAATAACGTAAAACGTAAATATAAGTCCATGTAGCTCATTCGTTAATAAGATTAAGGCCCATTAATATTAAAAACCACAAATATAATGGGCTTCAAACCAATTAGGCCCAAAAAATTCTTAGTTGGGCATTGGTCCAATGGGCCCCATGGACAGGAAAGGACTCTTGGTTGTGGAGTATCCATTGACACCAAAATGTCCGCACCTCTACAAATCCAAAGCATTGTCTTCTTTCTTCGTTTCACCGAAACTGAAAATTTTCACCGAAGGTCTTCAAAAATGGCGGAAAGGACAAAGAATATAAATATTTGGCACTTGTTCATGCTGCTTAATTTCAATCTCCTGCTTCCCTTTTCATCCGGTAAACTGATTTTATTTCTTCCTTCATTTCCTCCCTCGACTGTTCTGCAACATGATTTCTATATCAGTCTTGTGTTCATGTTAGATTCATTACTAAATGATTTCTGATTGTGTTGAATTGAAATGTATTTTGCGATAATTTTACTGATTGTGGCTGATTTCTGGAGATTACACCTGGGTTTTGCATCTAAAGAATTTTTGGATACTTCATGTGTGTAATTTTCTGAAATTTAGATTATGGTCTTTGCAATTTGTTGAGTCTTTTGTTTTATATATGGTGAAATGATTGTTATTCTAAATCTCTGGAATCAGCCTTCTATCAATGAGTATTACTCGATGAGTAGAGAATTTTCTTTTGTTCTACAACAAAAAAACTTGTGGCAGTTTCTTTTTTCTTGTGAATCTATAGGTTGACTTGAGAATATATTGTTCAAGGTTGTACTTCCATGCGTATTTGTGATTTGGTTTACATGGAAGGTGGAAATAGCTATGCAGTATTTTTCATTGTTTTTTCTATTGTATTTAGGGAATGACTTGATCACGTTTCACATTTATAGTAAAAGTTTGGATTATGACAAATACTAATTGACCTCTTCGTTCTTTTTGTTGCAAATAGGATTTGTTTTTTACAGAATTATGTTTTTTTCTTGTAGGTGAATCAAATGATGTCTGTATTTCGCAAGGTGGTCGTTTCGCGCCCTTCTCATTGGAAGGAAAACCTCCTAGAAAGGTTAGCAAAGCACAAGATTTGACACTTTGCCGAGTTTTTCGTAAGAGGACTTGCTGCAGTGTAGCACAAACACACCCGGCTTTGCTTTCTGTTAGGAGGCTAGCTTCAACGGGGGAAGCCAACCATGAATGCTTGCAATTATGGGAACTTCTGGAATGCTCAATATGTGATCCACAAGTTGGTGTTCAACCCGGACCTCCTCTAATATGTGCCTCTTTCTGCAACAGAGTCTTCAAAGCTTGTTTTGATGCTTACTTTTCTGTTGATGCTAAAACGCAGGTGAGCGGATGGTAGTGACCTGGTGATTCTTTTATTTTATTTATTTGGCCGCTTATGAATCCTAAACAGGTTTGGAGTGTGACCAAACCGTGTAAATTGTAACTGTATAAGTTTTCTAAATCTGGTTCGCTTCTTGGCACATAGATCTTGACACTCATCTTAGAAGGAAAAAGAAAAATAGCGTCTAATTACTAGTAAAACTTTGGTTTAATGATAATTTAGTCTCTAAGCACAAAGAAGGTGTATTTAATTCTTGAATTTAGGATTGTGCTTCTATTCAGTATTTGCTATGAAGGTCATCAACAAAACATTAACATGACATACCATCGACCTATTTTGTTATATAGCATAGTAAGAAACATGAATAAAGATATGAGACATGGATACAACATGCCTTTGAACACGGTAACATGTCATTTTTTCCAAATCTAGGACACTGACATGACTAGGACACATTTTTAAAAATATATATCATTTGTATACGATATGAAAATTTATTATATGCATAAAAAGTGAGTTTGATGTATCTTTCGTATTCAATATTTATTATTTTGTTATATATTATTATGTACCAATTTAGTATGTGTTCTATATATGCCTAACAAATGTTGAATTAAAATTTAAATTGATTTTGTACAACTAGTGTCGAACGCGTATCTATTGTGCTACACTGCTGCTACTAAGTGTCCAATAAGCATGAAACAAGTGTTGAAGTGTCCAAGTCCAACACATGTTGTTCATGGACATGTAAGCCAAACTGAAGCATTTGTGTTTCTTAGAGCACATCATTCCAACTCAAGGAAATTTTAAACGTGTGATGCCGGGTTATTTGTGCTGTAGTTTTCACATTATGATCTGATTGGAACTTCATTAAAATTATACTAGTTTGTTTCTTCCATTTTTCTACATGCATGATGTTCTTTTAACCAACACAATGAGAAGTAAAAGCATAATCTTGAACCTTGGCCACAACGTGAGATTAAATATATTTCCTGATTAGACTTTATGATTCAGGTTCTAGCACCCTGCGGAGTGAATGACTTTGTGTGTGGCAGGGCTTCCAAGTGGGTCTCAAATGGCACGGAGCTTTGCAACGCTGCAGGTTTTTTAGTTAAGATCCCTGATGAAGAAACCTCTTGCTATGGTAGTAAAGCCAGACTAGACTCCATTGCTAATTCGTGGAAGACTTCACCATCAGTAATGTCATCCCAAAGAACAGGTTACTTGGGCATCTTGGAGGATTTCCAGCAATGGGTAAAAGAAATGAGTTTTCATGAACAGGTTGCGTGGCTGATTGGGTCCATGGTGCTTTCGGCAGGGCTTCTGTTTGCAAGGTTGGGGAAGCTAAACATTTTCAGTACATGGTCTTTTATTTTACAACCCCTGAGAACAAAAATTTTGTCCTCCATTCTTATAAGTTTCTCGATAGCTATGCTTTAGGTTTTACCTTCTATAAGATGGGAACCGGTAATTTAATGCGTAAAAGTCGAAAAATAACGTGCTTATGCTCTTACTCAATCAAGTTAAATGTTAAAACCATGTTAGTGCTTGATGTTGAAGACTCAAAATGTTATAATATTTTTTTCCCTTGTTTTCATCTGTTATATTTTTATGTTGTTTATAATGCAGCAAAAGGCAAAGCCATAGCCAGCGCCAGAAATATGCCGCCATTCAACGAGCAACGAAGAAAATTGAAGCAACCATGAGTCAAAATTCTCTTGGTACCCAAGGAATCAGGAAAGGAAGTAGAAGATGACTGATACCTTACATCTAGAGACATTTTGTTTGGCCTATTTGTGAGGTAAAACTATACCTCTTTTCTATTAACTATCTGACCTCTTAATGCTTTTTCGATCTGCCTCTTCGCCGTCCTCTTCTCCTCTCACTTTTATATTCATTGAATTTCACTTTTGCAGAAAAATTGACTATGTTCTACAACAATTCTGATGCTTGAAAAGTGGCAGCCATGGTTGCGCTCTTCCATTTCAATGAAAGAGAGAAGATAAAAGATGAGTTATAATGTAGCTGTACAATTGTAGGAAGAAATGGACATTGTGATAATTAATATGGAATTTTGTGTATTTAAGATAAATCTCTTGTCAAAATCAGCCATATTCAGTTTTTATCCTTTTGTAGAGAAGGATTTTGCTCATAGATGAATTTTTGGTGAGAATAACAGTTTGTTGATGTGTAATGAACTGATGAAGCAGCTTTCATTAACTTGATAAATTTTGTAACTTAGGTCACATTTACCAAACCATAATGAAAATTGACGTAGTCGTAAAGAAATTCTATTGACGGATCAATGATAATGAGTTTGAATCGCAAATGTAATTGAATTGTTTTTTATCACGTATACCTACAATTATGAATTTTGTAAAATTTATTGTTATTGTTATCGTTACCTCTATCTTTGAGGGTCAAGCAATATTGATATTGGTAGCAGTAATAATAAAGATGCCAAAATTGAAAATTTATCAACTATGACCGTAACAATAATGATAATTGTAACGATAAAACATAATTCTCAGGCATAATCGGGTTGAACACATTCAACTCATCAACCGGATTGTGTTATTTTATTACATATTTAGATTTGGACTCCGTGTACTAGTACAGTTGCATAACACAAATAAACAACTCCAAAAGTGATCAAATGAGGTGTTTATCCAAAAGTGATCAAATGAGGTTAGTTTTTTTTTTTTTTTTTTTTTTTTTTTTTTTTTTTTTTGAATTTTCATTGATCTCTTACGTTTCAACTAGAGTAAACGAAATGTTAGTTTTGATATTTATTGCTTTATTCCTCTTCTCTCTGTTCATTGGAGAATGGGATGAGGTTTCTATGATTGGATGTTGCTTAAGTGATCAAGTGAGAATGACCCTCCACCAAAAACAAAAGTTTGTTTGTTAGAGTTTAGATGAGAACTCTTGACTACTTTATGAGTTTGTTCAAGAAATTATTGTTGTTTTATTCATTTTAGGTAAAATATTTGTTTCCTAAACTTTAAAATTGTTTAATACGTTTTTTCTTTTTTTGGGCGACAAATGATAATATCATAAACCTACTACTCTCTAACCGTTTCATCACGAATGAGAGAGAGAATGCTATTTAAAAAACCATTTTTAAATAAAAAAATCACCAAGAAAAATGATAAGACATGGATAAATCTTAATTTATTATTATTTTTTTTAATCTAATAGGTTCCATATTTTTAAAATTAACTAAAATTTTAAAAAGACTATTGGATTTCTCGAAGTTTAGGAATCTATTAGATCGAAGGATTTTTCGAAGTT
Organism: Cucumis cinereus; assembly: GCA_037974625.1. NCBI lineage: Eukaryota > Viridiplantae > Streptophyta > Magnoliopsida > Cucurbitales > Cucurbitaceae > Cucumis > Cucumis cinereus. The sequence continues at coordinate 12,782,865 of JBBPDJ010000019.1, forward strand.
TAGGAATCTATTAGGTCGAAACTTTATATAAACAAAATAAGCACCGAATTTAGAGATGGACCTTATTCTTAAACAAAGAAAATCATCTATAGATATATACCAAAAGAACTATTTTGTTTCGATAATATTCTTACAGTAAACTAGGAAGTTTTTATTATTGATGCAAGCCAAAATCATTACACGTGAAAGATTGTTTGGCCTATCAACTTCTCAAATTGATGTAAATGGCTTAATAATTAACACTATTAAAAGTTATGTGGTTATCAAATAACTCCATCTTTCCTTCTTTCTCTCAATCATATTTACCGAAAATTTTCATCTTTTCCTTTTATCTCCACTTTTCCTATTTATCGATAAATTACATCTCAAAACTCTAGACCCAAACACAGACTTACCGTAAAAATATCTTTCAATTCTTTAAAATTATGGTTTTGGTCCTAAATTTCAGGGGGAAAGGGTCATAAGTGGAAGTTAATCAAATTGAAAGAAGAAATGGAAAAAGGAGAGGTTTCAAGAGATTATTTATAAAATTAGAAATTCACTCAATCACTTATAATCAATCACTAATCACCATGGAAGAAGCAAATCTCTTTTAAGTCATTTCAAAATAACTCTGAACCATTGCCTTCTTCCATCTTTACACACACAACTTCTGCACTCCAATTAGCCAAGCTATTGGAGACCACTGAAATCTACCACCTGCTCGGCTGCCGGGACAGGGACATACTCGAATTTTTACAGCTTCGATCGACATACCTCCGGCAAGGTCATTACAAGCTTGAAAACTATGAGTACAGGGCACGAACAACTCTGGCGTCTCCAAAACAACTCGAGCTTGATTTTCATCTTCCAAAGATCGAAAAGGAACACTCCTTAAAGTAATCAAGATCTTCCAATTTTGGGAGGCTGCTCAAGAAAAGATAGAGAACTATCTTAAGAAAACAGTCTTAATAAGCTCGATTTGGCAATGCTAGACCAAACTGAAAGTAAAATGTCACATGAAGATGTTCGCCTGTTTGATATCATACCTTTTTAAGAATTACTCCCGAACTACTTCCTGATGCCCTTTGCTCGGGTTTCAATATCTCGAAAGAACAAACTAAAGATTCATCAACACTCAATAGAGCACCTGCATTGTCAAACTCTCCGCCATAGTTCGGAGCAGAAAATATGGTGACCAGCCGTCTTTTGGCGAAGAATTCATATCCATCTTCCACCACCTGAATAATAAAATGAAACAAACTCAAAAGTATAAATGGCTGGATCAGAACAAAGAAGTACAAAGCACATGTGAGAACTGAAATGTTTGAAACCATTCGAAAATGGATGCCACGAAATCCAAAAGTATTATACAAGACTATCAAAACCCAAATATACATATCCTTGTTGTTTGAACTTAATAACGGTATTCATAACGGTTTTCCATAATGGTGATTACAAAATGAGAAATATTTGCAATTTATCTTCTAGTCGACATATGCAGATTGACAGCCTATAAACTTCAACAAACAGTATGAAATCAACAGCTTGAAAAGAAAAGGCGACTTTCCATATAGAGTTGGTAATTGGTATGAAACTTCAGGAAAAAGCATGTTTACCTGATGACCACGACAAATGAGATCAAGGTCATTCTTATCTAAGAAGTCAGCCACTCGATCTGGTCCAAATGTACAAGAAACACCTCGATCGCTGTCAGCCCATCCCTGAATACTAGGATCAGGATCGGACCAAAGCAGATCACAGAGAAGACCATTGTCAGGAATCTCAGTAGGCCTCGGCAGTTGCGTAATCTGATCCAAGCTTTTCAAATCTGGAGATAGTCCTCCATGCATACAAAGGATTTTATCATCAATAAGTCCAGCCACGGGCATGCAGTTGAAACAATCAGTAAATATTTTCCAAAGCCTAACGTTGAACCTCCTTTTACATTCATCATAGAACCCATAGATTCGGTTGATCTTTGCATCTTCGTGGTTCCCCCTCAAGAGAAACACTTTATTCGGGTGCCTTATTTTATATGCCAAAAGTAAACATATCGTTTCCAAACTTTGCTTCCCCCGGTCGACATAATCGCCAAGAAAGAGATAATTTGCGGAAGGAGGGTACCCACCATATTCAAATAGTCTAAGGAGATCTTTGTATTGACCATGTATATCACCTGGACGAAGCCAGCAGAGACATGATTAAACAAGAGGCAGCATTATGAAATACGGTTATAATTCAACAGAATTGGATGTCTTTTATTTAGTATTTCAAACTCATTTCCTGATTTATGAAAGAAAGCTCAAATATCAAACCAAAAGAAGAGAAATGTATCAAAACTTCAGCATTCAGAGACACATAAGAGCTCGATTCATTTAGATTTATGCTGGCAAATACCCTGAGGGAATGTTTAATGTTTATCTTGCAGGTCGAGTTCATATAGCTTGGAAACAACATCGTACCTACATTTGATATGCAATTTTATCATCCAAACTACACATTTGCCAATTCTACGAGCTTCAAAGCCGAAGCATTCAAGCCACATAACTCTAAGCTCAAACCAAACATAGATCAAGCCTACCAACTCCATTGACTCTTATAAAATCAAGCCAACATAACACATAGGTTTTTTCATCCAATTCCAAACTACAAATTTCTCGATTCTACCAACTCCATACACCAAAACCCTTAAAACCCACCAAACTACACAATACCCTTTACAAATCATAGTACCATAAACCAAACATAGACTATATAAAATTCAAGTCTAATGTTCTATCTTCAAGCCACACGATTCAAGAAATCCCAACTCCCAGCTCCACAAACGCAAGCTTATAAAAAATCCAAGCCAAACATTCAAACAACAATTAACCATGGACTTTGCTAAGATTATCCAAAACAGCATTAGAAAACATTACAACCCACAAATGAAAAAGAAGTAGAAAGAGAGAAAGAATCAATACTGACCACAGATGCGAATAGGAGCACTAAGGCGGAGTAGATTTGGCTGAGAGAGGAAAATTTGCCTGGCGTTAACACAGAGATGGCGAATTTCAGCCTCTGAAAGCTGAACTTGTTTCCCTCCTCTCCCTTCCAACAGCCTTCTAATTATATCATCCAAAACCCCCTTTTCAATTCCTTCCATTGTCATCATCCTCCTCTAATTCTTCTTCTTCTAAACAGTTTCCTCCAAGATTCACACCAGAATATCAACTAGATTGTCCTAGAACTTGCGCTAATGGCTCTTCAAAAGAGAGAAAATCAGCTTGGCTGCTTCAAATTGAAGAGAGATCAAAAGGGTATCTTCCAAATTGGAGAAAAGTAAACACCCAACTCTTCAAAAGAGGCAGAGAATCAAATCAAAGTCGATACAATGAATTCACACAACAAAACAACAAGAACAAGAAGAACAAAAAAACCCCTCCAACAAGTTTTCAGCTAGAAGAACAGGAAAGAGTTTTCAGAAACAAGTCAACCCAAAGAAGCCAAGCAACAATTACACGTAATGATTCGGATTCACAAAATCTCGGGGAGGAAAAAGAACGAAAACCCACATGAGAGAAAGATATTTACAGACAAATTTGAGAGAATCAAGGTCTGAAGATGGATCGATAATGGGAGATAAGGGAATTTCTTGCTATCTTACGTTTGGTTGAAATCTTCAAATGAGAGCTGACCCGTGTATGATAGCAAAATGGCGCATGTAAGAAGATTTCATTTGAGAATTTGGACAATCATGAATGGATGTGTTCTGTTTTGAATTGGTTTCCATTATTATTATTATTGCAATTTACAAGAATTTCCCATAAGGAATAGATGTTCAATTGTTCATAATTCATACAAATCCAATGATTTTGTATAAATAAATTAAGTTTCTTTTTTGGAAAGATTCAAACTTTATGAAGAATCTTAATTGAGAAAGAAGAACATGAGAGGGAGATTGCTCATAATTTCAATTTGGCCTCTTCTTCTTGTATTAATCTTGATTAAAAATTTATAATTTGAAGTTTTAAAAAATGCTTACTTTTTCTTCCTTCTCAAAAAAAATGTTTACTTTATAATCATGGAAGTATGATTATTTATTTTTGGGGTAAATGATAAATATTATCCACTGATGGTAATTGCAATTATACCTAAAAAATAAATCATTAAATAAGTGTTAAAATTTGACTCTCAAACTTTTACAATTGTTACCATCGGTAAGTTTCAATGTTAACACTAGTATAAGTTTAGGAGCTCAATTTTACAATGAAAAGTATAAACGTATTTTTGAAATTGAAGAGCAAAGCTTCGAGTAGTTTTTATAATTTAACTTAAAAGTTATTTTTTCTTTATTTTAGTGCTTTTTAAAATATAAGCGAGATGAAATGAAAGTTGAGTCCATAACCAATAATTTACTCTACGTGTCATGTACTTTTAGAGCGTGAACTAAAGTGATTTAGATGCTTATTTTAAAGTCCACTTCTTAATTTGTAGTATATTATTCTACAAGAAAAATACTAATTTAGAGTAAAATTTATTTTGAATATAATTTATAAAATTTCATTAAATTCAAAACAAAATAATAAAGAATTATATTCTTAATCTTTTAAAAATAATAATAAGTTGTTTCCTATATTTTTCTTCATTCTTCTTTCTTTGCACATACTAACCCAAACCCTAATTTCAATTGGCCAAACAAACTTCAATCATTTTCTTTCATTTATTATTAAATAATTTATTTATTATTATTTTTTTTTTAAAAAAAAAAACCTTCAATAATATTTACAATATAACACCAAGAAGGGAATGAAGGGTTTAGGGCATTTAATATTCATACTTTAATATAAGTAGTTAAAGGGAACATTCTAACTCCACAAAAATGGGAATAGGACAAGGAATATAAATAAATAAAATTATCATCACTAATTATTATTTATTATAGGGAACAAAACAAAAAAAAAGGTAATCTTTATCTCAACTTTGAATTTCATTGATTTTTTTTTGTCTATACAAATATTTTAATAATGTGAACGAAAAAAATATCTTTTTGAGTTTCGATCTAGTTTCGTTTAGTTCTTAGGTTTTAAAATATTGTATTTTTAGTTCTTAAGTTTTGAGTTTAACTTCAATTTAGTACTTATATTTTAATATATTGTAATTTGGTATTTAAGTTTCAAGATTTATATGTTAAACCTTGATTTTTTACAAAATACTCATACTTCAATATTTGACGCTAATATCTGTTAATTAATTTAAAATAATTATAAAATAAATTTTTAGAATTGATTTTAGTAATGATGAAATATAGTAAAAATTAAATAATTATAATTCTTTTAAATTAATTACTAGACATCAACAAGAAAGACTAAAATTAATATTTAGTAAAAAATAAAGGTAAAAGTGACCAAAATTTTAAAATTGAAACAAACTCAGACATCAAGGACAATATATATTGCAACAATTTAAAATTTAGAGATTAAATTGAAATCAAACTTAAAATTGAGGACTAAAAATATAACATTGAATAACTTAAGAGCCAAATGAAAACTAAACTCAAAACTTAAGGACTAATAAAAGTGAAGTAATGGTTTGAGACTTTTGAGCAGCAAGAGTTGGACCATTATCAAATTAGGAATGCACGACCATGTCAATGAAAAATAAAATTTTTCTTTTATTTTCATCACCAAAAAAGCTTAATACTTTGCACGTTTCTAGAGGTCGAAGGTTTAATTTCCCACTCCAGAGTTATTATATTAAAAAAACTCTTTTTTCATCATCAAAGGAACATATTACTTTGTGTTATATAGTGGTAACATAAGTTTTATAGGATCAACTAATTCGACTGTTAGAGATCGTGCCAATTTTTCTTTTTTTTTTTTTTTATCAATGATGTTACGATATTTTAACAATTTGAGATTTATGTCGAGAATAGACATGTGTAAGTCAAAGTCACATTAAGCTAAAATAAAATATATGCAAACATATAAAAATAAATAAATAAATAGTTTAATTTTTGGGATGATTTAAAAATCTTTATCGATGTCTTTCTAATCATATTGATTTCTTAAAATAAAAAAGAAAATATAAGTATGATTATGATCTCAAGTATGGATAAAATATTGATATTAATAAATATTTTTAAATCTAAATAATTAATTTTAATAGAACTATTTATTTATCATCTATTTTCTTAGAAAGTGTTTATATATATAAAGAAAAGGTCTTTTTTTGTGCATATTTTTGAAAATTGGGAAAACCGCGTACTTTGAACCGTTCCTTAATGGCGATGGCATGGCATGCTTTGTCTAGGCAAATAACAAATCAACAAATGCCACGTGTATTTTGATTAATGGCTCTTTTTCTTTTTTTAATAATGGATGTCTGCTTTATTTGTTTGGGAAAATTAACTTTTAATCTCGGGTTTTGTAAGAATATTAGGTTTGATCTTTTATTTTATTGTGGGTACCATTTTAGTCCCTAAAAATATATTTGAAAACATCTTTAGGCATTTTGTATTAAAAATTTAGTTGAAAAATAGTTTTAGAGAGAGGAAATTGTTTTTTTTAAAAGGATATTTTCTATTTTAGAATAATTAAAAATATTAGTGTAGGAAATTTTTAACCCATTTTTAAAAACTGAACGACTAAAAAGGTATATTTTGATAACTTAGGGGTCGGATGATAACGTTTTCGTTTCATGTTCTCTGTTTCTTGTTTCTTGTTTCGTGTTTACTCTTTTTTTAGAATAAGAAATTGTTGATGCACGATGCGGTCGGGTGATCGTATATTTTCTATTTTAGACAGAATGTCTGAAATATGCGATCAACTGCAAGACAAAAAACAGGTTAATAAAAAAGTTGAGTTGCAAATCATGCTTTGTTTAAGACGTTTTGCGGCTATGCTTGAAGTACAAATAGTTCGCAATTGTCACGTTGTCCCCAAGATAAAACAGTAGGAAACTCGATCGGAGCTGCACCAGAACCGACCAGAAAACGTACATTGTCGAAAGACTTGCTCGAAAAAACAAAGAACAAAGGAGAAAATTTTGAGTCAACGTAACGTTAACGATGACATAACAACCGTAACTCTTCAACAGTCGCAACGGACGAACGACAACGGTTGTAACAGATCTCAACGAACGAACGTTTGGATCTCAACGGTTACGGTCAAATGGATCAGTCAACGTTTCAAAGGAAATATATTTTAATAGTAAAGAATATTATTATTTTATTCCTCACCTCACCACGCCCGTTCGACCGGACGACGGCGCATGGAAATACCAACAAACCTACACATTTGTCTATCTCCTCACCCCTTTCAAAACTTGGGTGCACTTAGGGCCCAAACCCATAACCAAAGGTATGAGTATTTGAAGGTGATTCCACTTTGCAATCTTAACAATGTGAGATAACAAAAATTTTAATAAAATAATAAAAAGAGTGTGATCCGCGACTCGACTGTTTTATTAACCTGTTTTTTGTTTTACACTTGATCGTATATTTCAGACGTTATGTCCAACATTTCAGTTCCATCACATCGTACATCAACTAGAAACAAAAATATGGTTAATAAGTATTCATGTTTTCCGTTTCTTGAAAAGAAAAAAAAACCAATGTTTGAAAACTTTTTTTTTGTCGTTTCTTGTAAATTTTTTTCCATATTTATAGTTCAAATATAATCTAATTATATAAAACAAAAATATATTGCATCATAAAAATATAAAAAAAAATTATCAAATATATATAAGTCTCGTTAATGTAAAATTAATAACAATAACACAATTGTTTCTATCATTCATATGTTGCTAAAATTTGATTTACAATATTATTTTCCATAAGTAATTTGTTTTAAATTTTAAATGATGTAAACTCAAATCTAACTCTATTATATTATTATGTAAATGTCGTGGTTGTAAAATTATTAGAATGAACCTAAATGAATGTATCTGTAAAAACAATTTAAATTGTAAAGTTATAATTGGTTTCTTAGGTAAGAAAAATAATAAGTAAACTTTAAAAAATATATAGAAGTGCATATTGCAAAATTTAAAATTCAAAATACATTTATATATACATATCGAAAACAAAAATTATTATAAATGACAAAATTGTTAAAAATATTTAAAAATAATAGCAAAATATCATAGAATTGTGATATTTGACTATTATTTGTAAATATTTTATTTCATTTTTCTAAATTAAAAAACAACCTTATCGAAAATTTAAAATTTAAAAATCAAAATAATAAATAAATCTAAATATTTGAAATTTTAAAAAAATAAATATATTATCTTTGTAAATATTTTAGTTCATTTTTCTAAATTTGAAAACAACGTATTCAATTTGGAATTTGAATATAAAAATAATATATAAATCTAAATATCTAAATATCTAAAAATTTAAAATTAAATTAACATATATATATATATATATAAGGAAAATAAATGAATAATAATAAAAGAAATATAAAGAAAAAGGAAATATAAAAGAAAGAAAGACAAATAAAATAAAAAGGAAAAAAAGCTCACCAATTAGCCTGTTTAAGTTTGTTACTATTGGGAAGCAAAGTTAAATAAAATAGAAATGGAACAAGTTTTAGTTTATGTATTGTGATCAACCGATACATTTAAGGATTAACCATAAACCATAAACCATCAACCACAGACCCAGGTTTTGTTGGTTTAAACTTAATATAAAGCAGACCAAGTTATTAAAAAAAAAACATAAAAAACGACTTGAGATTCAAATCAGTGGAAGACGTAAAAACAATAATTTAATTACTTGAGATGCTAAAATAGTCATGTCCTTGGAGCTTTTCTAACTAAACCCATGGGAGACAATGACTGTGAAGCTAGCTTTGTCTTTAGAAACCTTCCATTCATTTGTGAAGGAGGAAATTGACCTGACATTATAAAACATCCAAAAATAAAAATAAATAAATAAATCAAATCTTAAACTTAAATATCCATCCATATATGATATGATATATGAAGTGTAGTGTAGTGTAGTGTACATGAATATCCATCCATATAATTCCTTCTTATTCCTCAACATTATTATTCTAAGAAGAAGAAGAAGAATTTTCAGCTTGGTTTTCCTCCAAACTCTGCATTAATTAAATAAATTCATTAAACTTCATACCCCAACACACAGATAATATAAAATTATTTAATTACCAGACATGCATGCAAAATGTAATCAAATATACTAACCTGTTCTCCAAACAAGTTTGGAATTCTGGTATCAATATTGTCCTCCCAATATTCTCTCATGATCACATTCATATCAACTTCCACCAACATCTCTTTGGATTCTTTTGGATGATGCCATTTATCATCGTCATAATACTTTAAAGAAACATATTTAGATTTCAAATGTGGTGTGCTTACAATCCCAAGCGAAAAAACCTTCATTTCAGGACACTTCATAATGTATACATATTTCAAACGTGGGAATTTAATGATGCATCTCCCACAATAAAAGCTTGTTAGGTTGGAACAAGAATCAATATGTAATATTCCTAGTTTGTTGAATACAATAATTTCATCATTTCCGTCTTCTTTAGCTGATTCTTCCTCAAGTACACTACTCATCATTTTGCATTCTACTATTCTCAATTCTTCAAGTTGCGCAAGCATTGTTGTAGCCACTGAAGGATTCAGCAAATGGGTTAGTCCATCACATTTCTGCACCCAAAGTTCTTTCAAGTTTGTAAAACACACAAATGATGACACTAAACTACTCAATCTTCCACATTCTGAAATGTCTAGAGACTTCAAATCTTGTAGAATTGAATCATTATTGTTTTGTGAGCATTCTTCACTCCACAAATGCCTAAGCTTGGGTAGTTTATATAGACTCAAACACTCTGAAACCATAGAGCCTGGAATCAGTATGTTGTTGGGGAAAATTTCTTTAATAAATGCTCCTTCCAATACAAACTCCTCAAGTTGGTTTAAGATTTGTACAATTTCCATTGGCAAATGAGTTGAGTTATACTCAACAAAACCATATATCTTCAAATATTTAAGCTTCAGAAACAACTTAGAACCATCTTCCAACTGTAGAACCTCAACCTGACCAGTAATTACTAATTTGTTAATTAAGGTTCAAATATATAGTATGTTAAATAATGAAGTTGAGCATGTTTTGATTTTTTTTCTAGATTTTTCTCTTAAAGATTGCATATTTAGAACTAAAATTATTAACTATAGCCCACCTAGCTACCAAACCCTAAACAATTTGATGTCATGCACTGAGCAAGCAAATAAAAATTTTACATTAAGAATTTAGCATTATTATCATTAAAAAATTTGCAATTAATTAAAATAAATATTAATTTGTAATGGTACTCTTAATTAAGTATCTAATTAAAATGATAGTTTGTAACTAAACATCACTAAAACTTTTATTGGCAGACATTTGTAATAGTAATCTTAAACCAAATGACTCTTTCAGATTGTAGAATGTCCAAACAAAACCAATAAATACAATAATATGTAATCTAATAACAAGCAGTATAATATAAATTGAATACATATGCTATCTAAATTGGAACAAATAATAATTCATAAAAAAAAAACTTTAGTCGTTTAATAGCTTTCAATTTAAGATATATATTGCTTATTCTTTTTCCACATAAATAAGATATTTTCTGAAATATTGAATAAACATGATGTGTTGTAGAATATATATGTGTGTACCTTAGAAGAAGAAGAAGTCTCCAATTGCTTTGATTCCAACATATTATGATATGTTGACTTGTCCTTCCCAATAACCTCCATCATGTGTTTGATATCTATGCTTAGTGTTTCAAGTTGCTTGAGAATTTTGATTGAATATTCTCTTTTAAATCTCGGACATTTATCGATGGACAAACTTTTTATATTTACTAAACTCATAAGCTCACAAGGATTTTTGCTCCATACGTAGTCAAGGTTTGGAAGATTAGATAATTCCAAGTGTGTCAAATTTTGGATCACTTCACTAATTGGCTCTTGCACTTCAAATATCCCTTCCAATAATTCACAATTTCTAATACTTAAGATATTAAGGCATGTAAGAATGGTCATCATATTTGGAGGAAATAATACTTTTTGTAGATTGTTGCACCCAGAAATGTCCACTTCCTTGAGTTTGGAAAATGAATTAGGAATAATGTCTACATTATTGCTCCATATCATCTTCAAATTCACTGCATCCGAAATTTCCAACTTCTCCAAGTTAGGAAGTGATACCTACAATTTTACATATTTGAAAAATCAGTTTGAGACAACATAATTAAACATCATCACAACTGATTTTAATTAACAACATATAATGTATATACAAACAATATGTATTGATGGAATTTACCTCTTCACTGAAAAATGATTCACCAATAATGTCGATGGTATTGCTATTTATGCTCCTTTCTGCCTTTTCTGAATTATCCTCACTTAGTTCTCCAAATTTCTCAATTTTGGAGCAAAATTTTTGAAGTCGTGGTAAACCACGTAGAGATAAATGGTTTAAATGAGTAAACTCAACAATATGGTTGGTTGCCTCCTCATTTTTCATCATGCTCATCATCACTTCCATCTTCTCACAATAAACAATTTCAATTTTCTCAAGATTCAAAACGTCATCCAATATGCAGTTGTAAAAGAGAGTTTTCAATTTATTGGATTTCCATATGATTACATTCTTCAAATTGTTGAAAGAAGATTCACCGTCATAACCATGAATTACACTCTCCAAATTCTCCAATTTAATCAGACATAAGCCCTCCAAATTAGTTAAGCAATTTCGCAAAGGTTTGTTCTTTTCGTGGATCAAATGTTGAAATTCTGAAGAATCATCGAGGATGAGATTCTTCAAATTTAAGAAGTCATTTGCATCTAACAATTCCGAGTGGAGAACCTTCGAACAAATTGATCCTTTCAATTGAACTTCCTCTGACATCTTTAACAAAAAATTTATCCAATCATCCAAGCACCTTTCTGATTCCATCTTGAGAACCAATATTCTAGAGTAGTTGGTCTTAAAATAATATCTAAAATTTTCTCTCTTACAACCAATGGTAATGTAAAATTTTTCGAGATTCAACTTCCTCGGTGAAAACAAGTGTTTTGGTATAATCTCTTCATCTTTAATGGTTAAATTTAAAGCACAAAGTTGTGGCAAACACTTGAGTTCTGAAAGACTAGCATTTTTCCTTCCTTCATACCATTCTTCTCCTTCCCATCTATTAAGAGTTTCCACGCTTAATTCTTCAAGTTTTGTCAACTTTGAAAGAATATTTGGTGGAATTACCTCAAGCTCATCACAGAAAGATAAATTTAGCACTTTCAGCTGCGTCAATTGGCACACGGTCGTAGGAATTTGGATGATGTTAGATCCACTAAAATCCAGAACTTCAAGCTTTTTTAATTCACCAACCATATCTATGCTCCCTATTTCACAGTATTGTAAACGTAATACTCTAATGTTTGCACAAGAGTGAAGAGATGGCCGTGGCAACAAGGATATATTCACATGTTTTAATACTAAACCTTTGAGCTCTTTCATTTCTTCAGAAAAAGTTTCTACCACTGACACAAGTCTATCATATTTAACTCCTGATAACATGAATAATTGAACTTTAGGTAACATTAACTTCGAGAAATCAGGTGAATGGAAATCTTCAGTAATTAAGGACACGACGGTATGGTTACCCGATAGTTTCTCTTCTTCCCATTCTTCATTCGATCTTTTCACATAGCTCAATGTACGTATATGGTCATTCTTAGATGCAATTAATATGGCTACATCACGAACCATATCGTGCATTTTCACATAATTGTTCCTATTCTCAGATTGCTGAAGCAAAGAAGAAGATATAAGATCGTCAACCAATTTTGTAATCCTACGTCGTCCTTTTACCACAGTATCAACTCCATGTAAGAAACCCATGGCCATAGCATATACTAGCAACTCTTCCACATCAATGTGAAAGTCTTCTCGATACATGCTACATAACAAGAATAGTAAC
>JBBPDJ010000019.1:12796976-12815490 GCA_037974625.1 Cucumis cinereus
ATAAGCCCATAAAGAAGCTGACAGGAATGTTGAAACATATGGAAGACTATCAAATTCTTCTGTTGATCTTTTCTTCAACACTCTCCAAAATGTTTTTCTGAACACAAAAAATAACATTAATATCGTGAGTGATTGATGAAAATTGAGTTTAAATGTATAAATCTTTGAACTTAAGGATCAAATTGAAACAAAATTCAAATTCAATACATTGTCAATGCTAATTACAAAAATAAATAAATAACAAGAAAAAAGTCAATAGAGACTAGATTTAAGTCTAAAAACTAAAATTAGATTTGAAAGTATATAGACAAAAATTAAACCAAAGATAAAAATGAATAAAAAAAACCAATTTCATGAGACGGGTTAAGAGAAATTCATGTTAGCTTAATAAAAATTAAAAAAAAAATTGTAAAAAAACAAAATCGTTACAAAACGGGAAAAAAATTGATCAAGTGAACTTACATCGGAGAAACGAAGAAGAACACTGAGATGATATTTCCTGAAAAGAAAAAAGACAATATTAGCCCTGTTGAAATGCATAAAATAGAGAGAGAAAATGAATTAAACTAAAATTAAATTATATATATATAAAAACTAAAATTAGGTTTTTTATTTTTCTCTTTTTTACCTATGACTCCAACAAAGATAGGGAGAGGCTCCATGTTTAGAGAAAAAGAGAGAGTGATTTCAAAATAAGCTGTGATTATGAGTTGAGTCTTTATATATTATCCAATTTGGCTTTGAATGTAAATTAAATAATTATTAATTTACATATTTTATTTTGAATTAAATTTAACACAAAGGAGATCTTTTTCTTCATATATAATTTTATATTTTCTCATTGCCAACTCAATCCTTGCAAAGTATTAAATGTGTGTGTGAGAGAGATTTGAATTGGGATCTTTACATTTTATTTTTATTTTTTTATTATTTTTTTATTTAAATAGAAGCAAAAAAGGAGTTAAATCCACTTACGATGAATAGTCTTCTATCGAAACATTTAACAGTTTGGTTTGTCTTGCATTTTTATACTTAGCAAGGTCGTGGCAATAAAATTACAGTTGCCATAATAGAAAGAAAAATCAAGAACGAGAGTTCTTTGATAGAAGTTCAAATGCATTAACAAAAACTTAGACTTTGTACTTATAGTTGAGGAATCGAGAGTTAACGTTTTTCCTTTCTAGATTGAAACTGACTCGTTCAAATGTTTTAAACTCTAAAGGAGTAAAAAGCAATGTATGTGACAAAAACATATTGCCAAGTGTTTGGTTACTAAAAGAATTAATTTTTTTAATTGGAAAATTTTAATTATTGTCAAATTAACAAAGACTAAAATAGTTTTCTAAACACAGTAAAAAAGTAGACTTTAAAAATAAAATGCAAAAGTCAAAAACTAATACCAAAAATTCAAAAGTTTAGAGGATGAAACATGTTAATGTGGATACGAGAATTGAACCTCTAATTAATATTAAGGTTGTCGATGAAAGCACAGCTCAATTGATTCAAAAGGTTTGTAGTTCGAATTTTCCATTCTTTTTATACTATAAAAAAAACCTCTAACACTATTATGATTTTATTAAAATTTAAGTATTTCGTGAAAGATTTCATACCTTAATCAAACTTGTAATGAATTAAATTAAAAGATTTTCCCCAATTTTGAAACTAAATGCCAACATGTAGATCTTCAAATATATTTGTATATTACATAGATGCATTATTGATGCTGCGTACTTTACTGAACAGTTAGGCTTTGACTTTAAAGGAATGATAAAAAGATAGTTTTTTTATTTTTTATTTTTTCCTAAAGAAATGAATTCCATGTGAGTTCTCTTATCAATTTGATTGAAGTATGAAATAAATGATTGGTTTAGCTCATTGGGAATTCCAATAATAATTTTTTAGTTAAATTACAAGTTTTCTCTCTAAATTTGATTAAGTAGTTTTAAAATTTTAAAGTTTTTTTTATTTATAGAAAATGTCAAACAAGAAGTAAATCTCTCTTAGGAGAGATGTTTGAGGATAATTCTAAAATGGTCAAAATTACTTTTTGTCTTTTATAACATCACTTGAATATTGTGAATGTGATTTGGACAATTTAAAAATCACTCCCAAACATGAGTATATTTGAGAGTGGTTTTGATCATGTCAAAAGTGATTTTTAACCATTTCAAAACCGCTCACAAACAAGCACCAAACCTATGACTTCTTCCACGATCGTTAGATAAACCTATAGCGGTTAGAGAGGGAAAAGAAAGTGTAAAAGAAGTGAGAGCATTTAGTTTAGTTCTAATCTAAGATTTGTATTTAACAAAGGATATTAAGGAATGAAAGTTTGTAAATGTTACACAAACCCCAAATGTACGTTTGATGAGTAAGCTGTGAGGAGAGGGTGATTAATTTTGCAGCAGAATACTAGTATGTTGACTCTGTGTAATCCAACGTGGGAAGATTGATGTAAACTCAAAGCATTCCCTTCCTCTGCTGCAAACTACAAATATTTCAAATTACTTTTTCAAACACTCATTCCATTTATAAGCACGAAATCATGTTGGTGAGATTTGGTTGGATCCAACAATGCATGAGATGAGTTGACACACACTTAACTGGCAAACCCAATAAATTATTATATATCAACTTGCACAAAGGCCTTGAAGTTTAGCCTTCGAACTCCTCCCGAGTGTGCATCTATTTGGCCTTAAGACTGTCAAATAAATAAGTTGAGATGCATTTTCTTATATTCGTGAGTGTTCGAATTAACTTATGCACATTTCGACTAATTTCACAAAACAATGTATCTGACCTTAATTCTATTGGCTCTCTTAGACATCTACACGTTGAATATTGAAGAAAGAAGAAAATCTTTTGAGTTTGCAAAAAAGATGAAATAATTGGCTTACTCGCTACGAATGAAAAGTAGATTTGAGAGGAGATTTAGAATTCATCAACAACTTTGATGCCAGCTCCTTTGTCCCATTCATCCGGGGAAGCCACATCAGCCATAATCTTCTCCTGACCGCGCCAAAGAATCTGGAGCCAACTTGCCAAATTAGAAACTTTAATTTACGAGCACAAGCAACATGACATGTGCATCATGTTATAAACATGGATTAAAATATTTGTCGATAGAGTTCATCATCGAGATTAAAGATTAATCAACATCCTTTTTATACACACATAAAAATAATATTAATAAATAAATAAATGTGTTTGATCTAATATGAACTATGGGTACTAATAAGAGGATTTCAAACTAAAACCAACTTAATACGATGGGTAACTATTTGGACTTTTGTTTTTAAAAACATATTTTTTCAGAATTTCTAATCAGGATTGTCAATGGGCTTAACCAAATTTCAAAAACAAAAACAAAAACAAACTAAAACTTTTACGAGCTATTTTTGTAAGTTTTCAAAACTTGACTTGATTTTTTAAAATATTGGCAGAGACTAGATAACAAAATTAGACATTTAAATGTAGAAGGATTGTCAATAGGCTTAGTTTTCAAAAACTAAAAATAAAGAACCAAATGATTACCGATCAAAATTTAATTTAAATTATTTTTATAATGATTTTGATTTTCATAAATATCCATTGAAAACAATATTCTATCAATAAATCAGTAAAAATGAAGTACCAATATTGTTATTGTCGTAACTGGTATTTTAAACCTTGATTATACTTATTGCCCGAAAAATCTGTGCATTAATTTACCTTGTCAATAACTCCAAATTCTTTGGCCCTAGTAGCGTCCATGTAGAACGGTCTTTGCATCACATTTGATACTGTCTCTTGTGACTGAAAATATTAAAGTTGTACGATGAATTATATGATATGTCCTATGTCGTGAAAAAGAGTAAAACATAAACGTTGTCTAGGCTTACATTTCCAGTGTGCTTTGCTAGGAGTTCCACTAGTGTCTCCCTGTTTGTTATCACCTGAAAAACGAGATGAAATATGTAAAGTCAACTTGTATCCTTGTAGAGCAGGGAAAAAAGAACTGAAGGGCTGAGAAAAACAAAATTTCCCTGGAAAATTTTTGGGAACAAGATACAAATCTACCATAAATTCATTCACTCTAAGGACGTTCATGGTTCGGTTTAGTTTGACTCTTGGATATATATACCAAACGGATATTCGATTCGGTTCAATTTTTTATTTTGTGTGTGTGCATATATAAACGGTTCAATTTGTTCGATTTTTGGTTTTATATATATAATAAGATGCTTCGTTCCGTTCGGTTTTATGATATATAATATAATTATACAATATAAACATTTTGGTTCGGTATTGGATATAGTTTACAGAACTAAACCGAACCGAAATTTTCAATCTCTTTATAATTTTAAACCGAACCAAACCGACGCTTAAATAACATCTAAATTTTCATTTCGGTTTGATTGGTTTTAGTGTTCACCCCTACCCTCTATGTATGAAGACTCAAAAAGATTTTCTAATTATGATTACTTGAGTGAGATTTTGAATAGAAATTCCCTTTTTCACTTCTTGCATCAAAGTGGTAAAAGTTCCAGCGTAAATAAGTGTCATAGAAACTGAGTTCTCTTCAAAATAAATTATCAAGTTATAGAAGAATCTTGACCTCTTTTGCACGAATTATAACGTCACTAGCAGGCATCAAACCAGATGAAGGGACACGGGGCTGCTGTATCATCGCTGGAAATGAATTCAAGGGGAATTTGATCATTCTATATGAGCAAATAAACAAGTAAGCAGATATTAACATGTCAAACGCATCAAACCTTTGGCATGTGGCATCATAAAACGGTTGCCTTGACTTCCGGCAGCAAGTAAAAGACACGCATGACCTATGGCAGCTCCAACCGCTACTGTGTGTACCTGTATGAGACATTTAAACAACAAGCATAATTATTTCCCACACTGCTTACATTAAAGAAAATATTTTCTTCAATCTTATTTTACAAAATTATAATTATTATTCCATTCAGATTACTGGAGCAAAACAGGTCAATTCGCACGTCATTTGCCAGGTCAGTTGTTGCATCTACAACACTAGAAATTCAAGTGCTTACCACTTCAAAAAAACAGTGTACTTACCACAGAGTTCACGCCGTTGGTGCAGTGTTAAACTTACACCAAGGTACCAATCAATGTCATTAACTAGTAATTCCAGACTCCAAAATGCATCTAGTTATCATCTTGCCACCAAAAGAATAGTAGGAATGTACCAAATGGTTTGGAGAAGAAAACACACCTCATTTTTTAACTGCATCATAGCATCATAGATAGCAAAACCCTCTGTCTCCATCCCTACCTGAATGTCAAATAATTTAAGCATGTTGAAAGAAGAGTGACAAATGAATGCATGCAAGTATAAACCGAACAAGATATAATGTTACTCTTTCTAATTAATCAATAAACATAGGAAGAGTATTGTAAATTTATCAAGTGATTGGTTTCAAAGGTAAACAAATATAAAATATTGTGGGCCTGTTCGTCATAAGATTCATTTTCGTTTTTTACGTTTTTGAAAATAAGGGGATTAGTAAATACAAGAAAAAGGTTTCTGGCAGCCAAAATTTGAAAATCATTTTGTAATTAAAGGACATAACACATAACGCATAACACAAAACCCATTTTTTCGAGGAAAAACAAAAAGATCATTTTAACATGTTTGCCTTTTCCATTTTCAAAATCAACAGAAACCTAAAGCATAATTTTCAGAAAAGAAAAGTCCAACATGATTCAAACCCATTTTTATCATCAAATTAATAAGCTAGCTCGTGAACAGAAAGACCACTCTCTCTCCATTACCACACTTCGCAATATTCATCTAAACCATCCATATTGTTTCAACCCACTTTCCTATATTGAAATAGTGAGCTTAGCTAGTGGAAGACCCAGCCCCTCTCCTACTTGATAATCTTGTGAAAGATTTATTTCTTCTCACAATCAGATCTCAAAACGTTGTGAAAGACTCGTCATCTCATGTAACCCCACTGGCAGAGATTGTAAAAGATCCGTCTCCATTTCCATACTATTGTTGGTGTAGTGTACTTTGTCAGGAAGAATTAGAAAAACCTGCTCTATCATTCGTGTCCTGAGACAAATGAACCCCTGTCCCTTCTTTTCTTATTATTACAATGCTTTTTGTGCTAGGTACTAATTGAAGTGAACTACCTGAATGACCATTCCATGGTATATGTGAGGTATCCATTCTAAGTAGTATGGTCATCCTAGTTATACGCCTTCAGGTCTGATGACACGGAATAGATTCATTCTCTGGCTAGATAATTAATGAGTATGTTTTACTATTAGTTTACTGCTGCAGTAATTAGCATGGGAATAAACAAGTTTTGTTTAATAAACTATTCACTGAAGACACTCAAGAATTACCGTGCTCATAAATCTATCTCACACCCAATTTCACATATTTGTGATCAAGAAGCTGTCTTACGAATTACAATTAAACATATTTCGGGAAATGCTGAATCCAAAAACTACAATTACATTTTCAACTGTTTTTCTTGATTTTTTTTAATATAAAAATTGTGCTTCCACTGAGGGTAAAAAATTAAAGAATAAAAGAGGCATACAAAAACTAACTCCAAAAGGAGAGAAGATGGCTAAATTTCATTTGGAGGAAGAACAATAGCGCGTTTAGAGCATCGAGTTTCTTGATTTTGAATGGAGACAAAATGAATGTTGAAGCATCTCAAAAAAAAGGAAATTCTAATCAAGACAAACAAGTGGATATTTGTTAAACCATCTCTGAAACCAAAAACTTACACGAATGGAGTATGGTAAATTAAATTTATATCAACAATTTAACTCTCCTCATCAAGGGTTCAAAAATATTTTAAATACCTAACAAACAAAAAGCAATATAAATTAAGGAAGAAATGACATTTGAATACAAAACCTCCTCCTCTAATACTATGTTAAGTCACCCTTGAATCTAACAACTTAGGTTGATAGGAAAAAGGTTATGAAAGGAATCATATCAAATATGTAGTATTTACAAACAAAAGTATTTACTTATTAGGGGGAAAAAATCATATATTTCTATTGTTGAATCATAACTAAGGCATTAGATCAAACTCTTCATCGGTGTCAATATAATAATTATGGTAAATTAAAATTTTTATCATTTTTTAACAGTATTCAAATCAACACTTCGATATAAAAGCAAGACTTATAGTCTGAAAACAAGCCCTGAAAATCCCCATGGTAGGCAGAAGATTTCAGAAAGCAAGAAGAAGATATGCATGATCCTAACAGCATAATTTCACTCGTTTCATGTAGCTGAATAAATTCAAAATCAAGGCTTACCGTTTCGCCATCATCACGAGTTGTTCCTGTAGAGTTTATGTAAAGATATATTGGTTCTTTTGAATCCATCCATTGCAAGTACATCAGTTCAGCAATAACTAGCTCCGTAACAGCTGGAACCAACTGAGAGTAGAAATAATTGAATGAAGAGCGATCACTGATCAGATACTATGGTATGCTCTACGCAAGATGCAGGAGACCTCTTTAAAAAGACGGAGTCAAAAACTACTCATAACGTTGACATAAAAGTTTCTAAATCATTTTGGATCAATTATGCCTCGAGAGGAAAAAGCCATGTTACGCTTATATTGCGAATGGCTATTTCAGTCAGGCTAAGCAACTTGAGAGGAAAGAAATGAAAATCAGCCAACAAGAAAAGAGCACTTGGAAAAAGAACTTGCCAAACTTCAAAATCAGTAGCTGAATATAATCACAAAATCTGTTCTAATATGATTTTGGTACCGAAGCACCGAAGGACAAATTAATCAACAGTTTCAGTTCAACCAACAAGGCTCCTGAATCACCTTGACATCACTCATTCATCAACTGGAATGAGTGATGTCAAAGATATGCGATAATCGTGAGAAGCACCTTTCCGGCGTGCACTAGTTAGTTAAAAACGTTCTAATTTTGCATAATTCCAAATAGCATGCTTCGTTTTTTTTTTTTTTTTTCCTTTAATGAAACTACTCGACGAAACGGAATTGAAAAAATCGTTGTAAATTCTCCCTTTCTATTAGTTGAATAGTTCCTCGAGTATCAAGTTAAATCGTACAGCACAAGAAAAGCACTAATTCAAACACTTACAGGCATTCCAATGTAAACAATTCTTCCATTAAGTAACAGAGACGGCAAGTCCGGCGGCGGCCTCCTCGGCCTATGTTCACTATAGGAAACTGATCTTTCGACCTTATCCAATAAGAAAATCACCAAACTCACAACATTAGCAACCTAAAAAAACTCCGTTCTCTTACAGAAATTCATACAAACACAAGCGAGAACAAAAGAAATTAACACGAATTAAGCGAGGCGAGAGACAGCTAACTTACTTGGGCAGGTGCAGCCATAAGCCTAGGAGCATCAAAAATATCCAAGTAAGGAGGAGAATCGGAATTTGCAGGGCGGTTTAGCAAGGTTTCAGGTGAGGTTGAAGCTACTGAAGCGAGCTTAGAAAGAAATGGATCCTTCGGGTTAATTGGAGGCAAAGGAATTTTAGCTTTGCTTGTAGCGTTTGTGCAGGAAACAGTCCTGAAATTGATGGCTCTATGGAGAGAAGATGAGGAAGATGGAGCCGCCATAGCCATGGGCTTCTGCAAGGTAACGGCCATGGGGAGCTTCATCCCAATGGCCATTTTTCTTGGATTTCTTTAGCTTCTTCTCGAGTTTCTCAGAGAATTGAAAAAAATGTAAGGAGTAGAATTACAGTTTGATTTCGTAGAGGAGAAATGTTGGAAAGGGCCGACTCTTGGGCCGAACTATATGAGAGAGGCCCAGTTTGATCAAAGTAATTTTTTTTCCTTTTTTTCTTTTTTTTCTTTTTTTTTTTTGTTTTTTTACTCATATGCAAAATATTAACGTATGTAACAAAATTTTAAAAAGATTATACATATAACAAAGATTATCGATGATAAACTATTATTACTGACAGATTCTCATACTATGAACTATATTCTTGGTGGTCTATTATTGATAAACAATGCATGTCTATGATCGTAGGAAGTCTATCAATAATAGACCATCAACGATAAAAATCCATCATATATAGAATTTGCTATATTTGCAACTTTTTTAAATATTGATGCACATTTGGCTATTATCTCTAAAATTTCTAGCTGTTACAATTTTTTTTTAAAGAATCAAAGGAATAGGAATATTGTGATATATATATATATATATATATATATATATATATATATAAAATTATCAAAATGAAAAATAATATGAGAATGAATAAGAAGATGTGGAGAGAGAAAAGCGAAAAGTTTCGATGGCAAGTTCTAACTTGTTAAGTTATAAATGGGAAATTTTGGATTGAAAGCATTTTGAAATTGGAAAATATTTTAAATAGCAAAAGATATTTATCAATATCACAAAATTTTAGAATTTTTCGATGATAATATATTGATAGACATTTATATACTTTTATCGATGTCAATTAATATCATCGATAAATACTTATAGAAGTCTATTAATGTTCATTATAAATAGAATATGAAATTTTGCTATATTTTATAAAAAAAAACCTTGATTAATTTTACTATATTTAAAAATAGTCATTCTAAAATATGGTAAATAAAATTTACTCAAATTATAGTGATTATGTTTTAAGAAAAAATCTTGTTCTAACCAAAAAAAAATCAAAGAAGTTTGATGGTTGTGTCTATTTATCAACCCAAACATCTCGATTGATTAATCCATTACACCTTTGATCAAGATGTTAGATTTACAAATTCCGCTTCATATTGTTGCAGAAAAAATTAGGGCAAATACCAATTTATAACCATGAACTTTAGAGTTGTATCAATTTAAACCCTCAACTTTGAAGATTGTATTCATTTAAACCCTAAACTAATAATTGTGTCAATTTAAACCTTGATATTTCATACATGTTTCAATTTAAATTCTCAACTTTCATAAATGTGTCCAAGTAAAACATAATCGAAGGTTTAAATTGATACACTTATATAAGTTCAAGGTCTAAATTCATACATTTGTATTAGTTTAAAGTCTAAATAAACCCTAAACATATATATATACACATACATACGTACAATTTTTTGTTATAATTTTGTAAACTATTTTAGTTACAAATTAATGTTTTTATTAGTTAAAATCGTTTGTGTCGCAGCATGTTAACCAAAAACTATCATTTTTTAAAATGAAAACATTCTTCTAGTTGTCGATCAACAAGTTAGAGAAGAAAAAAAACAGGGCTATTTTTAAATTTAACAAAATGGATAAAAATAAAAATATATATATCGAAATATCACAGTCTATTTCTACCAACAATAGAGTTTTTTACTAATAGACATCGAGAGCTAGATCTACACTTTTATATAACAAGAATTTGACATGATTATTTAAGCATAGTTAGATAATCATTTTGCTTTTTAAAAAATTAAGTATGTTTCCTCACAATTTATTACCATGATTTATATATTTCTTAAACACAATGATTGAATTATTAGCCAAATTTGTTGTGTGTATAAACTTAGTTTTCTAAAATAAAAAATAAAAAATAAAAAGTATAATAGCTAGAAGAGTAGATGTTGATGGAGAAACCAATAAATTTGATCAACCATATCTTCATAATACATTATAAACCAACCATATTTTATTGTCCCTACCATTGTTTTATGACATAACACTAAGATCAATTTCAACCCATAATTCACTTATCCATTATAACTCTATGTCTACTTAAATAAATATTTTAGACCATGAGTAATACACACCATTATAAGTATTTTTTACGTTATCAAATATATATATATATATACATGTATTTTTAACCATGATTTTAATCTAATTTTCAAAGTAAATAATTAAATTAATACCTAAATTCTGAAAAACAATTGCATCATCGACAAGATGCTCGATTCATTCTCTATATGTCAATTAAACTATGCTTTATTTTTATCTATTCTTCAAGTTCATTTAACGTGCAAGTCGCCAACAACATATATGTACGAGGAATTTCCATGATTCCATAAACAATATATAATGAACAACAAGAGTTCAATTGAATTAGCTAAAAATTAGAATGAGAAACAAAACGACTGCCATCTGTATTATAGCAATCCAAATTTTGATTTGAAATTCACTCCAACGTATCATTGTATCATAAGTATTTTCAATAATTTAACCCGAACATACTAATTTTGAATTGAAAATTTCAAGAGCCTTGGTCGTATCTGAAAGTCATGTCAAACTCACTTTGACTACTTGTAAAAACGACCCTAAACAAGACGACCGAGAAAAAAGGTCCTTCAATGCCTTTTTGTTATGGACAAGGAAGAGACAAGGAACATAGAGAAACAAGAGATGCTTATAAATGACGATTCGTACAACTTCTAGTTGTAAAAGGAATCACAATGTGCAACAGTTAGGTGGACTGCTAGGGTGTCATGGCCCAACCATTAATTAACTTAGTCATGAACCAACCAAACAAAACATTACATGAATAAAGAAAGAACTAGATTCTCCCCTGAGCATATCGTGTACACGTCGCTCTCGTCTACACAGTCTCGGATTCATTTACCGAGATCGACATCAAACAACAACGAACAAACCTCAGCAGAATATGTTAGATCTGTAATCCATTTGAATTGAAATCAAAAAGATTATGCAGCAGATTCAAATCCTACAAGATCTAATGTGAAACTCCCCAGAACACCTACCTTCCCTACCAAAAGAAACTGTGTAAGATCTGGAAAAGGGCTAAAAGAATTAGGGTTTCTTCCTTTCTTCCCTCATTTTCGAGATCGACTTAGCCTTCTCAAAACATCTATGTTTCAGATCTGAACTGAACTTAAGAGGGTAAGAGAAAGGATAAGGAGATATTGTTTAGTCACATTCAAGCTATCATACAATACAGTGGGTAGAGTTTGGTTGGTAAAGTAGGAAATAGTAGCTGTCAAATATGGTGACGCTTTCATCTACAACCTATAGAACATATCATGTTCAAGTAAGGTCGTGTGAGGTTTTCCAATTTTGGATTTTCTTTCTTAATATTCCTAACCCATGGTTTCTACACACACACACACACATACACATACCTGACATCTAAACTATGAAAAAGGGGAAACTGGAAATTGGCATGTCAAAATCATACCAAACTCAAAAAAGATATAATATCCATCCAACATCTAGCTTTTTTCCTCATTATGTCAAATCAAACAACAAACAGGACATCACAACCACTTCTCAAATCTCAGCCAAATTCAATTCCCTTCACCAAGAAGCCTAATCATACCCTCAATTATTTAGGACTCTCATTTGTATTCAAGAGGACACTTTTAACTTTAAAATCTCCACCTTTCAAGTCTAAACAATTCAGACAAACAAATCTTTACCTTTACTCAAATAGATAGATCATATATGTACAGAATGTTCAATCCACATCATGTACAACTCGACTAATCTCACAAAATAACGTAGAAAAACATTCAACATCCAAGATAGTTAGCCACCACGACACCACTGAGTTTAAAACCGTTGCTCGAAGACATTCGAGACCCAAAGTCATTAAGCATGTAGAATGCATAATCATCATCAGTTACATACTAAAACTAAGTAGACCACAATCAGTTGATAGATATATACATATCCTAATAAATGTATGATGAGTTCAAAGTAAAATACACAACCTAAACAATCTAGCTCATTCAAGAGCACCAAGAATCAAAATGGTAGTATGATTTCTCCTAAAAAAATTTCTCTAAATTCTTTTCCTAAAGAGTTTAAGATTCTTTACCACAAATAAAAGAAAAAAGAGAAACAGAAAAGAAGAAAATGGAAAGAAATGACCTTGTGAAGTTCATCTAAACCCAAAAACAAGACCAGAAACACAATCATTAAGATTTTCTAGGAGAGAATTATACTCAAAATAACAATCAATTCATCCTCATGATGGGATTTCGTGATTCTCCCTAATTTCAACTAATTACAGTCTTTCTTCTTCCTCATTTTCTTTGCAGATTCCTCTTATTCGCTTCAATGGAAAAAGGAAAAGAAAGAAGGATGAACATTCAAGCCACTAAAAGACTACCACATTATTGAGCAGAGATATATAATTAATTAACACACAACAATTTTCAACACTTACAACAACAAGAACGACACTATATGACCAATATCCCCTTTTCAATTTGTATAACAATCAAAGCCATATCAAAGAAAAGATAAAGAAATGGGGGGTAAAAAGATCAATGAACATTGAAAAAGAGAGAGAGATTATTAAACAAAGAGTACAAACAAATTACTCAACTCCTGCACCTCGTAATGGCGTTGCATCCACGGCTATAGGGATTGGCCTGAGCTCCTGGCTGACAATTGTAATAAGATGCACCACGTCTCGAACACGGCACGTTGTTCCTCCGGAGAGCGCCGTAGCTGATGTACTGGCTAGTTGCCAAGATACGGCGGTTGATTTCTGAATCAAATTCGAACTCCTCTCCACCGAAACACTCCGCTATGGAGCCCTTACAGTTGGATTGATTAGGAATCCATGCAAGGCTGTGTTGGATCCCAAGGCCAGCGTGCACGGCGGTTGAGGAACAGCTGAAGATAACAAACACGGCGGCGCAGATCAGGAAGAAGGTCGGAGAATTGAACCCGGACATTGCCATGCAAGAAAAAGGTCGTTCTGTCTCTTTCTTCGTCTCTCAGTGTCTTCTACTCGGAATTGACGGTTTCTTCAGCTCCGGCGGTGGCTCCGGCGAATCGTCGGTGGGTTGTGCTTCGTCTCTTGCTTTTGGAGTTCACAGTGTGAAGAAGGAGAATTAAAAGACTTATTTAGAACGTGGTCTAAAATATGCCCTTATTTGACTAATTAATTACGAATATGCCATTCTTTGAGATTCTCTCTTTTTTTTTTTTTTTTTTTTTTTTTTGAAAACGTCATGGAGAAATAACAACCACTCCCACCAAATATACCAATTTGTGGAAGATTAAATAACTTTCAAAACGCCGACGTTTTGTGGTGAATATTTTTGTGGCAATTTTCACACTAATTAATTATTATTGTTTTTCTTTTCATATAATAGAGCCTAAGAGTGACTTTTGTTACTATAATTTACATTAAAATACTATTATGTTTCTTATATTTTGAAATGTGTTCAATTTTATCTTTGTATTTCAATTGTTTAATGTTTGATAAGAATCAAACGATTGTCCTACACAATGAAGAACATTGTACAAAGATCACTGGCGGTTTAGTATATGCCTAGGGGGTTCGAACCCCCTCTCAACTTTATGCTCTTTATATAATATATATACAAAAAAACTGAAACAATATCCATATTAAAATACAGTTTAGTGGTAAAATTGTTTTCCAGCCCCTCTTAGACCTAGGTTCAAGTCCCACTATGTATATATTATTTTTAGCCCCCATCAACAAATTTTTTGAATCCACCACTAACCGAGATGCTTGGCCACCAATATTTTGACGAACAAGATTGTAATCATCTAGAGAGTGCTAAAAAAACAAATTATTCAAGTTGTTTTTCTACGTTCGTTAGTTATCTCAAACTCTTTCGATTGTATACAAAATAGTTCATTCACTTGGTTAACTATCCTTTCAAATAATTAATTTGACTATTACTACCTTAATACGGTTGTTACAAATGAATCGACGCACACTATTGGCTAGATAGACAAATACTAGGTCATAATTTGTCTATCGTGACGAACCGTACAAATTGACTTTCATGAAGCTTAGGAACTAACCTATATGACGACCTTCTTAATCTTTTTTATATTATTAATCTCGAAAACAAAGGAATTAAATCTGTGACTTTCAGATTAACAGTATAACAATTATATCAACTATGTTCAAATTAGTAATTAGGGTAATGGATAACCACATTGCAATGGCAATTTCGCAATTAAAACATGATTACGAGGGCATTTGAGACATTTTGAGTTCCACCGAAGACATCATGTAGTTGACCTGCTGTCTTCCTTCCATGGTTGGTGAGAAGAAATTATTTTTTAAAATAATAAATAATAAATAAATACAACTTATTAATTATTAATTATTTGATAACAAAAAGAAAAGGAAAAATAAAAGAAATTGTTTTTTAAAGTCCGTCAAAGAATCTGTTACCTGAAACGCGTTTATTCCATGCCCTTTTTTTGTCTTTCCGACTCTCTTTTTCACCAAACCTCCCACCAATTACTCCGTTATCTCCGTTACCGTCAAATCCCAACTATTTTGTATTTTTAATTTACACACATTTAAGAAAGTGGTTTGTTTTTATTGTTCACATAATTGAGATTGTAATACAAATTATACAAATTACATTTAATAAAAAATATTGATGATGCTAACAATAGCTTAATTGAAATTGAAAATCTATTTATATTTGCTCCATGGATGAAATTGAAAAAAAAAAATGGACCATATAAAAATATATTTTAATGACTTTTTATTTCATAATATTTTGAACTTTGTTTTTAAGAATAAAGCAATTTTGTAAAAGTGAAGATTTAAAAATTTAAAATTAGGACTTGCATAAAAAGTTAGTGATATTGTGTTAATTTATTAAAGTTGATTGAATATCAATAAATAGACAATAAGTTCAAATTCCTAACTTTATAATATTCCATATTGTTTTCAGTTTGTTTCATATCCCAAGCTAGAAAATAAGCTCAATTTGGTAATTGTTTGGTAAAAGGATAGTGGCATAAATGACATTTAAGTTAAAAGTAATAGAATATTTAGTACAGTGATAATTGCATATATAACAAAAAAAAATGGTAAAATACTAAAAAGCTCACGTCTAACATAAAAACACATAACTACTATTAGTTGCTATCACTAATAGTTGATATCACTGATAGCCTTCAGTTAGAGAAATGTGTTATCTACTGCTATCACTAATAGCTTCTACCAGTGGTTCTGCTATTAATGATAACTTCAATCTGAGAAATGTGTTATCAGTTGCTATCACCGATAGCTGCCATCAGCGATAGCTTTTAATTTAAGAAATGTGTTATCAAATGCTATCACTGATAGCTGCTATGAAGTGAGTGCATTGAAAGAGAAACTTGAAATTCTAAAAAAATTACAAGTTAAATGGTCAATATTTGTTATTTGAAATTGTTCTATATTTTCTTTTCCTGATTGTGTCATTTGCTATATTTTTCAAGTTGTAAGCACTATTTTTATCCATAAGTTTTTGTGTTTTGTTGTCTGTCTACTAATGCTTACAAAAATTAAGCCGAATCTAGAAAATTTTAAAAGGTAATTTTTAATAACTTGTTTTGTTTTAAAATAGGGATTCAAGTATTTTTTTTAACAAAGTGAAATCATAATTAAAAAATTTGAAAGGAAAGAAACATAAATTTCAAAAATAAAAAATAAAATAGTTACCAAATAAATCCTAAACAAAGTGAAAGAGAGTTTCAAAATTTTGAAAAAGACAAAACTATCGATATCAAGTATCATAAAAGACTTTCCAATATACACCCATACAACACAAATGACACAAACGAACGAAAATGTAAAGAGCAAAGACAAAAATGGAATGACAACTTACCCACAAATGAATAAATAACTTAAAAAATAACAAGTATCATTTCAAAAGTTGATAGTTCGATCTCCAATCTTAAAAAAACACAATTGAATTCAAATGCTTGCTAACTCAAAAGTGGAGAAAAATGAGTCATTTGGATACCTTTCTCAAGAGAATGCCATTAAAATTGGTCACCAATTAATTCAAAAGACCTTCCAAAGATTTTTCTTGGCTGTCATCTTTGTATTGCAAGTTATACTTTTTCATCCTTTAATTTATTATCAAATTCCAAAGTTTGTATTTATTTTAAGGAAAATTGACATGGACAAGCTAAGAATATATTATCTTTTTCTTAAAGGGTAATATATATAACATGAATAAAATTATTTGGAATAAATATAAAGTCACAAAAGAATTATTCAATTTCACAATTAGGGTATTTTGAACCAACAATTATCATAAAGAGCAAAGCTTGATTAAACTTAGCACCTAGAGGGCTCTCCCTCTCGACCTAAATCTATAGCAACTGTTTTTTATGGTTTTATCCTTGGAGGGTTAAAAGGCAAAATATGTCGATTTTTTAGTTTTGTTTCAATTATGTTTTTACTTTAAAACATGTACTTGGTTTAAAAATTAAACTTACTTACTCTCTATTTCTTATCAGAGTTTTCATAAACAAAAACAAGTTTCAAAATCTATTTGTTTTAGTTTTCAAAATTAGTCTTAATTTTTGTAAATATCCATAAAAGCTAACAGCACAACAAGAGAGATAGAGGTGGGAGAGATGTTTCTAGACTTAATTTCAAAAACTAATTGAGTGTTTAATGGACCATAATGAAAATGCAGTTGTATTATATAATAAAAAACTCATTTTTGGATTTAACATTTTTCACTCGATTTGTAATATAAAACACATTTTGTTCAGACAATTTTCGATCCAACTTTTTTTTCATTTTTTTTCACCCTTCGCGATCTTATTTTCATTAAGTATTCGATTACTCACGTTTTCCAACACTCCTCTCATTTCTAATAATCTTGACTACGTTCGAGCTCTCCAAATAATCACTAAATAGATACCAAAAAAGATATTCATCTTTACCCTTGATTTTGAAATTATTCCAAGCAAATGTGTTTTCTAGTATGATGAAGGATAGAATAGAAGAGACAAATTATGAGTAAAAATTAGGCCAATGTGTTATGTTATTATTTACAACTATATAGAAGATAATAGTTGTTACTATTTATTGCATCTCATAAATAAATTCTCATAAATCCATGTGAATGATGTAAATAGTATCATAAATCACTATCAATTTTTACACTTTAGCTGCCACATCAACTTCTATTCTATTTTATTTTTATCGGAAAAAAAAACTGTCACATTGAACTTTTTTAAAATACAAAATTCAAAGTTCAATCATACTTTTTAAAAAAAAAAAAAAACTTTCAAAGTTTAGAGCATACTTCAAAGGGTAGATATATTTTTTTCAGTTTGAAACTCTTTTAAAATCAAACTTAACAAAACTATTTGGACGAATATATATATATAGATTGTACATTCTTACTCCATTTTCAAAAGTTAAAACTACCAATTTTTATATTTTTCTTTTCTTTTTTTCAAAATTTGTGGCTATGGTCTCTTTAAAAACAAAGAAAACTGTAATACATAAAACAAATTAAAAAAAAAAAAAAAAAAACAAAATCATTATCATTATCATCATGGAGGTTGCTATCTCCCATACATATATACAAGCATGAGTACTATGGATGAATTGTTCCATTACCATAAATGCATATATAAACATGAAATTATTGAGGATGAATTGTGGCATGTTCCTGTAGAAGCTAATTATATTGCAATTGCAATTTGCACCTCCTCTTTTTGAAGTGTTCTTGGGGGGGGGGGGGGGGGGGGGGGGGGGGGGGGGGGGGGGGGGGGGGGGGGGGGGGGGGGGGGGGGGGGGGGG
>JBBPDJ010000019.1:12815590-12935825 GCA_037974625.1 Cucumis cinereus
CCCTTTTTTTGAAAGGGTTCCCCCCCCCCCCCCCCCCCCCCCCCCCACATAATCTGTAGCACTCTAGTTTTCTTAAAACCTGAGAACCCAGTATTTTGATTTCTAATTTAAATTTCCTAGAAAGGTTTCATATTGTTTGTTGTCTATTTAAACTTTAAAATTCAAAATTTTCATCATCCCCGTACAAGTATAACGTTCAAGAACTAAATTATTATTTTTGTAAAAGTTAAGTCACCAAAAAAATATTTTCTAACCATATTCAAAAGTGTCAATTAAGAAACTATCCTAAGTATAGCTCAGATCGATGACATCGATCAACTTACTTTCAAGTTTTCGACTGTTAGATGTTCAAATTCCTCTAAGTGATAGAAATCAACTATGCGTGAGAAATTGAGCAATTTAACAGTGAGGATTAAAGGAGGGCTCATTGTGCTTTTTCGAGAGAGGAGAATATTTCTAGTATCATTGTAATACCTACTACCTCCATTCATAATTTGACATATCATCAAATGATATATTAAATTTATTCTTCATTATGGACCCACACAATTTTTAAATTTTACTTTTGTGGCAATCAATAAATGGAGCTGGTAGGAAAAAATTTCAAAAATTTTTAGATAGAAAGAGAAGGGCTTACTAGGCTTTTCCCCCTCAGTAAAAAGCTTTTTCTCTTTCACCTCACATGAGATTTGAAAATTCCAGCTTTCTGGGACTGAGCATCATATCTATAAACATTGATATTAGAAAATACCTGAAATTAATGCAAATGAAGACAGTACAAAACAAAGGACCCCAAACCAACAGCTGATTCTGTTCACAACTATATACTAGAACAGTAAAGTGGATTGGATGCTAAAACATTAACAATTTATGACCAAAATGACCCTATGATCAAGCCAAGGATACAGATATCACCAGCTTATTGAGAAAGTTAGCATCTTCTCGCTCCCCGGGTTGACACTACACCACACTTTCGCAGGAGAACCGAGCATAAGCGATAGCGTCTTTGAGACGTTGGCCCACTGTTTAACGTCATATAAATTTGGTATGCCGAAGTTTGAAGAGTAAATCAACTAGGTATGTGTTTACACTGCCATCTGCAGGCAAGCACGCATGAGTAGAGTGTAGAAAGCAGACAACTGGTAATGTGTCAAACAGTATAAGACGTGATTCAATAATGCAGGGGAAACGGAAAAAATGCCCAGCCCGCCTACATATTTAAAAAATATGTACATGTTTTTTCTTCTCGGTATGTTCTAATTTCCATATAAAAAGAATACTTTTATGATTTAACCTAGGTTAAATTATACGAAATACCCCTAAACTTTGTACTTTGTATCAAAAATGCCCTCAAACTATCGAAAATTTAAAAAACACCCTTAAAACTTTCAAAAACAGTTAAAAAATGTGTTAGTTTTGGATAGAACCATTAGTGTTTTATTTCAAAAATACCCTTGAATTTTCATGTTTAAAACACTACGAGATTTTTGTTCAAAAGTATTTTCAAAACAGACACTAATTTTCCTTGCAAAACAACATTAAAGGTATTTTTTAACTCTCTTTGAAAGTTCAAAGATATTTTTGAAACTTTTAGAAGTTCAAGAGTATTTTTGACACAACGTACAAAATTCTAGGCTATTTTGTATAATTTAGCTTAATCTATATAATTAGAAGTCCAAACATTTGATTAATACAATCTAGACTAGAGTTTATTACTGTTGTTAGAGTAAATTACACTTTTGGTCCATCCTTCCTACCTCAAGTTTATTGAATAGCTAACAAAGATGCTCACATAGTTGTGATGAAGTGAGATTTTCATAATAAAAAATGGTGGTGTTATTTTTGTTATTAAAAAATAATAATAATAATAAAACAAAAAAATAAAAACTCTTCTCTTTCCACTCCCTCCTTCCATCCTTCCTACCTCTCCCTCAATCTCTCCTCGCTAGACATCGCCGTTGTTGCTTTACTACAAGCCTTGTCTAGAAGTGCAAATGCTCCATTCCTAATCATTCCACATCACCATTTGGCGGCAGTGGCAAGAGAAGGCAGCAAGAGACGGGTTGAAGGAGGGAGAGAAAATAGAAAATGAGGGGTTGAATGATTTCCTAAACCTATAGATAAGATTGCAAAATTTTGAGAAACCTAAGAACGAAATCAGCCAGTTGTGAGTTGCCTAAACCTCCGGAGCTAAAGTGCAATTTACCCTTGTTATCACAACATCACCAGTTTTGATAAACTACTTGTGCGATACATTGTAATGATACTTTATTTTATTTTAAGAAAATTATTATTTTTCTTTTCAACAAGAAAAAAAGGGGGAAATATGCCAGATTGAAAAGAAAAAGAAAAAAAAACATTCTACGAGATATAGCATGATGTTTAAATTCAACACATGAACTTCCAACAAGATGCAATAATCAATTTCCGATTTGTCTCATTGGTTTGCAATTTTGAAAGTCATTTCTTTTACAAGAAAGCTTCATTAAAGTCTATAATAATAAAAAGTGTGAACAAGGAAAATCATCAAGCCACTGAAGGAGATTATTAGAAAAAGAAAAACAGAAGAACCTCTCGAATTAGATAAATAAAAGAGGGGCGGGAAAACAAAAAATAATCCACATAGAAAAAGCACCGTTATAGGAGCTTATAATCTACCTTGAGCACTAAGAGGCAGATAAAGTTTATTATGCTGTTGCTAGAAAAGGTACATGTCACACCTCAGACAATAACATGGTTCAGATAATTTCACAACAGACAGGGACCACACATTGCTAAATTTACAATCAATGAGCAGTGTCAAACAGAAAAAAAGATATACTAGATGGAAAGAAAAAACAAGAAGGCTCAATATTCAAATTAGATTCATGAGTCAACAAGAAAGAAAGTAGATACAACATGCAATGCAGACAAGAATACATGCAACGTAGACAAAAAATAAAATACCTTTCTATTGTTCTTCATAGTATGGTGGAGTTGACTGAACACACAATTCACTATCATCCCCATCGTCGTCATCGTCATCCTCATCTTCTTCATCCACCCAGTTACTGGGATGATGTTGGGACACAGGAGGACCATTTATATCAGACTTCTCTGAGAGCATCATGCAGCCCAACAGAAAAATGTTACTACTAGCAGCAGGAGTAACAAGATATGCTAGGTTAAGCAAATGACTAATGAGATATCTACTGACCTTGACGTTCTCCTCCCTGATCTCTTCCCATAGAATGGTCACTACATTAAACAGTCAAGTAAACTTGGTCACTTATATCAATCCAAGAATTAGAAAGGGACTCTAAGGTGACCGCAGTTATAATGTGTAGGTTACAACATAGTATGGTTTTTGCACAGTGATGTGCCTCAACTTTCTAGTCGCTTAATATGCACCCAGTTGAAACCCTGCGGTTCATTAATGTTTTGCATACTTTACTCGACAG
Organism: Cucumis cinereus; assembly: GCA_037974625.1. Classification (NCBI taxonomy): domain Eukaryota; kingdom Viridiplantae; phylum Streptophyta; class Magnoliopsida; order Cucurbitales; family Cucurbitaceae; genus Cucumis; species Cucumis cinereus. Next base: position 12,819,031 of record JBBPDJ010000019.1, read on the forward strand.
TTGTCCACTTCTTTGGGTATTGTCTATTAGGATTTCAGTTTAAAAAATGCAATATACAAGTTCATGTTTTTCTCAGTGTTCACTTCTTCCAATCAATAACAATATGAAGTTCTTTATTAAACATGAATTACTTTATTTTAATACGAATTTCTTTATTTTTTTAATATAGCTAGTGAAAGGACGAATATAATTATTCCATCAACAAAACCCTGTCCACTGCAAAAGAACAAAAAAGAAAGAAATTTAGTAAGATAGGACTGAAGTTTCTAAATTAGAGTTAGCTCCACATCACCTTCCCATACTATGAATATTCTTGAAGGGAAGTAGATGTTCAATCCTAACAGCAAAGATTGTGTCACCCAATTTTACTCAGTAAACTAACCTTCACGTATTGATGCAAAATTCATCGAAACAGTAACAGACATCATCAGATAAGCATCATAACGAAAAGATCGCTTCAAAACTGATCAATATGGAAACAAGTTGCATCGTAAAGGATACCTAGCACGACCAACTCGGTCATTTTCTTGAGCACATCCAGCTTTTGAAATCTGTATTGTACTAATCCTTTGAATTTCCATCTGCTCGGAAGAACTCAAATTTCTCTCACCCTGTACCTGTCCTTCAGCACCGTTACCACTTCTTGGTGCACTTCCTGAAAATGAGTTGAAGGATGATTCAAAATACAAAACAGTTTATTTCTAAGATATCCTATCTCGGATGAGAAAGCCAATGAAAATGTGAGGGGGATACGAAAGGACTAGGATTAGGCCTGAATAAAAACAATGACCTGAGAGTTCAGACCATATTCTGGTATGATCAGATGGATGCCCAGAGACATTAGGTCTAGATGCCTCTTGCTGTGCTTGTGCTTGGGAGCCAGCTCTGCGATCAGATTCCCCATGCACACTAGCAGCCTCTTGTGGAGGCTGTGATCGGTTTCCCACATGGAGCTGTGATATAAGCATGGTAGCAAGTACAAGTGTAGCATCGAAGTTTGAACTGGAACCATCGTCCAGACCAAATTTCGGTGCCATTAGAATTGGCCTGCATACAAATATGAAATCCTATCATATTAGATAACAAGAGTTAACTTTGTATTTCATTCAGAACCATAGTTACTAAGTTCTAACCAGAAAATTGAACGAAATATTTTGAAACTTAAGTCAAGCAGTTAGAAGATCATCCGTGGTATTTTAGCACCATTATGATAATTAGAAGTCAGAGGTCCTCAACTATTGGGGAAATTGAGAAAATACTAACAAGAAGGTGAAATAGGGAGCAAAAAGAATAAATAATAAAAAAGGAGTCGGAGTTCTTACTCCCCAGCTTTCTCAAAATACAGGTGGATGTCAACTTCACAGCCCTCACAAAAAGAAAGAAATGCCTGAAATGTGATGATGAAAGTAGCTTAAGGAAATGCCTTAACCACGAATATCCAAGAAAGGCCTATGAATTAATCGTGCTTCCTATATATAGCTCAATGTTGTCGAAAATAACAACAATAATATCAACTCACCACAGAGCATATAGAAGAAAAGGTTAGTAGTACCACCAGAGAAGCAACATTCTCAACTCTTTAATGAAAATTGAATTCAGAAGGGAGATTCCAAAGGTTAAATCAAAGTACCTTCAATTCTTTCACTCCAAATGTTATGTCCACCGGATCTCCACTGTGAGAATAATGGACAAACTCTTCCATAGGATCTATCCAGAGTTGAGTATGGAGCAGCGCATCATTGTCTGCAGTTAAACAATGAAGCATAACCAAAAAATTGGTATATCCATGGAAAATAACGAGTTTTCAGGCATCAGCATTCAAATTGAGTTTATTGAGAGGGAATTTATAGAGGAAAATATTAATTGATCTAGGCTTGACATATCATTTTATCACCTTTGGTTGGGTCTATGTAGCTTCTAAGCTCAACAGCCTTTCCTTCAATCTCACTTGCAGCTTCAGAAGGTAACGAAGTTGGTTCCGTTGCAATAACAGTGATCTCCTGCAAGGATGACTGAAAATTAGAGAGTAATCTGTTCAGATCTCGAGGTCTCACAACTAAGTCACTTGGAAACTGCCTCCTGTCAAGAGACAAGTGTTGTATGTCTGGCTCAATGTTGCAAGAAATAAAGTATGTTTTCTTCATCCCTGCATGCCAGATAACATTGGTGTATTTAAAGTTTATTTATCAAAAAACTATATGGCCTAGTGATATTGAAAACACAAAAGCATTTCGTAAGACCAACGATCCTTGTAGCTTTAGTTGCACGCTTCATTTTTAGTTATCAGATGATTTATAATCAATCAATGTCAACATATTGGACCAACGTTAGTTAGACATCATTGAGTGACATTTTTAAACAGTCAGCATCTGCATTTATCAATGACCGTAGATCACTTGAACATGGCTTTACACAAATTTGTGTGTATTTATAAAAACTGGAAAGAGTAACTGACCGTTGAAACAATCCAAACTCCAGCGCACTTTCAATGCATCGGGATCTGGTAACTGCACTTTCAGATGGTCTATACTGGCAATTGGTGTCCTGAGAACAGAGCAAACAGCCTGGCATGGCATAATATGTAAGGATGGAGCGCAGTAAAGTACTGTTGGTGAGTGCAATACAACATAATATCGTGAGTGCAATATAACATAATATCATGCATACCTTCAAAAGAACACTGCACTGCACTTGATTACCAGAAATGGCATAGTCATCAAAGAACCCGGTCTCAAATGTTATAGCTTGATAAGCAGACCGTGATGCATTGAGAGTGTAAAAAGCAAGCTGCACTTGATAGAAAATTAATTGGCTATAAGATTGCTTTTTTCATATATTTGGGCCATGCATGCCCATGCCAAAACAATTCAACGAGCAAAGCAGGCTTCAAGGTTTTAGCTATTTTACTATTTCACATCGCAAAGTTACACTCAATTTTCAGTCACAATAAAAGTCCTTGTATAGGATGAAGGTTTGGAATATACTGGCTCAATGCTAACTAAACTTGCAACTCCCGGCATATCGATGATAAGTTTTTCTATTTCAAAAGAAAGTCGATATCGAAAATAAAGCCATGCTTATGGATAAGTTGTTAGGGTTCACCGAGATGGCAAAGGACAAAGAAAGACTGCATGTGTTGATTACTAAAATTCACTGGGTTCTCTGCGGGGAAGACATACCGATTGCATGAAATAAGGCAACAAGACAATTGTGCAAGGACATTTTAAGGATAAGATGAGATCATTTCAAATGGTCAACATCAAATTGTTGAAAGAAGAGGATGAGTTGTTTTTTCCACAGGTTTAGGCAGCTGGAAAAGGGAATAGTTTTTTGGCTAAAACTATCTCAGATGAAGGAGTAGGTATTTTAAAGACTTATTCAAAAGAAATGGGACAAAGGTTTTTTGAGAGGAGGTGAGATGACTCTTATAAGCCGAGGTAGTAGCCTTTGCATCAATCCTAGAGTTTCTATGCGATACCTGTTACCTCTCTTGCACCGATTCCCAGTTCACTAGTATAAGGAACCTCGGTGAAGGATATTCCGGCTCGCTTTTCACCAACCAACGACATTTTACATGTTTAAAAGTTATTTTCACTCGAACTCGCTAACCAGTAACCACGTTCTGCAAGCATTGGTGACCTATAAATTGGATCCAGAGTCGCTGGCTAGATTACAATTTCCAGAATTCGTTTAAACAGATACAGATATTTCCACCTAATCTTGGACTCATCGGAACATAGCACTACAATTAACCTTACAAACAACTCAACTGACCGATCAAACTAAATACGAACGCTCGTATCAGTCACATGCGAACGATGTGAGAATCGCTGATTAAACTGTGCTAGGGAGACGGATTCGGAGGGGAAATGGAATGGAGCAAAGGGAGAAATATGGAATACCTGCGATGGAGAAGCTTGGATGACGAGCTCGTTTCCGATTCGAGCAAGGCATGTGACTGAGCGAGCGAAGGTCTTGAGAGCATTCCCGCTTAAACTAAACTCCATAGTTGCCACTCCCTCGCCGTCCGGTGACCGAACGAGAGAGAGAATCGCACTGCTTTTGTATTGGCGGGAAGAAGTAAAGAAGACCACCGCGAAGTTTCAAGGTTAGTGAATAATAAATTATGTTTAGGATTTTTTCAGCATACATAACAAAAACAAACTATTTACACTCAGAAAAAAAAATATTAAAATATAAAAATTTATTACATTTGATTTTTTATGAAATGTAAACATTTTGATAATTTTTCATTATGTTTTACTAATATAATGAACGTTTTTTTTAAATAGTATTTAACAATTATTGTACGGATTGTCATTGAAAGCTTAGCTCAATTACCACAAATATATACCTTTGGTCGTTTAATTATTCCAATACTTGAAAAAATAAGTTGGTAAATGGCACAAATATGTTGTTTTGTTTCTCGTTTTCCAAAATATGGACTAAAGGACATTTTAAACATAAACTCTTTAGACGCTTTTTTAAAGTTTAAGAACTTATTTGACATTGAAGTGAAAGTTCGCAAATCTTTTAGATCTCTTATACGAGATATTGAAGATAGCTATTAAACCACAGTATTCATGTTGAATCATTTGATTTACAGATATACCGATGAACAAACGAATATTTCGATCGTTTATCGTAATATATAATGATTTTGATAACAATATGTATAATTGAAATTGTAGGATATACGAGTGAAAACAACATGTGCATGTATTTACACAACATTTAAACGTATGAATCACTCAGATATAGTACAATGATGATTGCAAACTAAAGCCAACTAAATGAACTTTATTTTTCAATGACAGGAGGTTTGATTTGCATTTCTGCAACTATTGTGCTTGAAATAATAAAAACTATTGTTATAATAATAGATAAAGTTAGGTAAAATTACATTTTTAGTCATCGATTTTTGAAGAATAAATATATTCGTGATCTACAAATTTTTTCCAGAAAGCAACTTCTCGTTCATCCAGATTTAAAGATTATGTGCATTTGTTTAACGAGATTTTAAAATTCATGAGATTTTAAAAAGTATTCAAAATAGCCTTTTAAAGTGATTGGAGACATTTTATATCAGATAAAACAAATAATTTCATAGAGAAAATAGACAATACAATTTTCTAAAATTTTATTTGTATTTTAAAATGTCATTCAACTATTCTAATTAAATAATTAACCTTTTAAAATCGTTCCCATGTATTCAATAACTAATGTTCTTATTGGTAATGATTTTGGTTTTTGTTACTGTTTTTAAAAACTAAGTTCTGGAAACAGTATTTTTATTTTTAATTTTTTTCTTATTTTATTATCTACTTTTTCATATTTTAAAAACTAAAAAAAATAGTTTTCAAAATCTTTGAATTTAACCATTATATTTAAATAAAATGCAAACTATTGTAATAATCAGAAGAAAAAAAGCGACATAGTTTTAAAAGAATTAAAAAACAAAAAATGAAGATTTAGTTTGGTAACTATTTCATTTTTGTTTTGGTTTTTTGAAATTAAGTTTATTTCTTTACGAGTTCTTACAATAATTTTGATTTGTCTTAAGTACAGTGATTGGATTTTTAACTAAATTTCAAATGCAAAAACAACTTTCTAAAAGCTATTTTTTTTTTCTTTTCAAAAGTTGGCGTTGCCTTTTAAATCATTGATAAAAAGTAAACAACAAACGAAGAATTTTGGAGATGGACTAAATGCATATAGGCTTAGTTTTGAAAAACAAAAACAAAATATGGCTACCAAACGAAATCGAAATGGTTATCAAATTGAGCCTGAAAGTTTACATTTTAAAAACTCACTGTTCAAACATAGACTAAAAACGTACTTTTCCTACAAAGGTACACTCACGATTTACAAACTAATAACAACAGTGACAATAACAATAAACCCTAAAAGCACCTCGAGAAAAATCTCCAGTCATAACAAGCATAACTCGACACACATTACCCGAGAAAAAAATAAAAGATCTAACTTTGAAACACCTACTTATATATCCTTTATAAGAATGACATGAAACAATATATTTATCTCACAAATGTGATAGACAAAAGAAGAAGGTAAATACAAAGGAATTAGATTCTCCATTGTGTGACTATGGATGTCCAAAATGGGAATTTCCAGTGACCAACAGAATAATGTAAGAAAACAAAAAAGGGGGAGGAGAATACTAAAGGCAATTTTGGTGGGTATTATTCTCTCTTTATTTTATATTTTTGTTAATATCTTGTCATTATTTTATCATTAGATATTGGTCCAAACTCAAAATGAATCAAATCAAATATTAGAAAAAAAAGGAAAATATCAATAATCTTTAGAAAGTATTGGACTAATTACATCCTAGATTTAGTTATTTACCATATTACCCCTTGTTGTCAACCATTGGTGTGTTGGATAATGTATTGTTACGCTTTGCATTTGAGGGGTGTTTTTTGAATATAACATGGGACGAAATGGAAATGACAGTGTGATGTGATTAGATATTAATTAATGGATTGGTATTTATTGACGATGTTGTACAAATATCGTTGCATATTGTAATAGGAGAATCAAAACTACCGCTTAGCAACGAGTGTTTAACGTGCGATAAAAAAAGAAAATTGAGTTAAATTGATAATTATCGTAGGAGAGAATAATTAAGAATTTGACGAGAATGATGAGGTAATAAACCACTTCAGTTATCAGTGAACAAACGATAGAGTAAATTTATTTTACCCATCTAATGCAACCCAATTTAGAGGCCAAATATCCGTTTAGAGAAATCATTTGCATTTTGACCTAAAACAGCTCAATAGTAATCAATGGCATAATTTGTCAAAATAAACATAATTCAATTGATATAACATTAGAAAATTTTCGATTCTTCAACGTTGTAAAAAAAATAACAATAACACGTAAATTTAATTAAATTCATCGAAGAGACTCAGACATATTAACTTCATTAAATAGCTATTTTTGTTTATAGAAAATGTAATTTTTTTTTATGTATATGGAGATAGATGTAGCTTCCCATGCATCCAAATATTGCTCAAATTCAACATTGTGAAAATGTAGCATAAGCATGACAAAATGTGTTGATATCAAAACAAAAGCCACCTGTACATTACATAATTACCCCTCTACATACTCTAAATTAGTTAAATATCTTGCATTCACGGTGTCCAATATGGTAATTTCGGAGCAAAAATTTAGAATTTCCTTACACAATTGAGCACCCATTCGGATTTTCATCACTGAATATCTCGAGAGAATCAGACGGCTGTGATGAATATGGCTCAAAATCAGACGGTGGAGAATCAAGCTCAGGTCGTACACCTGGATGCACGTACGCATAGGAATATGGTTGCGGCGTGGCATAATATGATTCGCGTCGTGGCTGAGAAGACATGGCGTATGCTGTACTATACCGCACAGAATAAACTGGGTGCGGAACGTAATGCGGTTGGTATTGAGTCACATAGTGACGTGTAGGGCTCTCATTCATTATAATTGGAACCGGACCGGCTGCAGGCTGTGGACCGGTATCGGAATGACCCGGATTTGGATCGGACGGTGGCGCTCCATTTGCTGGAGGATCACCGGGAGCTTCACCGCCGGCATTGCCGCCGCCACCTCCGCCGCTCTTCTTCTTCTTCTTCTTCTTTTTTTTCTTAGCTACGCCGCTGCCGGTCTGTCCCTCACCGGCCGGTGCAGTACCAGCCTGTTTGGCTTGACTGTCGCCGCCGCCGTCGATGATCTTCCCACTCGGGTCTCCAATTTTCGTCGGATCCTGTACTTCGAATTTCGCCTTCTCTTTTTCGTCTTCATGGCCGCTGCTTTCATCGGAGCTTTCGGAATCACTATGTTTCTCTTTCTTCTTTGATTTTCCTTTACTTTTTCCTTTTTCCGGCCATAGCTCCGCGTGCTTCCCTGTCTTCAACAATTTCTTTATCAAAGTTTCTGATTCGACGTTACCTTTCACAACAACTTTCTGTTGCTTTAAATCGATATCCGTTTCATATACTCCTGAAAAGTCACATTCATAATTAAACAGATATTCTCCCGTCCACGTTCCAAATCAAAGACAATGGAGACATAGCGATTCTACAGAGAAATAGCAGATTAAATCGTAGCAAATAGAAAACAGCGAGTTACATAGAGAAGACAATAGATCAAACTGAACAAAAAAACGCCATTAATTGCAAAAACCAGACTGTTAAAAACGGTACTGCAGATAGTAATGAACAACTTCGAAATTAACCTTCGATGTCCTTGAGAACTCGTCTAACTTTCCTCTTGCAGGCTTCGCAATGAATAGAGACTTTCAAAATCCACGTCTGGAAAACAGAGCAAGAACACAACAAATTACATAAGCGTCAAGAAAATTATTGCATATAGTGAGAGGAAGAAGACGAAAAGATTGTTGGAGTACCTTGTAAATGAGAGGAGGCTCCGGATTTTCTTCAACTTCTTTAGGCTCAGGCTTGGGTTCTTGTTCTGCCATTAAAGGCACACAAGCTTTGAGCTGCTCTGTTCTTGAGAGAGATTGTGGAGGATTAGATGCTTTTGAGGGTAATTCAAGCATTTTTGCTTTTCCGTTAATGAATGGAGACACCTTTGTAAGAAGAGTAAGTGAAAATAATTTGAAAAAAGTAGTTTGTAGTTGTACATAAAGAAGGAGAATCAAATACTGAAGTGAAGGCAATATTTGGTGGGAATATTGTTCTTTGTTCTTGAGAAAAATATTTTTACTTTCAAATTTGGAATAATATGTAAATTCTATCCAATTGGATTGTGTGAGCTAGGTCGGATTTGAAATTTTAGTTATAATACTCGATCTTTGTAACTATTATTAAGTTATGATTAATTACAGTAATATTATTTGAATTTCCTTTCTTGTTACCGAGGCAAATGACACAATTGACAAGATTTTGGGATTTGATTAGGAGTTTAAGTTGTGTCTTTTCTCGTTTTGTCTCCTGTGTGTAATAAGGGTTGTTCGTTGCATAGTTTGAGATAATGTTGATCTGCAAATCCGGTTGGTTTTTATTATTTCATATTGGAATATGTTGAGTACAGTTGAACTTTCGACTTTCCTGGTTGGATGTTGGATTTTTTTTTTTGTGACTTATTGGTAGGAGTGAGACTGAAAATCGAGTCAAATGATCAAATTAAAGTTTGTTGGTCGTGTCAGTTTGAAAAAAATAAAAAAAATGTAAATCGGACCAAAGCCACCGACTAACTGACTTGTACTTCTCGATGGTTGGAGTCGATTTGAACATTTGCTAAATTGACCATGATCGCTTCCATGACGGTTTGATCGAAAAATCATCGACCAATGCTCACCCCTACTTACCGGTTCCTTTGTCACTTTGAGATGAAAAAGATCTAGTTACTCAATATTTCTCTTTGTCGCGTTATTTACTATTTTTATACTAAAATAATTTACATTTGAAACGATATAAACTTTATACTTCAATAACCCAACCCCCTAACATCCCTTGAGTTTCAAAATATACTTTTGTAGCATTTTTTTTTCTTGTTGATGTTGTTTTTTTGTTATCTACATTTTTTGCACGAGGAGTTGTTACGAATTGGAAAAAAAAAAGTTGAAACTGCTTACACCAATTAACATCAAAGCGTAAATGAATTATACATAATTTAATAGATTTTACTATGTTTTTGTAAATAATTTATATTTGTTTGGTATATTTGAAAATGTCTCAATTTTCTTTGAATATCGTATAATTATTTAAAATAATAAAAATAAACATTTTAAGAAAATTTTAAATTGTTCTTTTACAAATCTAGAGACCATACACATATTAGCGTAGACTCTAACATTAAAAAGTAATGTTCTTTATGCTTTTATTCTCTCTTTATTTTATTTTTGTAAATATTTTTCACTTGATATTGGTCCCAATTCAAAGGGGAAAAAATAAATCAATGGCCTTCAGAAATTGTTGGACCAAATAAATCCAATTTTGTGGTTATTTACTATATTAACCCTCGTTGTAAACCAGCGTTTGAGGGGTATTTCTGTAATGTAACATGGAGAATCATACTTGATGTAGAATAAGAGAAATGAGATCGATACTTTGTAACATATAAGTGATGAAGAAAAACCATACCGTGACGTGATTATAAACACATGTTTATCGTGAATATGATAAGTTTGATTTTAACAATTTCAATTTTGTTGCAAAATATGTATTAGTATGTTGATATATACGCATATACAATATTGTATATAACTGTATGATACATTATGAGATTGAATTTGTTTAAATACACTAGCGAAAAAATTTGTGTAGTAATCAGATCGACTATTATCAGACTAGTCTCCAAAAATAAAATAGTTATTCTAAATATTTTAATTTAAATGTTGTTCCAAGCCACTGTTTGTATCAATTGTGTAAATGTTTAAATTTGTTGATAATAAAATTGTATAACGTGGTGATTAAATACAAGTTTGTGTAATTTATCTAGAGAGTATTTGGCCCACCATCTTGAGTTACAATAAATCGATACGATGGATTTGAGTTAAATTGGTTTAAGCATCCCACTCTAACTCGCCAAACCAACTCATCCCAATCGTCTGCCATTTTCATGTTTACAATGGTTCCACCCACTAACCAATGTTGCCTCACTCGTTTTGACACACCAGGGTGACCAACTTCAACGAAGTTTTTGTGCGTCCAACCCGACCCATGCAAACTACCTTTGATAATAAACTTCGATACAACAGTTTACTTGTTGAATTTGTGAAATTACTAAAAGGGTAATTTTCCACTTATGAAATGTTCAAATAAATTATGGGCTCCCAACACTGAATAAATATCTTCTACATTTGGGTTCCAACCATCCCAATTTGAAAGTAACTTTAAGCTTAAAATAGTAGCTCATACAATGCTTTTGTGATAGATTTTACATGTGATTGTAATAAAACTGTCACATAGCGAATTTTGTATGATTTTGTGGTTTTCTATCCATGTTGGAGTTTTTTCACGTTAATTATTATATTTATCAGATTATTGGTTTATTTTAATCGATATGATATTTCTATGCTTATTCGTGCAAAAGTAGTTTGGACTCAACACGTGGCATCATGTAATTAGGTTTGTAGTTTCATAAACTATGATTATGCTACATGGTTGGAGTGTTGTCTAAATTTTCACATCATAAAATAATTACTGAAACAAGATGCAATGTATACTGTTCACGATTTTGTTGGTTTTCTATGAACTAAGCACGTGTGTCGACCTTTACAAGCATAGGAAAATTTATTTTGAGAAACTCGATAGAATGACCAACCTTTATTTGTGCCAAGTGCAAGTCAAATATGTGTTTATTGATACAATGTAGGCTACATGAGTGCAAATTAAGTAGCGATTGTGGTTTAATGCAATTCACGAGTGATTATAATGTAGGTTAAAGTTCTCGTTGAGCATAAGATACATTGGTGAATGTAGATGGTACAGACACATTAAATACATAACATGTTCCTTAAAGAGCTATAAATCAAAGGTTGACATAGTTATTCTCATTAAGCGATGATGATAGCTTTTTCTAAAGACAACACAAAATATATGTAAAACCAACCAAACACAGACAACGTTAAATGATAATTTGTTTTCAAAATAAAGTATTACTTAATTTTTAAAAATATATGTAAGACCAAACAAACCTAAACGAGAAGGTATCACTAAACTCGTGATAAAATAAAATGAGTTGAGAGCAACCTAAACATGCACCAATTCATTTGTTTAAACGTTAGAAAGAACTTATTTGTTTCTCGTGATCTCCCACGAACTTTCACATAATTGTCATAAAACGACGCCGTAAAGAAGTATGACGATTTAAACAATGAGAGAGGCCAAGGTTTTAGTATTACTCGGATCAGAAACGCTCCGCTCCCAAAATTTCCCCACTTAAAATTTTCGCGCGCCACAGTGTACAAACGAACGAATTTTCTTAAAATTCCGACATTTGAGATGTTCCGGTCCAATCTCTTGCCATAATCCGCTATTCTTCATTGTAATTTCTAAGTCGCATCAGAATTTCATCTGAATCAGCTACATTTCGGTATATCTTGAGTTTCTTTCAATGTTCTTGCAATTTTAATTACATTAGACAGGCGTTTGTTTTAATCACCATGTTTGATTGAAACGCTCGATGAATCTGATTGTTTGTCAAAACAGAATTAGGTTTATATGGGTTTTTTTTAACTGTTTCAAATGATTGCATCAGTGATTGTATGATAATTGTATACTACTGCCGTTTGCATGCTTTGTTCGTAGCTTTTTGTTTGTGCTGTCGATTTTTTTGGTTGCGGTTGTAGAATGCCAATGAAAGATATCAGGATTTATATTTCTGCTGCTGAATGTTTGATTGATTTGCAGTCGTGCGCTGGATTTGATAAAGTTTACATGTTGCAACTATAGCATACCGTGTCTTCAGCTTAGTAGGATTGTAGGAGATAAATATGGGGAAAGAAATCCCCACCATGCTTCAGCGAAGCGGAAAAAGAGCTCAGTCTTTGTTGGTTCAAATGCGACAGTCTACCATTCTGGATCACTTTTCTCTTACCAATAGAGGTAAACGAAGTAAGGCTGAAGCTGAACCAGTTGCTCCATTTTCTGAACCAGAATTGTCCCATTATCCCGTGGAAGATACTCAGGAACATCAAAGATGTGTCCTTCAAAATGAATCAGATTCCTATCTGATTGATGGGCCACAAGAACCAGATACCCTGCTAGACTGGGAGAAGAAATTGAATAGGGTTCTGAAAAAGCATTTTGGCTATCCGTTCTTGAAGAAGTTCCAAAAGGAAGCTCTAGAAGCATGGTTAAATCACCAAGATTGTCTGGTTCTTGCTGCAACTGGATCTGGTATGACTTTGCTTCCTAGATTCTTCTTCCACATTTATGTTTATGTGGTTGACATGATAGAACTGCAGTGGATGGAAGGATAATTTCTCTTGCATTGTTTTTCTGATTGTTTCAGGGAAATCTATCTGTTTTCAGATTCCTGCTTTATTAACAGGCAAGGTGGTGGTTGTTATTTCACCGTTGATAAGCTTGATGCACGATCAATGCTTAAAACTTGCAAAGCATGGGGTTTCTGCCTGTTTTCTTGGATCTGGGCAACCTGACAGTTCCGTGGAAAAGAAAGCAATGGGAGGTGCATATAGCATCATCTATGTTTGCCCAGAGACAGTTTTAAGGTATTTTCCACATAAAAGTCAATGACTAACGTTGAAGGGAATATTTGTTCTCTTGCAATTATAATGAAAGCTGAAAGGTTAAACTTATTATTTGCAGATTGATTCAACCACTTCAAAAGTTGGCTGAAACACGTGGGATTGCATTGTTTGCAATTGATGAAGTACACTGTGTTTCTAAATGGGGCCATGATTTTCGGCCTGACTACAGGTTCTTTTCTTCCCGAACTGGAAAACTGTTTTTTCCCCTTTCGATTCATTGTTTTTCATCCATTCTGATCTCCTGTGGATAATGTTTATCTTGCACTGACAAAAAGTCGTAATTACACAATGTGGATCTGTTTTATATTTACCGACCTTAGAGTAAATGACTTGAAGAGATTCCAAAATGACGCTGAAATTTGGAGTTATAAGTTCCTCTCTACTGATTTTTCAATTTATGTCCCATTTCTTTTTAACATACTACTTTCAACGAGCTTTTACAACTTATTTTCATCACTTCAAAATTGCAGGCGCTTGTCAATTCTGCGAGAAAATTTCAGCTCCTCAACTCTAAATTTTTTGAAATATAATGTGCCTTTGATGGCGTTGACTGCAACTGCCACAGTTCAAGTTCGAGAAGACATTTTAAAGTCATTATGTATGTCAAAGGAAACAAAGATCATTCTAACTTCATTTTTTAGGCCTAATCTTCGCTTCTCTGTGAGTACCATATTTCCTTGTCTAAAAACTTTTAACAATTTTTTCATTCAAACAGCAATTCATCTGTAGCCCTTTTTTGTTTTTCCCCCAAGTAAAGAAAACTTGGATTTCCTATTCTTTTTAGTCTTTTCTTTTCTGTAAGTAATTGATATCTTACTGACTTTTGTTTATGCGTTGTTTGATGTATATCACTCATAATGTTCAAACTATAAATCCTTGTTCTCATTCTTGTTCCCATTGTCAAATCTTATTATTTATCTTCTCAGGTAAAACATAGTAGAACATCTTCACCATCTTCATATAGGAAGGATTTCAGCGACCTTATAGATGTGTATGCTGGAAATAGAAGATTCGGAAACAAGAAACAAACTATAATCTCTCACAAATCAGACAGTGTATTAGATTGCTCTACTGACAGTGGCTTATATGAGGCAGACAAAATCTCTCCAAATGACTTAGAGGACACGGATGATTCCGACTCAGATAAAGATGATGAGGTAGATTCTTCAGAAGAGTGTTTACCAAGCCCCTCAAAAGAAAGGACAATGTCTGTTGAATACTTGGAGAACGAGGTTGATGTCTTTCAGAGTGTAGATGATTGGGATGGTACTGACATTATATAAATGCTTGCCACTATACTGTATTTCTCTGAACTTTAGAAGCCTGTAGCAATGAGTGAGTGATCATGTATGGGCTTCAAAACAAACAAAAAATACTTAATTTCTAAACTGATTTTTTCCCTTGTGCAGTTGCATGTGGTGAGTTTTGTGGGCAATTAGTTTGTGAGGACACTGATGTAGACACGGAGAAGATTAATCTGCTGGATAAAGCAGATGTAAGACAAAAAAGTAGTCAAGAGAGTTTAGATCAAGGGCCAACTATTATCTATGTTCCTACTAGAAAAGAAACTTTGAGCATCTCAAAGTTTCTTTGTCAATCTGGTGTGAAGGCTGCTGCTTACAATGCATCGGTTTGTTCTCTAACACATGATGCCAGGTTTATGAATCTGTCAAGTTGATATTTTTGTGGTCCACCTGCTGCACATCATGCGATTAAAAGTTTGTTTATTTTAGTTTTATCTTTTTTTTTCAGACGTTCTTCACATCCATGCCAGGATTTGAAAGTGTTTAGGTGCCTTTTATCTTTCAAGTAGAAAAATTTCCATGCATTGCTAACTATTCGTTTTTATATGTGACGTACTACTCCTTTGGCTTTAGTTCTTGCTGAGTATTAACTATGGATTAGTACTCCTTCAGTCCTTTGGCTTAGTTCTTGCCGAGTATTAACTATGGATTGCTTATATTCTCTTACTTTATTTCACTTACAAAATTTTGATAATTCTGTATCTGAATATTCTCTTTCTGTGAGCTACCTACAGGTATCAGAATAAAACTAAACGTACTTTTCTTTTTCTTTCCAGCTTCCAAAATCTCATTTAAGGATGGTTCACAAGGATTTTCACGAGAATAATGTAGAGGTCTGTTCTTTACCTCTCAAATTTTGTTAACTTTTTATTTTATTTTCCTGAATTGGAATAAGCAAGCAATTATTTAGAACTCTACCATCCGATTTAAGCATATGGCAGATAGGTTAAGTGAACACATTTCCGCTATGTATGAATTACAACCATTTCTCAAAGTGATCAGTAGGTTTAGGGTTAACTTCTTCTAATAAGAACATAGTTGAGATTATACTGTACGTGTTCTAACCCCTCTGTATTTTTCTTTCAAGTACTGTCCTTTGTACATTACAAGAGAAATCCTGCACATCCTAATAGGCTAATACCCCCTTCCTGTAGAAAGGGAGAGATCTTTGGATTGAGTACCTTAGTGATAAACTGATCATTTACAATGACTCAATGTCAACAATTACCACCAAAACTGGAGCTGTTATAATTTTTCTTTAGATTTGACCTTGTACATAACTTGGGATATGTATAATTTTTTTAACCTTACTAAGTCTTTTAGCAGTTTAACCAAATCTGGCAATCTTACATAATTTCCCATATGTATGTGTGTATATATATTCTTTTTGGAATGACCTTTTTGTGTCATCAAAACAAATATTGATTGGGCAGCTATTCACTAAGGAATTTTATTCTTTTTCCCATTCATTTAAAATGAAGTTAAATCTCCAATGTAATTTCTTAGCAACACAACATCTGCATTCCAGTTCTTTGAAAATTTGGTACTTTATGAATCCACTAGCGATTTTATTTTATTTGTTTAAGGAAAAAAAAATCTTTACTATTTGTGGACGTCTTCTCCATTCTCTAGGTTGTAGTTGCAACAATAGCATTTGGAATGGGGATTGACAAGTCAAACGTCCGAAGAATTATTCACTACGGTTGGCCACAGGTGAGCACTCAATTTACAAATGTACTAGATAACATAATTCTTTGTTAGCATGCTTATTTTTGCTATTCGAAACGAAGAAAACTTGTGGAATTAATTTGTTTGCACACAGGTATCTAACCGTGGTCTTCCTTGCCAAATTCGTGCTAGCATTCTAATGTACCTTTTCTGTGTCATATTATTGCCACTTGTTATTTTACGAGACTCTTTAACTACTGCTTTTGTTTTAGAGTTTGGAAGCTTATTATCAAGAAGCTGGTCGTGCTGGTAGGGATGGAAATTTGGCAGATTGCAGTAAGTTCATTAACATTTTGGAAGTATTCTTAGTTGTTTAGATTTGAAGCAAGGAATAATTGATCTCGGTTTTTAACTTTAGATTTTTGGGATTAGTTATGTTGTAGCATGTGTCGTGATATTACATACATTAGAAGGATTCCAAGAGTCTTTTATATCCTTGAACCATCCTGTAACAATATTTATAGTTCGTGTTCACTTGTCAAAGTAAAATTTGATCCTCCAACCATGGAAGGAGACAATTGAGCATTAGTTTAGAAACGAATATTGTTATATTTTGTGCTTATTCAATAATTGGTAGCATGCTAATACAAGGTGCAAAGTTGTGGAAATTGTGGTTTCTTAAGAATTCTATTTTCCATCACATGATAGTTTCTTTTTGGGACTTCTTTTTTATTTTATTTGGTTTTATCCCGCTACTGTTTCTTGATTTTGATACTGCCTATGCCGATGGATTTTTCTGATTACTGTGATACAACTACGTAATATTTAGGATTAATACAGTTCCATGCAAACTTGGGACAATTTTTTGACATCTCCCACCTCTGTAAAACAGTTCTATATGCAAATCTGACAAGAATACCATCCCTTTTGCCTAGTCGAAGAAGTGAAGAACAAACTAATCAAGCATATAGAATGTTATCTGATTGCTTCAGGTATGTACTTCTCTTTGCAGTTTTACTTTCACCCCAAAATTGGGTATTTGAACAGAGGTGATTCTATTTTTCACATCCACGCAGATACGGGATGAACACTTCAAACTGTCGAGCACAGAAGCTAGTGGAGTACTTTGGTGAAACTTTTGATCGCGAGAAGTGTCTAATGTATGTAACACTTCTTTCAACTTTACAGTCAGTTTCCAGTTTACTTTCTGGATAGAACTGTTCAAAGTTTGGTCTTTTTCTCTTATCTTTAGACCCTGACAGTCATAATCGTAAATATCTTTGCTAAAACAAGCCATTGTAGTGTATACATCTCATAAGTCATAAATATGCAGCTTGACCAGACTTTACCTCTCCCACACTCATTGATGGAAGTTTTTTGTAGGTGTGATGTTTGTGTGAAGGGACCTCCAAATATGCAGAATTTGAAGGAGGAATCAGATATATTAATGCAGGTCATTGCTGCACATCATGTAAGTATTTTGATATATATATTATTTAGTTTGTTGTGTGCTGATTGTGGTTTTGTCCAACTTACTTGTTTCTCTCTCTCTCTTTCTCTTTTTGTTTTTCAAACTCCACGTATGTATATGGTTCTGAAACTTATGGTTTGCAATTTAATCTTTGTTTTTTGTGTTCGAGAAGTTCCATACAAGATATTGGATGATTTCACAATCTCATTATACTGTTTCCAAATATACTCATAATAAGTTGGTCTTCAATTTCACGTACAGCGATATTTAGAGGAAGGGTTGTTCGATGATTTCTCAAACAGCGATGTCAAACAGAGATTCAGGGAGAAACCAAATTTGAGGTTGTTTGTCAGTAAAGCAAGAGAGCAGGTGATGCTAGTTACCCTGTTTGCATTTTTATGTTTGGTTTGCAATATTTAATGTTATACTGTTCTCCAAGATTCCAAATTAAAGCCAGTTTGATTTTTACATTAAACGGGTGTGCGCCATGCAGTCCCTTAAATTCGCAGCAACTGATTTCCTCTGGTGGCGAGGTCTTGCAAGAATTCTGGAAGCTAAAGGTTACTTGAAAGAAGGAGATAACAAGGTATTGGAATCAACAATTGTAATTTTTGTTCAGTTAAGAATAATTCTCTGTCTTGTGCTTTAAATGCATGCATCCCATAAGCATCAATTAAGGTTTGTTTGGATTGACTTAAAATTTTTATCCTTAAAAAAAAAACTAATTTTTATTCAAACTCTTTTGAAAAAAGTGATTTAAAATACACTTCAAAAGCTATTTTGAGTGGTTGTCAGATACTCTAATCTTTTTATAAAATGACTTATCTTTTAAACTCAACACTTGAATACGTGTTCCAAATATTCCATTACTTGTTTATATAAATTATCATATACAAAATTATTTCTCCTTTTATCTCTAAACGTTTTGCCTTTCTTTCCATAGTATAAGGGGATATGAGAATTTGAACCCCCGGCCTCAATGGAATGAGTAAATGCTAATCACCAATATACTGCCCTCATATTTGCTCTTTTATACTTGTTTACTGCTATTTTCATGCACATTCTAAGTATGAATTTTTGTGCAGATCCATGTTCAGATAAAATTCCCTGAGCCTACCAAGCTGGGATTGGAGTTTCTATCAAGAAGTGACCAAACGTTCAATGTTTACCCTGAATCAGACATGCTTCTCTCAATGGCCAAACATAAATCCTTCTCAGAATGGGGCAAAGGCTGGGCTGATCCTGCCATACGTCGTGAACGACTCAAACGTCAGAGACACTTTGTTGACAAGTCACAAGGACCACGGTCACGGTCATGGAAGCCGAGAAAAAGGAAATCAAGTAAACACAACTTTGATTTGAAAACGGTTCGAGGTAGATTAACTGCTAAATTGTCGACAAAGAAATTGTAAGTTCAAAATTTTCATTCTCCATGTTCATAATCTTCAAGAGATGTTTATCTTGTGATATGAATTCTATCAGAATGAGTGATTATTGGCTATTTTTTTGAGCTTTATTTCATTAGTTAAATGAAAAGGGAGGAAACTAAGGGGTGAAAGATGAGCCAATTAGATTATATCTTCTCTCTTTTTTTCACATATATATAAAGATAATACCATCTTTTTTCAATTATTATACCATTCTTAAAAAGTTCAAAGTTAAATGGTTAGTACTAATTCAAACACCATTTATTTAAAAAAAAAAAAAATCTCTTCCATGGTACCTATAATTAATTTTTTTTTTTAAGTGACAAAACCGTTGAAAACAAAATACAGTAAAATTTTATATTTTATCAATAGTTGACACTATACTTCTATTAGTATTTTTCTACCCAATTAAAATTATCTTTTTCTTTTTTATATGTTTTTACTTCATACTAATCTTAGAGTTGCTTTTAAATATAATAAAATGAATCAAACTATTTATAAGTATAGCAAAATATGAATGTCTGTGATTGTTCTAATAGATTACTATCATCTATTATTAATACACTTTTTCTAAGATATTGAGAGACAGTTATATATCGCAAATGTTGTTGATAGAGAATAATAATTTGTTATATTTTAAAAAATAAATATTTTCAATAGTTTTTTCATTTAACACTATTATTTTTATTAATTAATCTATTAAAATTATACGAGTATCAGTATTAATTTCATGAAAATAAGATTATAAAAAATAAATCGTTACTTATACATTAATAAAATAAATTGTTAAAAACATCAATAGCGCATCTAGTGTAGTGGTATCATAGTACCCTCCCACGGTACTGACCGGGGTTCGATTCCCCGGATGCGCAATTTTTATTTCTTTTGTTAACATAATTTAGGAATTTTAAATAATATCGATTTATAAAATTAGTATTTTCTGTTTTTATTTTACTATTATTATTATTATATGACGTGTCTTGAAGTTTCATAATTCTTTGAACCACATTTTTTAGCACTTCGCACAATCATACGTTTATTTTGATTTCTTTCTATATTTTTATTTTATTTTTTGAATTAAAATATGGCTTAATTATTCTCTCAAATTAAACAGTGATTAATTAATTCATAAATATTTTATTTTGTATATGACCGAGTCCTATCATATTCAATATTTTTTAAAATTTCTATACTTGTCGAGTGCATTTCCTATTAGAAAACGAGTTAGTAGCCTATTATACACCATGATATAATTTTTTTAGTACAAGTTAAGGATGAATCAAATTGGAATAGAGAGCATAAGTCTCTCATATAAGAATGTCTTCAAGCGAGATTGTCGAGAAATTGTATCTTTGAGCATTGCAATTAAGGCATGTGCAAAAAAAGGTTGTTTTTGGGATTAACTAATAAAAACTGTAGATAGAACCATTGTGATAGATATCGCATAGGTGATCAACGAACACCTGATCCTCATTCTCATGTCTAAAGTTTTCCATTTAGAGGTTTCAAACGATTTGCAAATTAGTTCCAGCAAAAAGAATTGTGAAACACTGGCTTGGAGAGTTTTGGAAAAACCCTCGTGCCACAAACATGACTTTTTGAGATATCCCACTACTATAGATTAGCTGGAGTTTTGCTTGGGCGACTGAGTACGGAGCATTATCTTTCTCAACTTTAACACTTAATTTACTACTGACCCAAAGTAGGACATGCCACCTTAATGCATGGGGACAAACAAAGCAACGATCTCGGTGAGCTTAACAAACATCGTCAAGAACGTTTCTTAATGATCAACATAATATCCCATTTGAATCACAGAACAATGCCCCAATTCCCACCCCACCACTTAGGATTTTCACATTGGAATTTACCTTGAAAGAACTATAGAGTGGACCAAACCAAGTAATGTGGGCCTTAGGGGTCAAGGAAGATTAGAGAGCTATGAAGAGACAACCCAACAATTAAGGGACTCAACTACGTTTATTACCCGCTAAATAGGGTCAAATTAAGGAGGTGTGTTGTTCAATAACAAAAACGGTGAGTTGCTATTAGATTGTAGAAACAATGAGCAGAAATTTCGTGATACCCAAGAGAGTGAAAAGTTTCAATTGATAAAAAAGGAGAAAAGATGCCATGATAGCTAATCAACCAAATGTTGATGAACAATAAATACACCACATTATAGTATGTCTGTGGGATCAAGGTAGAGTATTTACAGCGTAAACATACATGATTAATAAGTAAACTCGAGAGCATGCATCCAAACAATCCATTTTTTTTCAACACTTAGAGATAGATAGATGGAACCTCAAATTAATCGATAATCCTAAATTAATTGTGTTTTGTAAGGAAAAAGAAATCATGTTAATAGTATTTTTCATTAATCTTGAAATTTTGGCAATCCGGGTGGGTTTATATCAAACCCACGGACTTTCCCATGCCCGGGATTGCCAGCATGGCACAAACATCAGCCGTCAGATCAAATCAAACAAAATGGACAACTCCCACGAAAAGTCCTCATAACAAACCTCCTATCCAATACGCCCGATCGAAACACACAGATTGCCAACGTGTAATAAAGCCCAACCGTCCGATCCTTTTCGAACCAAACAACCATCCCGCCATCACAGTTCCTATATATCCAACATCCAGTTCAATTCCGCCATCTCAATCGTCAGTTAAATCGCAAGTAAACTCTCATCTCGGATTCCAAGAATTCTACAATGGAAGGAACCAAGGGCGCCGGAGGAAGAAAGGGCGGCGATAGGACTAAGGTCTCCAAGTCCGTCAAGGCCGGACTCCAATTCCCCGTCGGTAGAATCGGACGGTACCTCAAGAGAGGCCGCTACGCTAAGCGCACTGCAGCCGGTGCTCCGATCTACCTTGCTGCCGTCCTCGAATATCTCGCTGCTGAGGTAATTATTCAGTCGGGATCCGATTAAATGTTCATTCGAACTCTCGGTGTACAGTACGTTTCCGATTTCTGAGATTTGTGATGTTTTGTAATGTAGGTTTTGGAATTGGCTGGGAATGCAGCGCGTGATAACAAGAAGAACAGAATAAACCCTAGGCACGTTCTTTTGGCTGTCAGGAACGATGAGGAGCTTGGTAAATTGCTACAAGGAGTCACCATTGCAAGTGGTGGAGTTCTTCCGAACATCAATCCGGTTCTGCTTCCTAAGAAGACAGCGTCGAATTCCACTCCTACTACTGAAAAGGCTCAGAAATCACCAAAGAAGGCTTAAATTAAGTATAAGTTTCCGAGAATGGTTTAAACCTTTTTGTTTTTTTTCTCTTTTGTATAAATTAGAACTCTCCTTGAATTCTTAGTTTCTTAGATTAACCGATGGATTTGATATCTGGTTTGCGTATGATGTACGTATCCATTTCGCAATATCTAATGGAAATCTCATCGTTTACTAGTTCTTC
This sequence comes from Cucumis cinereus, assembly GCA_037974625.1. Taxonomy (NCBI): domain Eukaryota; kingdom Viridiplantae; phylum Streptophyta; class Magnoliopsida; order Cucurbitales; family Cucurbitaceae; genus Cucumis; species Cucumis cinereus. The sequence goes on from JBBPDJ010000019.1 coordinate 12,841,585, forward strand.
TGTCTCCTCTTTTTGTTTTTAATCTCAATTTTCTTAAAGTTCTAAGTGTAATTACCATAGATCTTCAATTCACAGAATAACAAAACGAAAATTGACTACAAAGTTTGAGAACAATGGTTTTAATAATCATTCCGTAGAGCTTTGAGGATCCAACTATTTTCTTTTAATAATGTGTAAATTCAGCGATCGGTTAAAATTACCAATTAAAAAGATCTAATGGTATGTTTCTGTGGGCCATGATGTTCGATGAAACTCGTAAGCCCATGGGCCGAAAGTTAATCAGGGCCCATTATTGTTCGTCTTCCTTGTCGGAGTCATACCGGAATGTAAGGGTTCAGGCGAGGCGAGGGTTTTAAGGACACGAAAATTAGGTTAAGAGAGAATTTTCGATCAAAATACAACGCCAGATGATTCCATTTCTTGTAATAATTATCTCAATTACTCTTGAATCTTCAATCGTTAAGAATATTTTTCATTTTAAAGTTTTTGTTTATGGATTCGTATTTATCGGCGTATTTGATTTATACAGAGAAAGGTTTCGAGTTCACACAACACGTTCAAACGGATCGCCGCAGTGGCTGGTGCTGGTTCTTGTTACTTGTATGCCAGAAGCGATCTAGATTCTAGTGAGTTCTTGAGCACTTTTAATGGTTATCAAAAAATTTGGTGTAGATGAATGTAAATCTTGTATCAATATCTTGAAAATGTGTGTTCATTTGTTTTGCTTATTCTTTCAAGTATTCTGCATGTTTCTTCGTTGAAGAACCCTCTATTGTGTTGTCAATTCCTGCTGCGTGGAGTGATCCACTGTTTCTTCCATGGCAGACAACACACGGCCTCTCGGTCCGTCCTCGTCCCCTTGGCACGTTCGATCATCGGCAATTGGGTCTGTCTGTCTGACTCTCTTGATTCTAGGCAAGTTTTGTGTATATGGTTTCTGCTTTAATTTGAAATGGGATGGTGTGTGAAATTGTAGATATTTCGATATGTTCGTCACGAGTCAGTCCTGGTGAAAAGAAGGAATCTCCATGTTTGGGTAGAGATACAATTGCAAATGCAGCAGCAAATGTTGGCCCTGCTGTTGTGAATATATCTGTTTCACATGGTACTTGAGTTGGTATTGGTAATTTTCTATTCTTCTTACTGTGGGTTTGGTGAAAACAAAATGTTGTATGAGTTTGTTTTCTTAGATATTTATGGAATTGCTTCGGCTAAAAGCATGGGATCCGGAACAATTATTGACAAGGATGGCACAATTTTAACATGTGCACATGTTGTGACTAATTTTCATGGTCCACGAGCTGCATCGAAAGGAAAGGCAAGCAGATTTATCAGCTCGTTTATTTTCTTATCTGAACTTAACAAGGATACAATTAGAGATCCCTTCTTGTTTTATGTGATATGTTGAAGTATGAATGAATACATTTTTTTGTTGCTAATTCTTGATCATTAGATTAATTTGCTCCCATGGTCAAGATCTGATTGTCATAATAGTTTCATGTTAGTTTTTGATTAGGCATTGTTTACAATTATGTTTGACACTCTGTATTCTAATGGTGAACGTCCTAGCTCTTCAAATCTCAATAACCTAGGACTATCTTATACAGCTCTTTTCAAGTTTCATATTTGGTCGAATTAAGTTTCTATGTTGTTTTTAAAACTTTCGGATGCTAAAACTGACGAATTGGTTTGTTATTCTTTCATTATTTATTTGTTAATTTCATTCGTGAAATGAAATTATATAGGTGGAAATTACTTTACAAGATGGTCGGACATTTGAAGGGACAGTTATGAATGCTGATTTTCACTCTGATATTGCCATTGTGAAAATCAATTCTAAAACTCCTCTTCCCATGGCAAAACTTGGTTCTTCAAGCAAGCTCCGACCTGGGGATTGGGTTGTAGCAATTGGATGTCCACTTTCCCTTCAGAATACTGTCACAGCTGGTATAGTAAGGTAGTCAATTGGCATAATTTCCTCGGTACTTGATATTTTAATTCATTTTATATTGTTGTCAATGAAAAACATAAATGAAAGGTTAACAGTCACTTTTCATTTCATCATCATGGAAGAAACAAATTAGTCCTTGAATTTTAGTTTGGAACAAAATAGTTTATGTATTTCCAAATTTGTAACAATTTACTTTAGTAAGTATCAATTTAGTCACATTATATATACTTTTCAATGTGTAAATATAGAGTTCTTATCTTAAAACAGACTATTAAGATTTAATGAATACAAATGTAGAGTGATAAACTAATTAAGGGTCAAGCTTCTTTAAAAGTCGTAAAAACTAAAATTGTTATATTTGGGGAGATATTTGACGATAATCACTAAATTGTTACAATTGTGAAAGTGTAAGGAGTAAATTATTGCAAACTTGAAAGTATAGTGACTAATTTGTTACATCCTAAAGTTTAAGAACTAAATTATTGCACATTTGAAAGTACAAGGACCTAGTCGTTAGAAATCAAAATTCATAGATTAAACTGTACTAAGTGATTTAACCTAAATGGAACAATCTTTTCTTCAATAGTGGGCTGAAGGTTTATCTGCAGTTGTTAATGCAAAAGATTGAAACAGAATTAATAGGGTAGACCAGGTTAGAGTTTATGCAGGTTTGTTAGTTTGCAGTGCTGAGCAATAACTATATATATTTTGTTTTCTACTTTTTCTCTATTGATCCAGTTGTGTTGATCGTAAGAGTAGTGATTTGGGTCTTGGTGGAATGCGAAGGGAATATCTACAAACAGATTGTGCAATTAATGTGGTATGTAACACATTCTTTTTTTGTTTCACATTTCATGCTTTGTAGTAGAAGCTTGTTGGGTATTCATTGGTCTGTACTATATACAAATAATTGGCCTTCTTTATTGAGTATTTGTCATGTAGGGAAATTCTGGGGGCCCTCTGGTTAATGTTGATGGAGAAGTTGTCGGTGTAAATATTATGAAAGTCGATGATGCTGTTGGATTGAGTTTTGCTGTACCAATTGATTCGGTCTCCAAAATTACAGAGCAATTCAAGAAAAGAGGGTATAACAATTTTAGAGACTTTTTATATTGCCAGTGAATTGGATTGTTGAATACGCTGATAGTCTCTATTTGTGTGTAGTAAATATTTATCTTTATTGTTTTTTTCTCTCCCATTCAATTGAGGGGTCGGTCTAATGAAGTTTTCATAATTTCTAGCAACACCTTGCTCCTTATTTAAAAGTTTCATTGTAAGGGACCTAGTTAGAGTTAAATGGGGATATTAGGAGAACATTAGTATTGTTATTAGAAGGGGCATATTAGCAATTAGTTGATATAGTTCATCCATCGATTAAATTTAGGTTGTCCGCGTTGAGTGTAACGCAGCACTGCCTTTTTAAACATACACATGCATTTTTATCTTCTGGGAGCAATTTTAGGTTTTGATGCATTTTGATGTTTCTAGGAACTGAAAATGGGTTTTGAACTGTGCACAATTTTTCACCTGGCTGAAAATCCTTGAGATAATTGGTACTTTTAGCCTATAGGATTCAGAAAATTCTTAGCTTTTTCATTGTTTATTTTCTTATAGATGGTAATTATTATGCTGTGACGATGCAGGAGAGTTATTAGGCCTTGGCTCGGATTGAAAATGATTGATCTCAATGAAATGATAATTGAACAACTGAAAGAAAGAGATGCAACGTTTCCAGATGTTACCAAAGGGGTCCTTGTAGCTATGGTAACAGTACCATCCGATCTACCAATGTTATTTTTGCATTACATTCTTTCTTTTTCTTCTTTTCTGTTCATCATCAGATATAGTTGCCATCTTTTAGATGTTTTATTGATTTAAATTTAGCATGAGCAAGTAGATTCTTGGCAAATGCTTCAATAGGTAACTCCAGGATCCCCTGCTAGTCGTGCTGGATTTCATCCTGGCGACGTGGTCATTGAGCTCGATAAGCAACCTGTTGCAAGTATCAAAGAGGTATATATAGACTTTTGTTTGTAATTCTTATATGTAATTTTCTGGTAGAATAGTTTCATGTTTTGCTTCCTCTTGAAGCAACTTTGGTTTCTTAGTCTTTAAATTTGAGGAAAAAGGCCTTTCACTATGTGCTTCCAGTAAATCAATGAGGACATAGAAAAAGAGTTCTCAAGTTTAAGCCGTTTCTTAGTTTTCTATTACACTTCTAAAATATATTTTGGAAATACCAGCCACATTTGAAATTTTGTATTTTTGTATTGAAAACTAGTTTTTAATGCTCGTTTGATAATCATTTGATTTTTTATTTATGAAAATTAAACTTATATAAACCCATTTTCCTCTAAATTTCTTAGTAAATAAATATATATATATATAGAGCAATATAGTTGGTAGATTTAGTGTTGATTTCTTTCAAATATCATGATCTCCAACTCATCCAATTGAGCTATGCTCAAATCGACTCTGTAGTTGCACAGAAAGTAGAATTTTGAGACCACAAAATCTCGGTTTCAGTTTTTTATATTTCGTTCCATCACTTATCTTTAACCATTTTGGATTATGTCATTATCCCTAAAGCTAAGAACTGATTTTGTGGCAGATCATTGAAATAATGGGAGACAGAGTTGGGGTTCCACTGAATGCAGTTGTGAAAAGATCACTTAATACTACCATTACTTTAACTGTTCTTCCTGAGGAGTCCAATCCAGATATGTGATTTTTTTTTAAAAAAATCAAGTTTTCTTTCATATATAATGTTCTATTTCACTTCAATAATATAAAGATATCAATGAACACCGATGGCTGTTTTAAAAGTTCACCGAAGCCAAATTCGTATGGTTTGATTTGATTCATCGAGATTGACTCGAATTATCCCTGATGGCTGATCGACGATTTTAAAATTATTTTTTACATAATTATATTTTTGTCTTTCATACAACTATTTGTCTTGGAGAAATTATTTTAAATGACAGTTTTTAACTACAATAGACTACCATCTAACGTGGTGTAGGTAGTGCTTTTCATATGTTAAAAGTCAAATGGTTGTCCAACGAAATTTAAATGATTATCAAACAGAGTCTAGATAAACTAAGCTCGAAAAAATATATTAAAAAACAAATTTTGTTTTACAATAATACACCTAGAATTAGAAATGTCTATTAAACTTGCGAGGTCGGTTTAATGGACCTCTTTAGCATGAAAATCGAGAAGCTCTCATTCTCGTATTGGTTTCAGTCTCTAATAAGTTCTTAAACTTTGATTTGATTGTTCCAGTCTTTTGAATCATTTGAATCCTCATCCCCTATGCCTAATTGGTATCAGTGTTTACTCATTGAGTGTGTTTTCTTTTTTAATCTTATAATACCAATTTTTGGAAAAAAATTGAAAAAAAATTAAAAATCCCGCAACGAAAAACACGGCGGTGGGCAAGAGGGGGACGTTCCAAGGCCGACGGTTGAGCAACCACGGCACTGTCGTCACCGGTGGCGGGTGCACCGCAAGTCCGGCTGAAACAATACGAAAAATACACCAAACCACGGCGGCCGCCAGACTTCGATAGCATAAAAGCGGAACTGTACTTTTCATTTATCACATTCTCATTGTCATTAAACAGATTTCTCAATGGAATCGAAGCTTCACCAATGTCTTCATCATCTCCTCCAAATGTTCGCTTTCGCTTTAGTTTAATCTTAAGAGTTAGCGAATTTTCTTTGAGTTTCGATTCCTCCAAATAGAACCTCATCGGAAAGTTCCACACCGGATTTTTGCCGAAGTACTTAGCCAGCGGCGTTTCTTGGGCGGCCGGAGGGATTCCGTCGATGGAAACCGCCGTGTAGACTTTTGATTTGTGAAAAAAATTGGTGAAACTTAGAACTCCTTCGATTCCTTCGGCGGAGGTAATGTTTAGATCGAATACTCTGTAATCCATCAGCATTTTTGTGGATTTAGGAATTTTTTATTTTGTGATTACGATTTGAAAATCTGTCATTTTGATGTTTTTATAAGTTGAAAACAAGTTGGAATTTGAATGGGATTAGGAAAACAAATCTATTTGGTTTCCGATTTTTAAAAATTTTAATTTTACTCCCAATCTAATAAAAAATAATATGTTAAATTACAAAATTAGCCCATAATCATCATTTTAGGTCCTTAAATTTTTATATAAAAAAAAGTATTCAAAATTAAGAACACGAAGAATAAGTTGACTAACACAGACTATCTTTTGAGCTTTTATAAACGTTTTAAAACTATGCTCGAGTTTGATTGATTCTAGAAGTTTATTCTATGAACTTAGATTTGCGTTTATAGTTTATATATTTATTTAATAAATGTCGAAATAGTTTTTGAGAGTTTTCTCTTTATTAGATTCTTAAGTGATTAATTTTGTATGTAATATGTCTCTTATGTGAAAATGTTAAGAATTAAATGTTATATCAGATGTGAATTTAACTTTGTACTTTATGGGCGTGATTAAACATCCTTATGGAATTATTATTGCATCTATTTAACTACAAAATTTTAAAAATTGCTTTTAGTCTCCAAACTTAATAAAAGTAACAATTTAGCTCATAAACCTTGATTTAACTTAACATTTTGTAACAATTTAGTTTCTAAACTTTTACTGTGTAACAATTAAATCATTGTATTTTAAAATATGTACAATTTAGTCTAACTGGTAAAGAAATAAATTGATAAACTAATTAAAGACTGGATATTTTCTTATAAAATACAAAGTCTATACCATAAAATTATATAAAAAACATACATTATTTTGATGATTACTTACATGACAATTTACTGGTGATTCTAATTGAAAGAAAAAAAAACCAAAAACAAAAACAAACAAAAAGAACACAAGTGTTCATAAAATATTTTAATTAAAAGAATCCCCAAGTTTGGTCTATTTATGAACAATCAAATTCCTCATCATTTAGAAACAATTTTTGTATAGGGTAAGCTTGTAATATACTAGATTTTTAAATTAAAAAGTATTACAAAAATGGGCTATTTTCAAATATAAAAAATTAAACAAAATATTTATAAAATATAACCAAATATCCCCATTTATAAAAAATTCTAAATATTTTATGAACCACTAAAAAACGAAAAAAAGAAAAGAAAAGAAGAACAGATCCAAATTAACAAAAATAGATACAGAGAAAAATAAAATATAAAAAAATATCATACGAATAGAAACTAAATGAAGTCAAAATTAAAATAAGCATTAGGGAAAATTAGACAACCGAATGGAATAATTGAGATTCCAATTGTCATCAATGGCCTATGATTTGAGATTCCAAAGTTTTCAATAATAAAGCACATAAAAATTTAAATAATAATAATAATAATAATAATAAGTTAAAAATTACGAAAAAGCAAAAAGGAAGGAATGTTTTATTTGGGAATTTAGGTCCGTCCAGTTCATGAATTCGAATATATTCTGTGGAGATTTAATATTTACCCAACATTAATTATTCTTAAGTCCCAAATCTTCAATTATCCATTCGTGCACATTTGTTCTATATTCTATCATATATTCAATTAATGAGTATGGTTGTTTATGTGTATAGAACAAAGAACTTGATTGAGTATAACAGAATGATTTTAGACATCAAACATGGATCCATGAATATAATAAGTAATAATATTAATTAAGAAAAACCCAAAAGTACAACAGATTCCATCTCAAAGTCAGTGAAGGATTAGTTACAAATTTCATTGATCATATTCATTCTAATTCAAAATACCCCAAAAGCTTCAAAAAGTTTCATATACATAAACAAAAATCATCATAGAAGAAGAAGCAGAAGAAGAAAGGGATTTAGAAATCAAATCCATCACCAAAACCAGCATCATATCCAGCATCATAAGCCGCCATGTCGCCCACATCGGAAATCGCTTCGCCGATCAGCAAACCACCCAGAAGTCCTGCTCCGGCTCCCAAAGCCATACCACCAAAACCACCACTCTTATGCGGCCTCTGTGCCTGATGCACCGGCGCATATCCATACCCTGCCTGCGGCGGCGGTGGGTAACCGCCGTACGCATATCCAGCCTGTGGATGCGGTGGATAACCGTACCCTTGCGGCGGAGGCGGATACGAGTAAGCAGTCCCTGGCGCAGGCGGATAGGAACCTCCGGCCGGATATCCGGAACTAGATCCAGGATAACCTTGAGGATAAGCAGTCACCGGCTCACCGGATTTCATAGCGGGAGGCGGTGGCGGTGGTGCTTGAACCGTGTATTTTTCCCCAAATTTATACGAAAATTCGAGGGTACCTTTTTCCTTTCCGCTCATAGTCCTGACGCTGAAATTAACGACTCTCTCAGATTTTCCTTCATCTTCTTTAGCACTTTCATCGAGCAATTGCTTAATAGGAACAATAACCTTCCCGATCTTCTTATCGCCTAAACTCCGATCGGAAACCAATTTGATCTTCAGATTGAGTCGATTGCTCTGTAAGGCAGCCTCATCGATTGTGAACTTCATCGGATAGTTCCAGTGAGGATCCGTACCGCCTTCTTTAGCTACCGGAGTCTTCTGCTTCGACTTCCCGCGAGGATCACCAGAGATTGAAACGACGGCGTATACATCCATCGTTGAGAAGAGATTGACATTCTTGAGGCCGCTGGCTCTCTTGATGTTGACATCTAAAGTTCTACACTCCATGGATGAAGAATCAGAAGAAGAAAAATTCAACAAATCGATCGAAAAGAAAATTGAAAACAAATCTTGAGATTGAGAGATTGAATTGAATAGGAAACGAAATCGTAAATTGAAGAAAACTGTGAGTTACGCAAATGTAGGGTTCAGTTATATATATATATACAAGGGTAAGGAAATTAAAAATTAAATATAAAAATAAGAAAATTCCTGGCAAGTGGGAATTATATGGAAGAAACCGACTAATAATAATAATTTAAAAGTGATTTTGGGAAACGCTTTGATTCGAAGCCTCTTTTTATCCGATTCCATTTCTCTTTTTTTAAAAATACGCGTTTTCAGTTTTCTATTTTCCTTTTTAAAATTGTTGTTTAAAAATATCAATTTACACCTAAATTACACGTGGCATTATCCTTATACAAATTTCGATTTTGAGACCTCCAATTTTATAGATTTAACTCGGTATTAATTTTAAATATAGAACGTAGTCTATCTTTGTCTATTCTATACAGATGAATTACGATATTTGACTATGTTTATAAATATTTTTATAAATTTACGTCCATTTAAAATAATTTTACTTTTAAATTTTTAACTAAAGAATTAGTTTAGACTTCCAATTGAAGTTTTATTTCAAAATTTTCCATTTCTAATTCATAATCTTCTATTTTACGATATTTGATAAAGTCTACACAAGTATAAGAATAACATAGATAGGTGATTTTCAAACGTAATGTTAATGAAGAGTTTAGATGAATTGACTTATAACAATTTAGAAGTTTAATTGAAATAATTATGTGGTATGCAACATATTTTTTCACGAAGCTTAATAATAGAGTAAATTGATATTTTTATAAAAATATAAAGTTTAAAATTTATTAGAAAAATATATATTTTTAATTATGTCTCTAATAAATCTCTAACTAAATAAATTATAAACTTTCACACTTTTGTATTAAATATATACCTGAATTTTAAATTTTATCAAATAAATAATTTATTTATTATTAAAGTTGAATTAAGGGTGATAATTTAATTTAAAATATGTAAATGTTTGAAATTTAATTTTAAAAAATTAAGAATGTATAAAACATTTTCTTGAGAAGAAAATAAACATTAGGTCAAACGCGTCCGATGCGTGTAGAAGCGTGCGTGTGACATGACGCGCAATGAAAGCGCAAGTTTAAAATGCGAATTCCAAAGTCTTTTTTCCTTTATTTATTTATTTATTTTTATTTTGAGAAAATTCCAAAGTCTTCCGGACTTCACCAGATATTTCCACTCCAATTTATTTATTTATTTCTTTTCATTTTTGTTTTACACTTGCAATTTTATAGAACAAATGTCACATTGTTTGACATATGGCACTAAAATTGTTTTTCTTTTCTTTTTTTTTTTAAGAAAAAATCAATTAGTTTTTTTGGTTAAAATACTTTTAATTACTAAATTTTAGAACATATAACAATTTAGTCTATAAACTTTTATTCGTAGCAAGTTATTATCTATATGCTTATACTATGACTTGCCACAAAAGTAGCACTTAAGAAGCATGTAAGATTTACGAAATAAATGAATAACAATTATCGTAGTACTAAATTTTTCTCATTTTCTTGTTATTGCTACTGAATTTGTTCACTTTATTGCTCTTGCCATTTGTACATGGTTTGTTTAGTGTTTATAAAAATTGTGCACGACGTTTTAGGACAATGAATTTGTTATCATAATCATAGGTCATTATAATTGAATTTTAATAGTATGTTTTTGAAGTGTAGACTATTTTAGTTTGAGTTGTAACAGTATGTGTTTGAGGTGTAAAATATTTTAGTTTGAGATAAAAATAGTAAATACCACATCAAAAAATTAAAAAAAATGGTTAATATAAATAGTAAATACTGCAGCAAATAGGAATTTTGAAATAGTGTCTAGCAATTATAGTAATAAAGTAGTAAGTTCTCCAAACTACCCCTACATATCATCAAAAGGAAGAAGAAACAACTTCCCTCACCATAAAATTTAAAGTTCAAAATAAAAAATAAAAATTTATATATCTATTAAACTTTTGATTTTTTTTTTAATTTCAATAATCTATTAAACATAGTTATAAAAAGAAATGATTATTTTGAAAACAAGGCAAAATTGAACAAGTTATATCAAATCCTATATCATCAAATAAGTCAAAAGTTAGAGATTCAAGTCTCTCACAAACATATCTTAACCTTTTGATATACGGCGGCTTAACATTTTCTTAAGAATAAGTGTTTACTAAGTTACGTTTTATAGAAAACATAATATAAATTATAGGAAACATAATATATAAATATTACTTTTAAATATAGCAAAAAATTAAAACTATTTACAAAATCTATCATATTCTTCTTAGTCAATTCAATTTTTTACTGTATTTTATAAATGATTATAATTTTTTAATATTATGAAGTAATCAAATTCCTAGCCTACATGCATATTTTTTAGGATTGAATACTTATAGATAAAATCTCATAAATAGTCGTCATAATTCGATCAAAATTAATCCGATCAAAATTCTCATGCATTGTTCTTAGAATTTAGAGCATTTTATCAAAACTAGACTATAAGACTAATTGTAACTTTCTCTAAAACCAAATTTACAATTAACCTAATTTTTATCTTTTAAAAGAAATTATACCAACTAAGAAAAATGGAGATTATTTCAAAGAAAAAAGAAAATCAAAAGTAGGCAGATTTTCTCACAATAAAAGTCCAAAACAAAAATGAAAAGAGAGAGAGAGAGAGAGAGAGCACTCACTCTTTAATGAAGAGTATATAGGAACTTTTGGTCCAATCCTCCATAATCAACAATGTACAATGAGAAATTTTGAAGAAAAAAGAAAAAAATAATAAGAAAATAAGAGAAAGCAATTGAGCAATATGACCAATATACTATCAATATCAGTACATTATGGCATCAACATCAAAATCCCATCTTTGAAGAATTTTAAGCCCCCCACTTGGAATGCCTAAACTGCCCCTCTTCCTTTCCTTTTCTTCCATTGCCAATGAGATAAAAAACACACACCCCCCATTTTGATTCGTTTCTTTTTTGTAGTAGTTATGTATTCAGCTCTCAACCTCTCGAATGGGCCTCGGTCGTGACCGGACCACACTCTTAGATCTCCTCTTTTTCTCCATTTTGGTTTGGTGTGGAAGTTTTAACCATGAGGCTATGTAAATTTTTCGACAAAAGTTGTGCAGAATTTGTTCTTGTCAAAGAGGGTGGTAAGGGGCGTAGCCTAACAAGCCAGTCACATTGGTGACTACATCGCTGCACCTCGTTAAAAGGCTGAGTAGCTGCTGGGATATGTCGGTGGTCGGAGTGGCAATGGGTGGTGGATTTGGCGGCAGGGGCGGTGGTGTGACCGCAGGTGTGTGATGGTGGTGGTGGTGATGGTTAAGTGTATTTCTAGGTTGCGGGATTTCCGAGTGTTGTTGATGCATAATATTTGTAGTAGTAATGCTATGAGAAGGTTTAGTGAATTGGGGTGGAGGAATTGGGAGTGGAGTTGTAGAAACGACCTTTTGAAAGAAGTTACTATTAATATCCATTGCAACAGAAGATGTTCCACCATCTGCAAAATTTGCATTGATGTTGTTTCTATTACTTTCTTCCCCGCCCAACATGAATTTCACTCGTGTCGTTCCTTTGCTGCTGCTGCTGCTGCCTCCCGTTCCCACACTCGGTACACCGGATTCATCGCCTGTTGCCTTCTTTAGGCATGACTTGAGCTGAACTGCTGGGAGTGGTGGTTGATGCACCACAGGTGTTGACACTCGCCCTGGTAAGACCGATGGATCCTTCATCCTTGGGGTTTCGATAGGATTGTCATCTGCAGCTGCATTGGCCTTCTCGGATTCGGGTGCTTCGGTTGCAGGAGCTCCAACTTCTCGAAGTTGGTATTTCACGTTGACATTCCCAAATAAGGACTTGTTTCCCATTGCATACTTGTATGCTGCTTGGGCATCTGGTTTGTAAAGGAAAACGACTCGGCATGTTGATGATTTCCAGAAGATACGAAGACCCGACTGGTCAATCTGCCCGAATCGACCAAACCTTGCCTTTAGCTCATTGAGAGATGGAAGTGATGTTTCAGGAGGAAACTTCATAACTAGCATGGTTGGATCAACTTTCCTTACTGAAGGAGGCTCCGGCTTCTTCACAGAATCCCGCTTGACTGTCTTTACTGTCATCGGTACTACAACGGAATCTCTGGATTCACGTTTCTGGCCATCAGCAAGTTTCTGAGTAGCTTTTCTTTCTGAAGCCAACAATTTCAAATCACCCATTTTCTTTAATTTCTTTGATGCAATTTCCTCTAGACGGTCAGAAGGAACCCGTTTCCGCCCAGTTTTTGTGGGATCATCACGTCTACGCAAGGGTTTAACTGAGTTTGAGGATGATAAATCTCTAACATTTTCACTTAAATTATCAGTTCCAAAGCTAGCATCTAAAGATTTCGCTGCACGAAGTTCAGTGGATTCAGCTTCAGACTGTGGCGATGAACCCAAACTTTTCTGATAAACAAGTGACCGAAACCGCAGGAAGAACTTCTGAACAATTACATGGCAGTTCCTTTCAACCCCATGGAAAGGATCAAGAGCAAAGGCTTGCAAATCATTTAACAATTGGGGCACGTCTAATTCGTCGCTCCCTCGGCCAAACACGACGCCAGCCGAGATGGAATTATTTGTTGATGCATTGCTCTTTTTCTGATGTTCCAGTCGAAAATCCTCTCTCGAACTCAAGCCAATCTGATCAGATTTTTCTACAGCGTTTCCAACTAATCTCCTAACCTTCTTTCTGGCCAACTGTTTGTGTGTTTGGTCAGAACCCATTTCTGGACCAATGTCTCGCTTCTTTTTCTTTTTCTTTTTCTCCCCCATGAATGGAGATCCAGAGGAGTTCATGTCTTCTGCTGGCCGTTTTAGAACCTTTGGCTTCATAACTCCACCAATTGAACTATCTCCATCAGAAAATTTTGCGCCAGCCGATGAAGGTTCGAGGTCAACACGGTTATCCAAATTTTTTACCAAGGCATGGTCACCTTCAAGATACACTGTGTTACTAAGCTCGGGTTGTTGAGGAGTTTCAGAAGATTTCGCTATATTTTCCATACCTGCATCTGCTCGGTCACAAAATGGTTCACTTAAAGCATCTCTTTGGTCAAAACAAGGCTCACTATCCTCCACCAACACTCGGGGAGAATCCCTCTCACTTGCCATATCAGGGGAGATATCGCTCCTAGAACTGACAATTTCATTAGCTGCTATTGTCTCTTTCGGTACCTCAAGAGGAATCATTTCCTTATCAGAAGATGCCTCAATGCTCATAGAATGCCCTTGGCTCACAAGATCGGTGCCGACGGCCATCTGACCAATCTCAGCTTCATTTTTAGGTAAACTCAAACTAGAAGTTTCAGTATCTGTCCCAACATACCCAGAGTGTTCACTTTTTGGCAGTATAGTTGGAGTCCTCTTCAAGAGAACATAATCCCCAGCACCCCCAGTTTCAGCGGTCTCCGCAGCAACAAGAGATAAGGGAACGGTAGAAGTTTCCTGCTCCTGATTAGCCCCAAAGTCTTTCAAGTGACTTGGTTCATCTCGGCGTTTGAGAAGATACCTGTCTTTCTTAGATTGGTCCTTTAACTTCATAGGCTTTACTGCACTCTTCCCACCTCCCAAGGCTTCTGCAATCACTAGGGGGCCACTCAAAGGAGCTGTTGAAAGTTAAATCCATCAGAACCAAGAAAACGATAAAATATTTGATATTTCCTAGTTCATAGATAATTAATGCAGGTGAAAGAAAGGTTTAAGGTTCTGATTGAAACTTGCAATTAGCTTAACCAATAAAAGAGAATGTGGACTTCAAAACTAAGTCGAGAAAGTTAATGCAAGCTAATTCTTTATTCAAACGGCGATAAAGGAGCATAAAATTGGTATTAAATGAATATATCCAAAGATTCATTGCATCGGCCAATTGAATAGAATAAAATTCAAGCATATAGATAATTTGGTTAGGAGACAAATGTGGCATCCATGTTATAATAAACATAAGAGATGTTAATGATACAAAGCCAAGTATCAATCACAATATAAATGCTATATGACTACAAAATGTCTCTGACAATGTCTTCCAATGATCCTCAAAATGGGAAGGAGGGGGAGAAACTGCCCTTAACAATCAATATAGGGCAAGAAGCATTAGCAAATTTATTCTAAGAAAAATTTAAGTTTGGATTGGAGTTCACAACTGCAGAAACTGGAAGTTTCCAAAAATAGGAACATTAAGTGGACCAGTTTGCTCATTTCTGAAGCTCGTTTACGTTAACAAGTTGATTATGAAGAAATTTCAAATTAATGGCATGCATTCAGAATTTAAATTAAACATTGCATAAAGTGATGGTGCTGAGTTTTAGAAAGATCCCCATCTATTATCTATTAATAAATAAATGTCAGTTACAATCTGAGTACACAATCAACAAAAATGCAAAACCAAGCCTCCAACCGTTAATTCTCAACAGTTCCTTGGGCGTTCGAACAAGCCAAGTTCTGTAGAGCGATTATCATTCCCATGAATAATTGTATGTGCACAGATTGCATTTCAAACACTATAACAGAATATAGCGGGAATTTAAATCAAGAAACCATGATAAGCACAAAACTCCATTAATCTCCACATGCCTGAAAAAAGTAACATAATCTCTTCCAATCCACCATATAACCAAGTCAAGCTGAAACCTATTTATTTCTGTTGTTGGGAGGGGAAGGTAGTAGGACTTGTAATGACAGGGAAAGGGGATTTGAGGCATTGAAACAACTAAGAACCTACGAATCCTGTAACTAAGTACCTCGAGCTGGTTGTCTATGCTGATCCAATGAAGCTAGAGAATTGCGAGGGGGACGTCCCGGCCCAGATGGCACACCAAATGCTTGAGCATATGTTTCATCAAACTCTTCATAGACTGATCTTCGATAAGCAAAGACTGTAGCTTTATTGTTCAAAAAGTTAATGCTTCTGTGATCACCACCTCGGGGAGTCAATGCCAGTTGCTTGATAAACGAGAGAGTTTCACCAGGTTTAAAACTATCCCTCGACCTCCTAATCTGATTCCACGAGTAAATACCTCCAGCCTCAAAATCTGGAACATCAACAGCGAAGTACCCATCAACATTCGTCTGCCGAAAATTGTAACGATTCCTACACTTGCAGGCCAGACCAAGACCTCGTCTACGACTCGCCTCGTCAACTGCCTCTTCCACAGCCTTCAGAAAGGTCCTAGAAGTTGTCTGCCTAGATTTCTCATAATAGTTAGGCTCGAACGGAATTAGCTCAGCAGGGTCAAACCACCCATAACTACTATCACCAAAAAAGGCAACCAAAACATATCCCTCCCTCCTTGTACGTCGCACAGAAGGAGAAGCCAAAGCATCGTTAAAAATGTGCCCAGGCCACCATGGATGAGACTTGACCTTTCCCCACACCATATCCCCAACCTCAAACCCATAGCTCATCGCCCTCGAAGTTGCTGCCGCAACCATTGCACCACTACTCTCATTCGCAACATAATCATCGAACTCAGACATTAAAGACTTATACTGAGACAAGTTACCCTTTCGATCATTCTGTGCATCTAAATCACCAACTGAACCATCAAATCTATCAGTTTTCGATATTTTAACATCAACAAGAGAGTTCGAGAACTTCAAATCCATACCTGGACCTCCTCCACCTTCGCTATCCGAACTAACCAAAAACCTCACCTCCTCGGACGGGAAAACCCTAAACTCAGCAGATCTACCATTTCCCAACATGTTCGCATCAAACTCACTCCCCGGAGCTCCAGGATCCAACTCCATCAATGAAACCCTAGCTTCGTTAACAACTCCCGAATCAGAAACTTTCCGGTTGTGATTCGAAGTGTTGTCGGCATGGTCAAGAACTGTATCCTCCGCATGTGACACTTCGTGGGCATCTGGTTTCTTCTCGAATTCAAAATCGTTGTTCATCACCGATATCATCTGAGCTGAAGCGAAATCATGTCATAAACCCTACAAAAACAGCATGTATAGATGAAGAAAAAGGAGAAGAAGATGAATGGAGTGAGAAATGTGATGAAACAGAGATGAATTTTGGGGAAGAAAGCTGAGAAAGTGCCGGATTTTGGAGCAAATCTAAAACCCTAGAAAGAGTTTTGTGTTTAGGCGGTAAGAAAAAAGTGGGAATGAAAATTTAGGGACTTATAATTTTTGAGTGAATAAATTTATTGAGGGATTTTATTTTGAGTAAACGACGAGATCACGAGCGCCTTTTATCCTTCTTGCCTACCCACGTCATATACTTCTTCTACGTTATATGAATCAGAAAAAAAAATAAAATAATAATATATAAATATATTCGAGTTATTTTTTAATATAGCAAAATATTTATAGTTTATATATGATAGATTATTATTTGTATCAATAGTATATTATAGATAGATTATGATATTTTGTTGTGTTTGTAAATATTATTCTAAATTTTGATATTTTAAAATATATATATATATATATATATATATATATATATAAAAGTTATGTCGCAGAAATTACGGTCATGAATTCAAATGTGGTATTAATTCTTTTGTTAGATATATTGATATTTTCATTTCTTTTTATAGGTTGGATATCAACATTTTTATTATATGGTAAAAATACTCGTGAAACATAAAAAAAAAAACTATATTAAAACATGAATGTAATATAAATAGTAAATGTTTTAAACTTTGTTGATAAAAAAGTATATAGATGGTTTATTTGTTAATTTAAATATCTTTTTCAATTTTTTTAATACAATTTTTTCGCAAACATTTATCAACATTGATGTTGTCAAGGTTTGTATTGACATTTCTGTAAAATTGAAACTTTGACATTTTAAATTTGTTAAAAAAACACTTTGACCTGTTAAAGTTTTAATTAGTCATAATTTTGTTGTTGTAAACTCAATTTTACGATAATTCAGGTCATGTTTACTTTCATGTATATTTGAGACAATATGAAAGGTAGTGCACCAAAATTTTATAATCCTAATGAAGTGTGGTGTGGAGGGTGCTTAATCCTATTACCTTTATTACGTGATACTCACACTATATTTTTTTTTAATTATTTTTCCTCTAGATCCATATCAATATATTACCGTCTATAGGCTAGAAGCTATCGTTGTTTTTTAGCCTACCTGTAAGTGCACTGAGTATCAAAATTTGAATATTTATATCGATATTGAGGTTTTAATTTCATGAAAGTATTAATGAACTACTAGTATCAATAGACATTTTAGTTTAGGAAAATTTTAAGAAAATCATTTAAGATAATAATTAAGTATTTTTCTATTTCCAAGAGTTTAGAATCTTATCATTCATATTTAGATTTATTGAGTTAAATAAATACATTTATTAATTGTCAATGTTGAAGCACGAGTTACCAAGACATCAAACATATAGTTTACTCCTTAACGTTATGCGAATTCAACTCTAATTTAAGAGGATTTTTACCTGTATTTATTAAAAATTGTAGTTCAACGATTGAATGGAATGCAAAAAGATGGATACAATTCTGGATATACCTAAATATTGTTAACATTAATATTTTGACATTTTAATGGTTACTCGAAGAAATGTTTTTAATGTAAGACATGTCAAATAATATAGTTATTTAAAACTTACTACTTCCAATAAACAAAAATTAAGATTACTTTATATAATTTTGAATGTTGATGCCTAATTAAGGGAAATTGCAAGTTATAGGGTAGAAAGAGCAACCTACCGAAGGGAAGTGGGTTGCTACAAAAATTTCAATTTAGTTTTCAAGTTTTAGAGTTCAGCAAGGATCAACTTTTAAATCCCCGCTAAGGTTCTAACTTGAACTTACCTTGAGGGCTTCCTTCCCGAGCTCTAGGCTCCACAATGTTCACTCTTCCATTTTTCGATGGTCTATTCTACACTCTCCCAATAGCATTAGTCGGTCTAAACATTGGGATGGAACAAAAACGAGCAAAATGCCAGAAAGATTACAAGACGTTAAAGCTTGACTAAGAATCTCAAAAGGCTTAACCTAGGTTAGGGGCAGGAGCACCCTTATTAGTCAAGCTTTGATTTATTTGAGCTGAAAAACGGATGCGTGCTAGGACGTTTGTTTGTGTGTCTATCTTTGGCTTAGTGATATGTTGGAGGAGATGGATTGAAACTAGCGCATTCCTGGTGAATGGAAGATATGATTTTGAATGTAGGGACAAACAACAGTGGTTGTTTCCCACATTTACGGAGTTAGAATTATATTCATGTATATATTGAATAACATAGGGCTTTACCATCACTGTGATATTAGCTCAACGATAATTGATATAACATTTTTTCTAAACAACAAAGTTTCGATGTCCTGTCCCCTCAATTGATCTCAAATTAAAAGAAATAATCATCACCCAAGTTTAATCCATATTTGGCACAAGATGCTCGAAACTAACGAGTGACGAGCATTCAAAAATTAAAATAGACTCGAGTTATGACTTTACAACATTTAGATGTAAAGGAATCTCGTAGAAAATTAATTCCTAAGTAGATGTTACCACAACTATCTTTTCAACTCATTTATAATAAAAACCACCAAAAATTCTATAAAATAGTTAAAATGTAATGGCCAAAAGAAAAAAAAAAACAATAAATCAATCAAGTGTGTATTTAAACTTCCACATGAAATAACATTGGTGAAGGAAAAGCCATTCAACTCACTTAACATAGTAAAATCATTCTCAAAAGAGAATAAACAATGAAAAATGTGTATGCCTCTCATTATCATTATAGCTATATATTATATTCACCTCTAATACAAAACCTTTTTTAAAAAATGGCAATAAAAGAAAATACACAGCAGTTATATTATAACACATTCATTTGGGTTCCCTAATGAAAAAGGAACAAAAAAGAAAAGAAAAAAAAAAAAAAGATCTAACAATCTTATTATGAGTTGAAGAAAAATAACTATGTAAAGATGAGGATGAGCAAATGTAAATGAAGGAAAAATGTAACAATTGTAAGCTAATTAATGGTCACTAACCAATGAGAGGTTGAAAAAAATCAGGCTTCTTCTGGAGGAGGGGATCCAGCCAACCAACCCCACACACCACCTGAGCCTTGTTTCTGTTTTGCCTTAAAGGCCTCCTCAGATGCTGCCTTTTGTCGTTGTAGAAGGTCGAGTTCCTTTTGTAACGTCTCCATCGTTTGGAGCTTCTGTCGTAACTCTGCAACGTCCACCTGATAGATTGTTGAAAAGTGAGAAGATGATTAAGATATTTATGTACTCTCATAATAGAAAGCAACATGACTGTCGATTGTCGAGTATTATGTTTGACTCAACCCGTTCTGTGTTGGTTTGTGTTTGAAACAAGGGAATATAACTTCCGACCAGAACCAACAAAATTTATCAAAAATGAACCCATTACTTTTTATTTTTTATGGGACAAATTGCAAAAACAGTTGCATCCTTAAACTTTCAATTGTAAAAATTGAACTTTCAAACTTATATAAGAGTTTAAATTAGGCCATCAAACTTGCAATAGTTGTAGAAATTGGACCCCTCAAATAATAAAATTGAACCTCTAACTTACACAATTGTTAGAATGATGTAAGTTTGAGGATCCAATTTAAAGACTTGTATTAGTTTGAGGATTTAACTTTTATAATTGAAAGTTTAATGGTCCGTTTGCCTTTTTTATTTTTATCAAACTAATCCAGCCAACGAGTATACTGAACCGAGTCGATGAAATGAGTTTCAATTAGTTTTGTATTAGTTTTCTCTCTATGTACTCGTACTTTTACGTCTGACTTCAGCTACAGCATACATAACAAAGAAGGGAACGAAGGAATACAAACCTCAAGTTTGAAACATCTTGACTGCTCAGCTACAAGTTGCAAGCGTACCGATTGCAGCTCCTGTATAAAACCATGAAGATCAAGCATTCAGTTTCTTCGCAAAAGGAGTTGTGGATTCAATTTTTTTTTTTTTTGAAACATTTTCCAATAAAATGTCTGTATTTTACCAGGCGGGAAGTTCCTTTCGATCCTATATCATCTCTCATGACTTCGGACTTCGTGAGATGAATAAATGTATTTTCAGGAGGAGCCCTTTTTATTTTCTGTTTTAGTTTGGCTCTTTTAGGGTCGGCTTGCCATTTCTATTGCGTTTTTAAATTTGGTTTCTCATACAAAATAAATAGTTGTGTTTTCAAAGCAATGAAGCACCATTGGAGTTATCCCAGCGTAGTTCGCCTCACTTCCAAAATGTAATAAGTTTTGGGTAAAGCAATTACCTTGTATAGCTCATCGTTACGGTTCTCAGCATCGGATAGCTCTTGCTTTAGTTGTAAAGAGTGTATCTTCTCCTTGTTGAGAGATGATTCCAGTTCTTCCTTCTCTGCCTTCAATGTCGATACAAGTTCTTTCGTTGGCTCATTTTTATTCTTCTGTTTGAAGTTTAAAACCATTAGTCATTTTTAACTTACTAAACTTAGGTTGAATAAGATTCTTGATCCAAGTGATACGATGGGTATATAATCACAGAATGAACATGAGAAAAATGTCGAGATTATTACGTTTCCTGGAGACAAAAAGGAAGTTTCTATTTTTCTTGATTTCCCAACAATATATATAAGTTAGTATTTCCTTTACTCAATTATTTAGCAATTTTCTAACTGACCCCAACCTAGTATCTCGTACCTAAAAATCGGCTCATTGTGTACAGTACAGTTGACCAAGTACAAAATTGAATAGCTTCTTTTATATTTCGAGTGTTCCAATATGACAGAACAATACTCACAGCACAACATTTTAAAAATGAGAAACCAAAAGCTGCAAACATCATGTATCGAGACATACCAAATGATCCGACTCTATGTTGTCCATAACAATTTCCCTAATTTTTCCTTCTTGTGCCCCTTCAAACTCGGATTCGACATCCCTGGTGGGATTGGTAATATTATGAACAGCTGAAACACTGTCCGGCACGGGAGTCTCCATCATCTTTGATTGCAAGGTTGATTTGTGGCTTGGTTTCAGAACATTAACCTAAAAGAAAGATATATATGGGTGAGTTGAAGGGGGGGAGCCGGCAGACA
Source organism: Cucumis cinereus (assembly GCA_037974625.1). Taxonomy (NCBI): domain Eukaryota; kingdom Viridiplantae; phylum Streptophyta; class Magnoliopsida; order Cucurbitales; family Cucurbitaceae; genus Cucumis; species Cucumis cinereus. Next base: position 12,863,386 of record JBBPDJ010000019.1, read on the forward strand.
AAGCAACACTAGATATGGTAATTCACCTCGTTGGTATAACGTCCATTATATCCTCCAAATGACACAAGGATGTCTTCACCACCATAGGAGCTTACAACCAGACTAATGCCCTGTAAGAGATCAAATGGCATTTAATAAATTCAATGGTAGCAGTGAAAAGTATATCAGTGTTCACAGTGAGAATCTTGATTGATCATTCTCATAGGAGAAAATATGGGAACTTTATGAGTTTACATGGTCCAAGCTAAAAGATTTATCATTTAAGACACGTCCTTAGTTTGTGATGGTGGAGCATGTGGTGAATAGGTTAGAAGAATGGGCACCTCACTAGCAATAGGAACGCGCCCTTGAACCGATGTTACAACTGACCAAACAAGTGTAGACATATTCAGCACAACAGTTTCCGAGACCCCTGCAGGAGATCAAGAGGATGTGATCAGTACTTAAGCATGATAGTGGAGCATGGTGGCTTTTTGTGATAACTCATAAGACTTCCAAAATTTTTATTCAAACATCATGGATGATTTGCAATCTTCAGATACAGCTAAAACCTACTGTGTTCATTCTGCTTTTTTTTTGGTGTATAGATATACCGGCTATACATAGTTATTGCTTTTCCTTTCTCATTGCTAACTGGAAAACTTATTTGTATATCCTTTGAATAGGGCCCCTTTGTTCCATTGATATCTTTGGATATTTCATTCAATCAATGAAATCGTTTTGTATCCACAAAAAAGAAAGAAATTTGATCTCGACAATAGAAGGGGAGGTGGGCACATCTGAAGAAGCGCCCCAACAAAGGCTACTTTGATTATTGGAATATTGGGAATCCTTTGCAGTGTGACTGCAAGGGAAGAGAGAGATCTATTCTCAAAGAAAGGAAAGCATTTATTTGGTCCTTGAAGAATTCACTTCAAAGCATTTTTATGGCTTCAATTATAGAAGATTACTCCCCTTCCCTCACCAAATCGTCAACTGGTAGAGTGTATCCCCATCCAGGTACACGTACATTTACTTGAAAACTCTAGTAATAGAACTCCGTAATGGTTTCTTTTCAACTCTATTTCCTGAAGGCGGTAAATATTTGATTGATTGCATCTTAACAATTAGAGATATAGACATGTTTTCACGGAAAAGCACCAAAATGAACTTCTATCTTATTAGGGGAGAAAGGGAAATTCTATTACTAATTGGATCTAAATAATTATTAAGTGCTAATTATAAGGGAGGTATATTATTTACTCTGATATCCCCTACCACGTTCAGCTTCGAGGCGTTGTTAATCTTGTAAGTTGTACATCCAAAGGAGAAACCCATTACCATTTAATAAATCCACCTCGCACATCTTAGTTAATATTGCTTGCAGATTTGTTAATGCAAGGAGATTATCCAATGGGAACCGGTAAAGATGATTTTTGAAACTGTGAAATAGGAAGGAAAAAAAAGGACGAGTGCATACCATTCTTGTTGTCACCACCACCAACAATGAACCAATTCTCTCCGACTGTAACACCTGCATGTCCAGCTCGTGGAGTTGGTATCTCACCTTGTTGGGTAGGTCTTGACCATTCCATCTATGCAATCAGCAAACCATATGATATTTAATACTTATAATATTCACCATATATCATCAATAAATACTGGTATAAAATCATAATCTCACAGCTTGCAAATCAAGAACATGCAGATCATTGAAGCAAGTAGCATGTGAACCCCCACCAAAGATGAGGAGATAGCGCTCAGCATGGACTGCAGCAGCATGATCAGACCTTGGAGAGGGAGGAGCCCCGCTGCAGTATTGTCATCACAAATCAGCCAAAGATATGATGGAATAAAAGTTCTGTTTTTTTGTTCATAGAAATCGAACTTTCAACGGGATGGATGAAAGGATAAACAAGGGCATACAAGAAAAAAGCTCAAGAACAAAACATTCCCAAGCCCAATTACAGAAAGGGATACCAATCCAGAAGATAAGGCTAGACGCCCACAACAGAATGGAATAATTCATTCTGTTGGAGCTAATCAAACTTCAAAAGAAACCCAAATCCTCTATATTCTCCAAGTATTGCCAGTTGTCATGGTTCAAAATTAGAAAAATAACTTCAATTCCATGTTCCCATCCAACAAAAATGGAAACGCGGAATAAAAGTACATCCCCATAGGAGAAAGGAGTACGCTGTAATATTTTCAATTTTCTTACACTGCATCAATTTCATCCCAGGTCATGGTTTCAAGGTCAAGAATGTGCAAGTCGTTCAGAAGGGTCCTTTTTGCATCTTGCCCTCCAAATATAACCAAGCTTGTCCCAACAAGAGTCACTGACTGACCACCTCGGGAAACCTTCAATTTAAAGAACCCAGATAATTTAGAAACACAGGAACCGGTATCCCCATTCAGTTCTTCAGTATAATTTTCTTTATTTATTTTTTCTAATAAAAGAAGATCAATGGGACATACCGGTGGTTTGCCGTAAGTCTTCAAGTTTGACCAAGTGGAGGTTTGTACATCAAAAACTCTCACTGGAAAAAAGGAAAAACATGTCTTAAAAGAAAGGTATTTATCACTTTCCCATAAAGATGAAGATCAAATCTAATAGATCGAGAGAAAATAAAAATATTGTCGGGAGTTCTTCCACTGGACTTCCCTTGTAGAGTGAAACGTTAAATATATAATTAAACAACGAATAACTTAATACAACCCTGAAAGTATCTACCAGTCCTTTATCCACTAAACCTAAGGTGAATAATATGGCAAAAGCACGAGATTTGTACCCTGAATAGCTTCAGAAGGATCCTTAGTATGACCAGCTACTGATAAAAGTTTGTTTTCCCATGGTATCTACAGCCAAAAAGGTAGATTAGAAATCTGACCTTATACCAATGTTGATGTTAACATCAAGTAAAAAAATGCCATTCCCAATAAATGCTATCACGTTTGGCAGTATGAATATGGCAGAGACAGGTAGACTAATACATCACAACTGGAAGAAAAATATGACCACATACAAGAAAACATCTGCAAAAAATTAAAAATAAATAAATGTCTACTGACCAATGAATGACCAGCACAGGGAGTTAGCTTTGCAGGAGGTGATTCCGGAGACTGGGTCTTAGCCTCAAGTTTTGTCCAAGCCCAGCTTCTCAGATCCAAAACCTACATGTGAGTGCTAGAGTTTGAAAAAAGAACTATGCAAAGAAATCAATCAATTGAGTAGAAGAGCATGTGGAGGTGCAGATTAGAAAGAAATCTCATCACTCGGACTGATCAGGACTTTCTTGTTTCTGTTTTATTGTTCCATTAGACAATAAATAATTAATTTAGCAGAGTTTTCTTAAAGAATCATCCAAAATCTGAAATGAAAAATTGCACCAATGCAGCAAAAGCGTGTAAAATATTTTGGTTACATGAAGATCACTGAGATAGCGACCATTGTGGTTTCCTCCAAAAATATACATCTTGTCCTGAATAACTGCTGCTCCATGCTGAAAAAGTCAGTAACCTCGTTTTAGAAAATGACATGGTAGAAGATAATTATTCCAAATGAGTTGAAAGATGAATGGTCCAAACCTCATATCTTGCTTTCGGGCGCAGACCAGATACTGGGGGTGAAATCCACTGATCGTAGACAACAATAGAGCTAAGACCTTCCACAAGAACATCCTTATCCTGAGTTTCAGGCAGGCTTCCATTTTCTGTTGATATAGTCTTGGTCTCGGGGATTGAATTCCCATTTTCAATGATTGGCTCAACTTTTGGGTCATTCTAAAACAGCATAGTTAGAAGTTTAGTTATTTTGAAAACGTCTAAGAAAGGAAGGCAATATGAAATTGAAGGTTAAGGACACTAATTTTTAATTCATATCAATTTCTTTTTCTTTTTACGTTTTTATTTTATTTATTTATTTATTTTGCTACATGTTGAATGGAGCTCTAATTACTTTTTCAAAAAATAAGAAACTAAGCTTTCTTCGAGAGCCATTAAAAAACTATACCAGAGCATGCAAAAAAGACAGGCCAACAAAAGAGGCCAAAACAAACCTTGAGCTAACAAAGCATAAAAAGGGCTATCCAAAATGTCAATAACTTTGATTACTTGGTTTCCTATGAAGTGTTAGATTCCAAAATGTTGAGATTAACCCTGAGCTAACTAGCCAAAAACAGGCTCCAATGCAAAACCCAAATCAACTTGATTAATTGCTTCCTTATGGAATACTAGTTTCAAAACTGAAATTAGCTTTGTGGAATGAATTGTTCGAGTACGTTTTGAGGTTTAAACATTTCCATCGATGTTACCAATAGGTCCAATAGGATGACTATCAATAGAGGTACAAAGCGGTCTCTATTAGCATTATATCACAACTATTAAAACTTAGGAAAAAGATCACTTTACCCCTATGCTTTGAGACTATTTTAATCTTAAATAACTTAAATGATAATAAGATCTGTGATAGAGATTCCATATGCTCACATTAATTTGCACATCTAAAACAGGCTCTGGCTCTGGGACAAAGCTGGATACTCTAGAATACCAACCTGGCTCTTCTTCCTACCAAGATCAAACAGCCATTAATTAATTAAAATGAGACTGCAACAACACACATGGATTTTTGGAGTTGGATTCACGCTGACCTCCAATATTTTCACAAAAAGGCGCATGGCTTCAGCAGGAACCATATTTCCAAGCCCATCCCAGCTGCAGAATTCTAAATAAGTTCCTCAAAAACTCTCAACATGATCGAAGCAAACCCATAATTATACAAGTGAATTAAAAGGCGTGTAATAAACTTCTATTCAACTTAATTGCACTGCCTATCCATATTCCTAACGAATGGTTGGTTAACTGTTGACACAAAAGTAATCATTGACTCAGGATGTGAAAGAGGTTACAGTACAATCAACACAGCATATAACCAATCTACAAAGAAGGTAGAGCATGAACGATAGTGAAAACTATCTGGTGGCAATGACTACCATCAAATACAACATCACCAAACCATGACCACAACTATACAGCACAGCAATTTACTAGGAATAAAAAGATTGAACAGTAATATTTTGAAATAAATTATCCTTAAGAGCATCAATTCATCAATGCCAAAAGCAGACAAAAAATTGATAAAGAAACTGTGGCTGAGCGTGTGCTACTCATACTCTGGTATTAGCCCCATGAGAATCACAGAATAACTTCAAGTATTGACCTAAGTTTTGAAGAGACATTATTTCGTTGTGCCTTTAAAAGAGTCAAAGACCCTGACAGGGGAACCAGCATGGTAACTACCCATTAATTAGTAGCATTGGTCTAATACCATAGCTAACCTTCTCCACAAATTGCTTCCTCCTATAAGCCAGAGCCACTGTATGATTCCATTTGAACCACTTAAAGACATTTTATAAGATTAGATATCAGAAATGGAACAATGACCAACTTCTATTGCAATAATTTCATTATCTTGCAAGTACGAAGATGACAAAGTAGGTAACATTTTGAAAAATTCCAAACCTCATCTATTCAATATGTTGTTTTTTCATGTTGATTTAGATTACATATATAACCGTGTGAGAAGGAATACAAGCTAACAGACCTCTTCCATTTGCTTTTCTCGATTGCATGCCAACTACTGGGTTCAGGTACATTACAACGACCTACTGTAGCCTGTAATAAGAATAGTTAAGAGTTTGGCCGGTATCCTTATAATAATTCAGGATTCGCTCAAATAAACAATAAAACCCACTCGATAAGAGAATTTGGTACTGACATAAATTTAGCATTCCTAATAAATTTGTGAATTCAGCAAGCCTTAAACCCGATCTATAACCTCCAAGCACAGAGCATGTCAGGAATCAATCATTCCAAACATAAATTTAAATCGTACGGTCAGATCCACCAAAATTATTCCCGAGTTAACAAAGAAAATAATGGACTCAAACCTCCGAATTCCATGACCCGAAAATTAGCAATCTAAACTTCCAAATCAACGCCATAATTCAGCAAATCTGTAAGCTCACATTACACCAGTAATACCAAAACAATTTTCAAAAAGAAATTTCCAGCAATTTGGAGACGAGCAATTAAACTTTAGACGACTCATAATCAGAATGGCCATCACAATTCGTACAAAAGACTAAATCAAAAATGAAAATACTGTTGAAGCCAATAACACCGAAGTCCAACAACCAGCACAACTGCGCCTCCACCATTACACAAGTCAAACAAGAAAATGCGACCAAAATCACACCAAACATGCACCAATCTCAAACCTCAACCAAACAGCATCGGTAAGTAACAGGTGTAAGAACACGTGGTCGTACCTGCTGATACAAGCCATAGAGCAACAAAGCGGCCTCATCAGAGAACTTAGACCTGAGGGCCTTTGAAGACGATTTCGGTGATCCATCAAAACCGGCATAAGAAGCCGCGGCGTAGAACCGGTCGGGATATTGCAAGCCGGAGCTCGCCCTCGCCATCGCAGACATTTCTTCTTCGTCTTCTTCTATGTAAGCTGAGGAATTGAACGAACAAACAAGAATTCAAGTGGAAGAAGAAATGGAGATGGAGGTGGTTTGATTTTGATACCAACAAAATTTTCTTTTTGTAGTGTTAGATCTGATTTAAACTGAATTTTGTTGTTTGCTCCTTTCTTCTTTGTTACGAACACTCGGGTTTGGATCTGTTTGTTTTTCCTTTTTATCACGAGAGTTTGATATTGGTTTTTTTGTAATTACATAAAATGTTCGAAATAAATTTCATATTTTGTAGAATTAAAGTGGTTGATAATTCACATGTACCTCGTAACTTCCATGGTTTTGTAAGAAAATTCATGAAACATAAAATAAATAATAGTCATTTTAATGATAAAATCTTTGAAAATATTTAAAATATAATTATTTTTAAATATAACAATTGAATCAAAATATTTATAAAATACAACAATATTAGATAGATCTAGATAGTTAAATATTTGTATTTATCTAAATATCTAATAGACTTCTATTTGTGTCTATCTCAACCTATTGTAGATAAATTATGATATTTTATTATATTTGTAAATAATTTCAAAAGTTTGGTTATTTAAAATAATTTCTCTTGCAAATATTACAAACTTTCAGAAAAATTATTTTAAACGAGAAAACTTCTAAAAACATTTACAAACATAGCAAAATATCACCATCTATGTGTAATAGCGATATATCAAGATATACACATATAGTAGTAGTTTACCGCGGTTCGTCGTAGATATGAATAATTACAAATATAACAAAATTTACCAGCGATAAGTTTTATCGTCAAAAGCCTACTATTAGTGATCAACTCTATCAACAATGTTTATTAGTGACTACCTCTAATAGATGATGAAAGTTGAATCTAAATTTTGCATTATTTGTAAATTTTTGTATTGTGTTATACGATCATTTGCATAAATGAAATTCAAGTAAAAAATAACAGAATATACAACACAAGTATAACATAATTGCATATATAACACAAAAATTAATAAAAGACTAAAAGAATCATGTGCAGCCACAATTTTGGACGTTTCTTCTCAAATTTTTCAAATTTAAAACTATCAATATTAGATGTTATTACTGATAGTTGTTATCAACGATAGCTACCAATGATACCTTTCTATTTGCTATGATTATGAGTACTTATTCCCGATTTTCTTAACTTGAAAGTTATCATTGATAGCAACGATAGCGTTCACAATTGATAGTTGTTATGAGTTGTCATCACTGCTAGAAACCGTTAGTGATATATTTTAATTCGAGAAATGTTTTATCAGTTGATATCATTGATATCGGTTATTGGTGATAGCTTCAATCAATGATATCTACTGAAGTGCAAACTTGTCATTTTAATATTTTTAACAATTTACTGATCAACATTTGTTATTTTTTGTAAATATTTTATCAATGTGCTATATTTTAGTTTATTTATTCAACTGTGTCATTTACTATCATTTTTCTTGTACTATATCTAAAAATACATTAGGTCTAATTACTATATTTGTAACTATTCCTAGTTTAAAATGGCTCAAACAATTTTTTTTACTAATGTAAATATCCTTTTATTAACTTTTTTTTAAAAAAAAATCTTGTAGACATATTCATTGACGTAGACATTTAATTAACATACTCATGGACATTTAGAAATAATGGAGATTTTGGCATTTTTTGCTATTTTATTTATTTATTTATTAAAAAAAACGTGTTGTTTTATGTTTGAAAACAATAATTCAAAAATAGGAAAAATTTTGTTTAAAAATAGGAAGATAAAGTTGTATGTACGGAAGTAAAATAAATGTATACTAATTTGTTTTTCATATTAGGGCCAAAGAGATGTAGATAAATTAAAGAATACCTTTTATGAATAAGGATGTTGAAGCACTCGTAAGTTTAACGGATAGTAAAGATCAATGCATCTTACATTATAATAAGTATGGGATGTAGACTGTCCGAAGTGATCACAAATGTGTTATTCTCGATCATTGTCAGAAAGTGGAGGCTTGTTCGAACTAGTTAAATTGGTAACGAAGAAAGTCGTGGAGGGTAGAGATCTCAAGACAAGTTGTTTTGTTTGTACAGAAGGCTTGTAATAGTTGTCTTCTATCTACATCCAACATGTAATGTTGATATTTGGATGTTGTGCCTTGGTGGCCTATATGCATAAGGAAGAAAAAAACAGCTTCCAATGCTTTGTTTAGATGGCTCGTGGCCAGAACAATTTGTAATATTTCTTTTTATTAGACTATGGGGTTTGCGGTTCAAACGGGATGGTTGAGAGACATGCCCGAATGAAGTTAGGGTATAAGCTTAGTGATCACGATATGGCTCGAGCTTGTACATCATGTTTAGGCCATCTCAAGGGAGATCAAAACAAATTTCACAATATTGAGCTTGTTCCGTCTGTGAAATTTTGGTGCAAATGGATTTTGGATTAAATGGATGTTATGAATCTTCTTCGAATGAGCAAAACACATCGGTTGGTTTTGGAAGTATTGTTGAATCTTCATCGGGGGACATCTTGTCTATTTGCATGGCTTCACAAAGGTTTATTTGAGATATTTATATGATGAGGTCCTTGCCATCTACGAGGGTCTTAGGTTGGCGGAACAATTTGAACCTCCCAGTGTTATGGTGTTATATAATTTGTTACCTATTGTTTGAATTCTTAATATGGGCACAAAATGCTCGAGGTGGAAGTGGCGACTTTTGTGTCCAACTATCAAAATATTGGAGCTTTTTTTTCTTCGGTTTACTTTGATTATGTTTCTCAAACATACAATTCAACGAATTACTTGTTAGTTGAATTGGGTATCTCGAGGTTTAAGTACTCTGTGACTTTTTCATACTCTATTGGGACTTCTTCTCAATACCAAAACGATCCTCTATTTTTTACAATATCACCGTGTAACTGTTTTTTTGATTTGTCTATCTACATATAAACCTAAATAAATAACTATTCAATTAAATGAAAGTTAACAACTAACGTGGCAATGAACTAAGCAGTACTATTTCATATATTAAATATTAGTGGAACCTAATTAAACTATTTAATTTACTTATTAGAAGTGATTAAATAAATATAAGTTAGTTATAAGAGGCTACTATCTAACCGGTATAATCAATAGCAATGTTATAATTTATTTCCATGAGAGGTGTTTTCAAATATAGTAAATTGAGACTTATTTACAAATATAGCAAAATTTTACTTTATATTGTGATAGACAACAATATACTCAAATAGATATAAAAACCGATGGATGTTTATTTAAGTCTATTATGTCAATCACTAATACAAAGTAAAAATTTGTCATATTTTTAAATATTTGTAATAGTTTTGTCATTAACAACATACTTCATAAAAATAATTGATAATAAAATAAGCTCAACTCAATTGACATACAAATGTACTAGCATTCTCTATGAGGAATAAATAGATGCAAAAACATTTTTTTTATGGATGACCCATTTTTGTTGTATTTTATGATTAACGATCTATCTCTCATGAAATCTAACATCTTGCTTACGTCATACTGCGGCATCATGTTAGAGAATACCAAGTTTATCGTATTCCCAATGCGATGACCATCTCTATTTCAATAAAAAAATCACAACAAATTGTGAAAACAAAGGGAAAACACACAACAAAGTTATACATTTCATATTATATCGCGGTAGGTATGACCATGTGTAGCTCTAACACGATGATCATCTCTATTGCGACGAAGCAGAATGTTAGAGATAATCATCGTGTAAGGCTATGATAGACATGACGGTCTCTAATGTGATAAGTTATAAAATGCAATAATATACTATAACGTAAGAAGACGATACAACGATAAATTTTTTTTATAAAAACTCGATAATAAGATTTAAAAGTATTGGTTGAAATTTATTACGATGAGTTTTATAGAAAAGTTATTTATAATATTTATGCGATTTTCTCCATTTGTTTTTTTCGCGGAAAAAGAAAGAAGTAAATTCTGCCTTTCTGGTGACTTTGTTGGGGCAGTGGCGGGTCTTGAACAGCTCCCTCCACCAACGCTTCACGGCAAAGCCAAAATCCCCAAATTCAAAAACCCTAGTTTCTATCTCCACTTTCCTCCAAATGGATCTTCCACGATCAACTTCTGCAAACGGCGACGACGTCGGAATTCCAGACGATTTACGTTGCAAAAGGTCAGACGGTAAACAATGGCGGTGCACCGCCATGTCTATGCCGGACAAAACAGTGTGCGAGAAGCACTATATTCAGGCGAAGAAGAGGGCGGCGAATTCTGCAATGAGAGCGCACTTGAAGAAAGCAAAGAGGAAATCGTTGGAGGAAGGTGATTTGTACTTGGAAGATAAGAGTGATGATTTCGATGCGCCTATGTCGAGTGGTAGGATTGCTGAACAATCTCATCCCGGGAAGAAGTCGTCAAAGAGTCAGGCTCGGTACTCGCCTGATACTCCACCTACTAGGAGTTTGCCTGTGCGTAATTCCTCAAAGCATGATGATTCGCAGAGAGATTTGTCGCCGTACGAAGAGAATTGGAGGCCTTATAAGACAAATGCTGCCGATTCGTTGAGGAATATTTCGCAGAAAAGTTTTGATGCTAATGCCACGATGGTGAGCTCTTGCACTATTCACTCTTTAGCTTCGTTAACCAATTGAACTGTAAGTACAGATGAGGGGATTATGTATCTGTATGACTATGCGCTCCTTCATGTGATGTTTGTTCCAACAACTTACAGGAGTACTCTGATGCAAGCACAAATTCCTCCGAAGAGATTGGTGGACAGACATGCCATCAATGTAGAAGGAACGAAAGAGATGGAGTAATCTGGTGTCTCAGGTGTGATAGGAGAGGATATTGCAGCAATTGCATCTCTAAATGGTTGGTATATTTCTCTAATTGTTATTTTCCACTTGGCCCCCTTTTTCTCGAGGAGGTGTGTGCTATCGTCACCAATTTGAGGGCCTTTGTTGATATCTTATAGGTACGTGGATATACCCTTGGAGGAAATTCAAAAAATTTGCCCTGCGTGTAGAGGTATTTGTAACTGCAGAGTGTGTCTGCGTGGTGGTAATTTGATAAAGGTATACTTGAATTGGTGGGACTTTAAACCATTGAGTTATTGAGAATCATTACCTTTTGGAGTATTGATATAATTCGGCAGAGCTAGGTCTCAGTTCTTAGTATTTTTTTTTTTTAATTTGATATAGGTAAGAATAAGGGAAATACCGGTTCTAGACAAGTTGCAATATCTCTACTGTCTATTGTCATCTGTACTACCTGTTATCAAACAGATCCACGCTCAACAATGTTTTGAAGTGGAAATTGAAAAAAGGATCGTAGGTATGATTTTTGATAATGTATCATTATCATGTTGAGTTTAATACTACTGAAGGTTCTTCGCTGCTATGGCGCCCTTACACTATTTGAGTATATTCCAGGAGATGAGATGCTTCTTCTTAGGGCAAAGTTGAATGCAGATGAGCAGATGTGCTGGTAACATTTGTTCATATATCTTTAATGTTTTTTCACAGTTAATTCCAGCATGCCTGCAAGTTTGTTGAAGAAAATATTTTGATTAGTTAATTAATTTTAATTATTTATCATAAATCATTTGTTTGTTGCTCAGTTTTTTGTAATTTTATTTATTTGAAGATTAAACTAAAGCTTCATCTGTCTATCAGCAATTTTTGCAGGATACCCATTATCGATTACCATCGGCATTGTCCAAACTGCTACTATGATCTGTGTCTCAATTGCTGTCAAGATCTACGGGAAGCATCCACATCAGGAAATGGTGGATTAGATAATGTGAATGGTATGGTGGGCCAGGACGAGAAACCTTTGTTTGAACGACAATACAGACAGAGATTGAAATTCTCAGATAAAATCCTCTACTGGAAAGCTGATTGTGATGGCAATATACCTTGTCCTCCTAGGGAATATGGGGGCTGTGGTTATTTTCAATTAAGCCTGAATCGGATTTTTAAAATGAACTGGGTTGCAAAATTGGTTAAAAATGTTGAGGAAATGGTTGGTGGCTGTAGGGTTCATGATTTTGGAACTTTGCCAGAAGCAGAGTCGGATGATCCCAGCCTTTTGCATTGCGCTGATCGAGACAACAGCAGCGATAATTTTTTATACTGCCCAACATCATCAGACATTAAATTTAATGGAATCAGTAATTTCAGAAAACATTGGGCTAGCGGCAAACCCATTATTGTCAGGCAGGTTTTTGACAGTTCGTCCATTGCAAGCTGGGATCCAGAGACTATCTGGAGAGGAATTCAGGGTAAGACTGAGGAGAGAATGAAATATGAGAATCAATTAGTGAAGGCCATCAATTGCTCAGACCAGTCTGAGGTAGGCTCTTACAATTAGAGGTCATAGCCCATTAATCATCATGTTTGGATGATCATATTAGCTCCTCTTTGATGCTGTAGAAGTGTTGATCATTTCCTTGTTTGTTAATATCTTCATTGTATTTAGCGTGTTATGTTTGCTATATTTATATTTTCCATATTTTTAATGGGTATTTCTTTTATTTAGGAAATCATTTATTTCTAAAGGAAAGACAAAAAATAATTTTTCAGCAAGAAGAAATGTGGTCACCAATGTTGTATGATGAAATACCTTTTGTGATGGCAGGTCAATATTGAGCTTCTTCAGTTCATCGAAGGATACTTTGATGGTCGTATCTCGGAAAGTGGCAGGCCAGAAATGTTGAAGTTGAAAGACTGGCCTTCCCCCAGTGAATCTGAAGACTTTATTTTGTACCAGAGGCCTGAATTCATTGTTAAATTACCTTTACTCGAGTATATCCATTCCAAATGGGGGCTTCTTAATGTTGCAGCAAAATTGCCACATTACTCTTTACAGAACGAGGTGGGACCTAAGATTTTTATATGTTATGGAGCCTTTAAGGAGCATACTGCAGGTGATTCTGTGACTAATCTTAGTATCAACATGCGTGACATGGTTAGTTTTCTTAAATTTCCCTACATGTCTTTGTTTGCATAGTAATGTCGGTTTAGAGTCTATGTTGAGAACAATGTTACATAAACCTAACTTTGTTGGGTGTTGCTATATGCTTTTGTGGATTGGAGGAAGCCGTTTCTTTGAGTTTGCATTTGTTTTTATAATAATTATTCATACCAAGTTCCTAATTATGAAATTTGAGTTTGCTGGCCAGAAATGTCCCTCCTGTAAAGGGAGCTCTTTTTTTTGTGGGCTTGTTTTTTGGATGCCCATGTATTATTTCCTTTCTTCTCAATGAAGGTCATTACTCTCATATATATATAGCCAAAAAAAAAAAGAAAGAACGAAAAAACCGGACACTACGACCCTTATATTTTTGGCCGGTTAGAATTAACCATGTTAGTGCTTCTACATGTGTGCGTTTGCATGTGTGTCTTCAAGTAGTGCTTGAATCACTGTGATGGATCATTATGGATTCATATTGCTGAGCTGTGGCCAGGTCTATTTATTGGTTCATACTCATTTAGTGAAGCCCAAAGATGTTCAAGGGGTTGATATTGAGTGCACGGAAAAGGCCAATGTGAACTCTGTGGTGAATGAGTTGCATAGTGACGAAGAATTGTGTTCTGGTGACGGGAGATCAGCAGACCTAGTAGTCCATGGTCATGGGTTGCAGGATGAGCACGAGGCTAGGAGTGAAGCAGAGACAGAAGTTGCCATGTTGGGTCAGAAGATGGAATCTAATAGTGTTGATGAGCAAGCTGCAAACTCCAAAATGTCAGATATGGACATCTCTGAAAAGAGTTGTTCAACAGTTATTTGGGATGTCTTTCGGCGGAAGGATGTTCCCAAATTGACTGAGTATTTAAGACTACATTGGAAGGAATTTAGGAAGCCTGTCAACATAAACGATGATCTTGTTAGTTGTTCCTCCCTTCCCCCTTGTTTTTAAATATTGTGAAAAAATTTGTAAATGATTTCATTTTGCAATTTCCTTGTGTCAGATTATGAGGCCTCTTTATGATGGAGCATTATACCTCGATGGACATCATAAAGGGAAATTGAAAGATGAATTTGGTAAACTTCATTTGATATTTAAAAGCTTCTTTGTGCATATGAGAGAGAAAGTTGAAATTTGCATCAATTATGTTTACAATAAGTAGCCAGTGGATTTTATTTTAAGGGGAATAAAGATAAGTTATGGATGTTGGCCATTTCTTGCATAAACCACAAGATAGCTTCTCTTCAAGAGTGTATTTTCTAAACTTGAGCTAACCGCTCATGTTCTCTTCCCCCTCTTCTCTCTCTCTGCTTTGCACAGAAATGAGGTTGAGCAAATGTTTCACCAATGCATCTTAACTCCTCTCCCATATAATCTTTACACATGCATGTCTCTTTCAGGGGTAGAGCCTTGGACATTTGAGCAGCGTTTGGGGGAAGCCGTTTTTGTTCCTTCAGGATGCCCTTTTCAAGCCACGAATCTTCAGGTTGTTCATCTGTTCTTTACCTTTTGATTTAGGATAGCTATTCTGATCGAAACATTTATCAACTGCCTCTCCGCAAATGAGGCCAAACCACTCGTCAAATAAGAAGCAAATGTGCAATGATGCCTATCTAGGTCTTTGTAAAATTTTAAATCCTAAAGTTTAATTTCCTTATTGGTAAATGGAGGATCTATATTCTTGAACTTCAATAAATTAGAGGACTTGTAGAATAAGAGCGAGTTTGTAATGCCTCTTGAAAAGATTGCTCTTAAGTGAACCTCTTATTTTCTAAGTAATGGAAGAAACTTAACTAAATGCTTTATTTTTTTTTTTTTTGAGAAGGAGAAGAGTCTCAATTTTTATTAATAAAACGAGACTAATTCTCAAAGTACATGAGAGATATACAAAGAGCACTCAAATGAAGAGACTGAGGATCAAAAGGCGCCCATACTTCTTTATTATTCTTTTTAAAGAAGGAAAATGCTACCCATCTAAAAATTCACGTTTAGCCTCAAACATTTCACAATACGTATATAACACATTAATTCAGCTACTACATCTTGATTCTTGAGCTCATAGTCCAACTTAACTGTTTTTCCCAGGGAAAACATATTTTTTTTGGGCATGGGAATGAGTGTAACTTATTTGTTTTCCAAAGAAGTTTTAGTTCTTTTGAAGCGTACAGGTCCATTTCTATTAATCAAATCAATATTTCTATATAACGAAACACCGAATATTGAAGTCCTGAAGTTTGTATTTTCTTAAAATTTGATGGTAGGCCTCTTTGCCTTCCAAATTGCCTGCCAGGCGATCTTGACATTGTGAAATACTAGGTGATATTTCCTTTCGGTGGCTCATGGTAATTTGATCATCACATGTTACAGAAGTAGAGTTATCAAAATAAGATATTTCACTCTTTACACCTTGTTAAGTAAAATCTAATTTTTGCTTGTTTTATGGTCATATTTCTGGGCAATAGATTGCATCGGGAAGAAGAATGTTGTTGAATATCGTATGATTTGTTTACTGTATACTTTGCAGTCCAATGTTCAATTGGGTCTTGACTTCTTATCTCCTGAAAGTGTTGGAGAGGCTGCAAGAATGGCTGCAGATGTCAGGTGTCTTCCTAATGATCATGAAGCAAAACTGCAAGTGCTGGAGGTCAGAGACAAGAACAATTTTGAATTTAATTTATATGGCGTCAATCTTGTTTGGTCCTTTTTTTTCTATATCCTTGAGTGTTTGAGGCAACTTACATGCATAAGCACCTTGGTTAATTTCATGGACCAGCCCGATCTTACAACTCTTTGTAGTCTTCTTATTTAATATGCTCCGTATCTCATCTTGGTCTATTGTTTTCCTGTGTTGTGTTTGATTCTGCGTAGGTTGGAAAAATCTCACTTTATGCAGCAAGCTCAGTTATCAAAGAAGTACAAAAATTGGTGCTTGATCCAAAGTGAGATGCTCTGTCCTTTTAACTTTTGTTGTGGTTCTTGCTGTACAATCCTTTATCAATATGGGGGAAAAATAACTGTTGAAATAAACTCGTGCATATAAACCTAATTGCTCACGTTTTGTTTGGTAACCATTTCGTTTTTTGTTTTTGTTTTGAAAAATTAAGCCTATTTCCTTTCCATGTCTTACAATGATTTGCATCTTTGTTAAATACAATAGTTAGCCAAATTCCAAAAACAAAAACAATTTCTTGAAAGCTATTTTCTTTTAGTTTTCAATATTTAGTTTGGTTTTTTTAAACCATTGGTAGAGTGTGGATAACAAAGAAAGAAAGTTGAAGGTGGATGTAGTGATTATAAGCTTAATTTTCAAAACCCAAAACAAAAAACAAAATGTTACCAAACGAGGCCTCAATTTTCTCATGAACATGAAATAAACTCTATATATCCTTATTATTTTCTGCATCTACTTGAAGAAGTACTTCTGTTTGTTAATTCCTCCAGATTAAGTGAAGAGCTCGGAGTCGGGGACCCTAATTTGACTGCTGCTGTTTCTGAGAACTTGGAGAAGATGACAAAGCAAAGCCAGATAAGTTGTGCTTAGTTTGTTTATATTCATTGTATTATAGATTCAAAAGAGTATATTGTCCGAAACTCACTACTTGACCTGAAAACCTGTACATACCAATATGTGCAATAGTGAGATCTTGTGCACATACCAATTAACAAAATATATTTTAGGCATTTAGCCTGATGTAGAAACATTGTAACATTTCCAATATAGTTTTATAAATGTCAAGATAATGAGTTTTACATTCTTCTTAATTTTATTGTACTCTCTCCAAAAAAAGAATTCCCAAATCCCACCCTCATAGTAATAGGACATAAGAACCTTCAAGCTGAGAGACAAAAAGAATTGGCAATTGTCTTCATCTCTGATTTTAGGCCTGCCCATTCTGATTCAGGTGCTTGGGCATTCAGTGTATATAATTTTCCCCGACGAGCACAACAAACTGCAATGTTGTGCCGCCAAAACGACATGCTTTCCACTTTGAATTCCAGTTCATAGTATTTGGTTAGCAAATCCTCTCTTAGAGTTGTTTGTATCAATGTTCCTTTAAGATCAGAGCGTTTGCTGGCCCTTGTAATAGTTCTGATCACAGCTTCCCCTACTTCATTTGGTCCTCCAAATGCTTCAATTCTTTGTTTCATCCAAAGAACACGAAAAGAAAAGGAAAAAAGAGTTAAAATTGCAAATTTGGTCGATATGGTTGTAAGAAAATGTCATACATAGTTCCTATTTATAAAATCTTGGTAAATAGTTGTTGAAGACATCTATTTAGAATTAAATCTCATTTGAATTAGGTCAAACTATCGCTCACCTTGATTAACAACCAACATCATTGTAGGTTCGTTTCTTTTGAACTATCTTCTTTTGACATAGTGGAAATCATGAACCTAATATTTTTATAATTCATGAACTCACGGATCGAACTTAGGCTACATGGACCTTTGTTTTTATAACCTAACCTAACTACTCCTTTACGATATAGATATAGATTATATACAAATTGAGATAAATCAACCTTGGAGTTCTTAAATACAATTAAGCATCTCCCAAGGGATCTTTGACGTTTCGATCCATTTCTACCTCATATGTTAGAATAATGTGGAAGGATGGAGGAATTTCAAATTCTCATTTGCATGGTAGGACTTAAGTCATAATATTGAAGTAACCGTAGATGAAGTTTGGTGACTTACGAAAAATCAAGAGGTACTGGAGACACAATGACACTAACATTGAGCTCTCCACTCGAACCTGGAGGACCAAATGCAACCACTGGCTCGTTAACATTTCGACGACGACGATCCATGGTGGAATTGGTCAAGGGTGGGGGGTCCAGTGATCGTTCATATTCTGACTTTTCAGCTGCCCTATATAGCAACCTCTGGTCTCCTACCCAACTCGCTGGGTATATGAATTCTGGATGTTCTCTAAACAGAAATATTTAGGCAGTGCGCAATGATAATTAAGCGCAGTATTAAAAAAATTATTATTGCACCTAATTTTCATGCTCTCCCTTCTTTTACACGTCAAAAATAAAAATAAAAAATTCATTTTCAGTCTTAGTATTTTAAAACTTTTTCGATTTTAGTATTAATATTTTATAATTCCCAATGTCCAATTTTAATAACATATTTAAATGTTCCATTCTGTATTTTTGGTAGTCTTAAATTTAGTCCATGATTTCTTCAAAAGCCTTTTCATTATAAATATTGGTAAGATATTTTCACAATATAATTTTTTTTTTGTATATAAATAATAAATATTGTTATTATCTAATACATTATGATAAAAAAATTGACTTTAAAAAGTACATAAATTTAAACTAAATTTTTTTTATGGTAGAGGGGCCAGAATTATATTTTAACCGTAATTTAATCAAGATTAGTTTATGTTTATTTATATTTATGACATCACCCTCTCACCCTTCGCAAGAGAGAAATTTTAAGGAAAAAATAACAATAAATAAATAAATCAGATTATCCGAAGAAAACGTTTGTATGTCGGAGAAGAGGAGAAATTACTGACCAAATCCTTCATCGGGATCAAAGCACCGACTGTACCCTCCAATTGGATAGACAACATCGGCTCTCAATCGCCGACTGTTTTCCGGCGACAAGCCGAGCAGAAAGCTCGTCACGCCGGCGAAATTTGCGCCGATGGCCACCAGAGAAGCCGACCCGATCCCAACTATTAGCCTCCGCCGAAACGTCACTGCCAGCGGTGCGAATTCTTCCGCCGCAGATTTACGGGTAGGGTCGTCGGATGAAGACTGTGCTGATATTATGCTCCGCCGGAGATGTATCGTTTGGCTGCCGGAAAAGCAGCGACTCAACGCCATTTCCTGCGAGTTGAGTAATCCACTTCGACTGGAAATTTGGAGAGCTTCTTGATTATATATATCCTCTATCCAAGAATTTGTTAAGAACTCAACTCAACTGAGTTCAAATCTCTCCACCCTCCATTTATCTTGTTTTATTTGGGGCAAAGGTTTTTTTTTCAGCCAAATGTTGTTATTATCATTTTAAATTTCTATTTGTTTAGTAAATTTTTAAGATTACGACTTTAAGTAAAATTATTATAAATGATAAAACTATTAAAAATATTTATAAAATTTTAAATTTAAGTTTAAATTATTAAATTCTTGTAAGATTGCGATTTAAGATTAAGATATTACAATCAATTATTGTAAGATTAGGACTTACAGTTTTCAATTCTATTCTTGATAGAATTTAAATTTTTATTATATTTTATAAATATTTTAGTTTATTATGCTATATTTGAAAATGTCTCTAATTTTAACTTTAATTTAGAATTTAAATATATTGTAATTGCCCTCTAGTTCTCACAAATGCTCATTTTTTGGTTCATTAATTTAAAAAGAATTACGATGATGCTAAAATCTTTTAGCAAATAAGTGAAAGTGAGCAACTCTTCTAAAAAGAATTTGTCATTGACCCTTATTACTAGACCATCTAAAAGCCACCTTGAAATGATCAGAGAAAAATGTTTACCAAAAAAAAAAAAATTAGAAATATGTCTAAGAATAGTTTTAGAATGATAAAAATAAAAATTAAAAATTAAAAATCATTCTAAAACATACTTTTAAGCCTTCAAAATCATTTAATATTTGATTTTACACATTTAAATACCATTTGTATGATATATAAATGATATTGAATAACTAAAACATGTTTAGAATTTAAGATTCTGCCATAATATGCTTTTAATCCTAACAAAAACGATTCAAAACCAACCCTAAGCAAATAATTTCTCAAAGACCAGCTTTATGTGGGCCTCAATTAGTCTTGAGGAATAGATTCTACCCGCTAGCGTCATGATAACAATTTCATTTTGCTACTGATTTCTCTATTATTACCTCTACGTTTCGCTTAAATTTATGGTCAAATTCTTAGAAACAAGAAAGTTTTTGAAAACTACGGTTCCATTTGGCAAAAACGATTTAGTTTTTCAAACCTTATGAACAGTATTAACACCCATAGGGTTTTTTCTTTTTTCTTTTTTTGCTTTGTTATAAACGTTTTAAGTACGTTTTAAAACCAAGCCAAACTTTGAAAATTAAAAAAGTAAAAATAATAAAAAGAAACTTAAAAACTTTATTTTTTATTTTGTTATTTTAGAATTTGACTACAGATTCAGGCAGAACCACGACGATATGAAATATAGGAGAAAACAAACATAAATTTCAAAAACTAAAAAGTAAAAACAAAATTATTACCACAAAGGCACTACATTGTTTAATTCTCAAATTTTGACTTAGTTTTTAAAAACACAGATAGACAGTTGATAACAAAACATAAAAACTATTGGGTTTTTTTTATAAAATATTAGAAGTGTGATTATCCATCATAAAGAAAGGTTTAGAAAAATCGTGAGCTATAAAAGAAATTTATGAGTTTGTTTTACATTGAAAGGGTTAAGAGGTATTTTCTAGTTGGAGAATTGGGAAAATGTACGAGTGACCCAAAGCTTTTAAAGAGTATTTTTGTAATTTGGGTCGAAAGAGAGAATTATTCTTTGTAATTGTAGCAATTTTCACATAGTAGGTTTTTTTCTTGTTCGTGGTTTTTCTCTAAGTCGGAAGTTTTCCACGTAAATTGGTGTGTTTTCAATTTTTATTGCTTTCACCTCATTTCTCTATTATTTTTCTGCTTAGTTCATGTGGTAGAACTGGGAGGTTTTTTCCAACAAAAACTCACCTGTAGAAGTAGTGCTTATAAATTTAATTTTCTAAAAGAAATAAAGGGGCAGTAACTTGAGTGAGTGAATTCAGCTGACCATGATGATATTTAAAAACTAGTCCCCAGTAGTTGTCCACCCTGAGTTGCTGGCAGCTCCAATTTTGCAACTAGGGGAGTTTCCTTTCTATTTCTGTATAGCAAATAGCAAAGGATATATTTTAAAGTCAGCAAAAACTAAAATGAGCAAATCTTATCAATCAAATTGTTGGTTCTTTATCAACTAACAAACTAGATTCTTCAGAATTCTTACAACTGTAAAGTATCTTAATCTCTCCACTCTGATTCAAGAAAGAATAAGATAAACAAATGTTCTAAATGTAGATCTCTTAGACAGTATTCGGTTTCATCTCAAAACTAATTGACTAAAATTGGAATAGCACAACTAGTTGATAAAGAGTGTGATGTTATTTAAGTTTCTAATGTGAGATCCTCAACCGTCCTTGCTAGCTTCACATTAAATAGCTTGTACCATCCTAACAATGTCATGACAACATGGATCGAATCCTAAATCGAGAAGTTTAAGTAATTTTTCTGCAATCAAGTTACTTACCTATCTTCCCAGGTCAAACAAGATAAAAATTTCACCAACAGGAGATAGTTTCAAACATTTTGATGAAAAAGAGACTATTGACTAATGCATACAATGATTCAACTAAGATCAGGCACAGTAAGCAGAAGAAAATCATGAAATCGAATTTAAAGTCTGAATAGTTAAGTAATCCGATCGATAAAAGCTTCTATATATCCCCATCCGTCATCAACATCAGGTCCTACCCAGTAGCCAGTTAATAATACCATATTCCTGGAACTAGAATAAACTATGCCCCAAAAAGGTCTTGAAGTTAACCGTAGAGATTGAAAGTTTTCCCAATTCATAGATATGGATTGCTTTGAATAACAGGATAGCACAAGCTTCGAAGCTGCAAATGCAATTCATATCATCAGGAATCCAACATTTACTCAATCTAATCAAGATAGTATATAGTGGGTACATGATTACATAACATGCGTAATGGTACAATGCTTCATTCATTCAATCATTAACTTTTCTAGTTTTGATCAATTTTGCAGTGGTTTTCTATTTCTCAATCAATGTAATTAATGGAGCCTATATATTGTAAAGAAATATAGAGTCTTTTCGTCCCTAAGGACTTATGTGTATGTTTTGGAATAGGGATGTTTGTCTTTTGTAACAAGTAGACCCACGGACTAATAGATGTTCATACTCTTACTCGAAAGTCAGATATATTGAACATAAGATATAACTAGAAACATTTTAAGTCAAAATGCCTCAGAATGGTGGTAATCCCAGTAATAATTGACCATACAGAAAATGAGAATTAAACCTGTTTCTGCTCGGCTTGAAACTACTGTAGCTTTAGCCAGTTTCCGTGGTGGGATTTCCTGACGCATCGAAAACAAGTCAGTGTGTAATCAAAACCTTAAAATCTAGAGAAATAAACAACAATGCATATTTCTTTAACCATTTCCCAATCGTTTGAAGGATTAACGATTGAGCTTCAGGCAATGATTTTAGCATCTGAACTAACCTTTCGATGATGCTACATAAAAATTTACAGTTAGAAATGGAACCGTATGATTTATGAACCATAACAAATTTGCTCGCTAATCCATCAGTACAACAAAATTAAAATAACATCCTCGATAATCCTTATATAATCTCATAAACTTAATTTTCTGACGATATTCTCTTCAGAATAACGAACTATTCACCGTCTTAATCCATTTTAGCTCAGATAATCACCGAACACTTCCCAAGCATAAAAAATGTCCAACCAAATAACAACTCTAAAAAAAAAAGAATGCAATCGTCTTCCAAAAGGTAGAAGAAAATTCAGGGAGGTGAATTACGGCAAACCTAAACAAGCTATCTCAAATGGAGCTCTCTCTCCCGATTACGTTGAACATTTTGCAATAATCGAGTAGATATTCTAGCAGATTCCCCAGCAACTACAAATGCGATAAAAAGAAAGGCGTTGAGAATTTACCTTCAGAGTGAGCTGTGGAAGGGAGAAGCTCATAGAAACGAAGCTCGCCATGAAAACAACAAGCTTTTTGGGTTCGCTTTGCCTTTGCCGCTGCTGCTCCTTTTAAAAGGGCCGACAACAGCGTCCCTTCCAAGTTCCAGACTAGTTCATTCACGGACGACATGTCGTTTCAGGTTAATTAATAAACATCCAACAAAAATATTTAGTGAACAACTAATATAAAAAGTCTACGTTTTAAAACTTAGGGTCTAAACACAGGTGAATTTAGTATAGATTTAGAGGACTCGAGCTTTCCTCAACATATTGTTCTTTTTATAATATACATATAAAAAACTGAAATAATACTAATATTAGAAGTTAGTTTAGGGTAAAACTGTGTTGCAGCTCGCTCTAGACCAGAGTTCAAGCCTTACTGAATTTGGATTCGCACTGGGTCCAAATTGATACAAAACTCAAATCCGATGATAAAATTATAACATTTTAAAACTTGCGAACTAAATTGAAACAATACTCAAAACTTAAACTAAATTAGTATCATTTAGAAACTTAGGGACTAAATGGAAACTATACCAAAATGTTTTTTTTTTTTTTTCTATTTAAGTGTGGGGTGAGACAATTGAATTTTAGATTTCAAGGTTGATAGAATAATTTTGTGTTTGTTGTTTTAGGCTCATATTGCCAATTTACTTATTAGTAGATGTTAACACTTGATTTCAACCAATAAAATTTGATTTGTGGAAGTGAACTTGAATTTAAAGATTTGTAGTATAATTGTTACCGTGTCTAATTTTTATCCTCTAATTATTTTCTTCGAATTCATAAACTTTAATCATTAAACTTGTTGATCTTTTTGAATGATTTGACTCCTGACTTGTTCATCCGTTTGGATCGACCTTTATCTTGTTGATGGACTTGGACCCAACCTCCAACTTGCTGATAAGCTTGGATCAACCATCATTTTTAAACGTGGATCAGCCTTTGGCTTGTTCAGATCACCAATCAATTTTGAAAGACTAAAGTGAATCACAATGAATCATGAATATTGAATCCTCAACCTCCGACTGAATGATCTCCTCTGTTTGTAGAGTTTTGGGAAACCCTATACGCTATTGAGCTTGGACTTGGTTAACTCAACCGATGGAAATGGGGTGTGTGCTCGATTGCATAGGCTCTCAACTAGATCAACAACTCGAACTTCTGCATTCTATGTGAACTAAGAAACAACAAAATTAAATGGATCTCTAAGTCATTCTAATGGTTCCAATCTGAGCATAGTTTAATTCCTCAGTTTATATGCTCCCAACGAACTAAGAGATTAACGGCTCGAATTTCCACATTCTGCCTGTTGAATTAAATTATTTTTGTCATTCTGATGTATATTTGTCTTTTATTATATTAGTTAGAAACAAAACTAAAGGGTAGAAAGTAAACATGTAACATAAATCTGAAGATTAAAAAATTTAAAACAGTGGTTACTCAGGAGAAGATTACAAACTATACATATGAAACAGCGAGGATCAGATTGAAATCAAGTTGGAACAATGGATAACAACTGAGTTTGGATTCTTCTCATGCAAGTTTCAATCTCTTTATAAAAATGAAGGTTTTGGGAACATCTTGGATGTAAACTTTTAACTGCTAAACCTAGAATCTGAGCCACATCACTTGCTGGATATGGACGCTCGATACACGCCTGCACGTAACCATACATTGAAGTAAGAAACTTCCATATCTCAAAAAAGAAAAAGTAACTTCCATAATATTATCTAGAATTAGGTACACAACTTTTTCAAAGGATGTAAAGTCAAGAACTTAATAGCGAAGTATTGAAAGTCATATTCGGAATTCAACCACGACAACAAGAAGAAAAAACTAACATTATGCAGATAGGCAGACAAGCAGACTGATTCGCTTCACATATGCGGAAACGGAATACTTAAGAATGTAAGAATATCAAAGTGCAGGAGTAAGTTGTGTGGGAGAATATTTTGACGGTGCATCCATCTTTATGTCTTTCATTCTCATCGCACACACAAACAGTGAATTAAAGTAATTATATATATTAATTAAAAAAAATTCATGTGATAAATTATGATTGGATAGTTTAGGGGATGTAAGTACTTCTCTAATTTGTATACAAAAGTAGGTGGGTCCTAGGATAATGCAGGACATAAGGTAAGAAGTGAGGAAGCTCAAGAATGTTATCATTCGATTTTTGTTTAGATGTTTTTGTCCCTTCCAGGGGACAAAAAAAACATCCCAACTAGAATGTCTAAGCTTCATATAAAATTGAGATGCACTCTTTCTAATTTCTAACAAATGGATTTTCAAAATTGAAATTATCCCGAACATTAAGTTTGAAAACTCAGTGTCCAAAATTCAACCTAAGTAAATCTTTATGGGCTAAAAGTGTTTTTTTCCCCCCTTTAAAATGAAAATATCTGCAACGTATTTCCTTATAGCGATGTCTCTGTCTGAGTGGAAGCTTTTTCTATGGTTTGAAATTGGGTTATCCCAGCTCAGTTCAAAATTACCTTAATATTTGCCTAAAGGAAGGCCAAGTTCCTCCCAGCAAATGCTCCCAGTGCTGTTTTTTGGGAATTATGATAAAAAAAGTAATAGAAGACTATCAAGATACCTAGTAAGGACAATTTGGAATTTCATGTTAGAACATGTATTTACCACTGGAACTTAAACAAGCAATATGTTCCCTATCAAACCAACACCAAACCATAACAAACAAATTCTTGATACAGAACAGTATCTGCATAGACACGAAATAAAGCTGAAATAATTCGTCTAGATGCTTGTAATGGCAGGAAAATAAGAATATCCCATATCAGTATTGTCTAATAAAAAAAAGAACGAGCAGTTCTGTACCCTGAATCATAGTTAACTCAGAAACTAACAATTACCTGTATCATGAGCAAAGCAGCAACACACGAAGTGATTAGATTTGAAGGAATTCCTCCATAATCTCTATTGAAATGTCCTGATCTCAGACTAGATAGATCACCAGTGGAAAGGTGTTGTGACGGGAAGAACTCATTAATGTGGGCTCCTAGGCTATCTTTCATATCTTGTGACATGCTTAAAGGCGTTTGAACCTTAAATGACGAATTTTGATTATCAAAAAAATGCAAGGCACCCCAAATAATTGTAAGAGGATCATCACCATCGTTCTTGCTCAACAAGACCTGAAAGTAAATGGTATCATGGAATCTCACCCTCCCAACTACTTGAGCACTAGCAATCCTATTTAAGAAAAGAGTAAAGAAAACCAAAAGCCTAGAATTCAAGGAAATTTCCATTCAATTTTTTAAATATCAATTTGTCAATTGAAGTTGCAAGGAAAATAATGAGATTAGGAAAGCAAAGCACCCAACACTCAACCTAAGATATTTCATGCACAAAAAGAAAATGTGATAATAATCGAACTATATAAGCGTGCTTTTATGCACGTAGATGTGATTCTTATCCAATTACACTGCATATCCATGATGTTAGATAGCAAGAGAGAGGGAGTGCATATTCAGGATGTTGTGCGGAGGGAGGGGGGATTACCTCAATAGCAACATTTACCATCATTTGTGCCTTTTCCCTTGAACCTTTGACGATATCAACTCCCCCACATCCTGATCCTTGAGAAACATTTAAAGAACAAGGGATGCTACCAAGTGCTCTGGTATTGGCCGGAGCCAATGAGTTCCCAGACAAAGTATTATGCTGCTTCACGTTAAACGTGGTGGAAGGAACCTACAGATGCACATAATCAATTAAGATGTTTGCTTGAAGTTGAAGCAAATAACACACAAATGTACATTGACGGAAGGTGCATGGAGATACCTAATAAACTGTGAAGGTACAGAGTATTGAGTATAAATAATTATTTCCTGGACCACGTCAAAATTCTTTATCTATAGGTGTTCTTGATTAGTTTGGTTCTCTAGTTAATTGGACAGATTTGCAACCTAAACATGCATATTATCCAACTTCAGTTTTTGAGCTCAATCTTTCGAGCATAGCTTGTTTCAAAGTCTTATTTCAAGGAATCTCTTACATAACTGTTTGGTCATTCCTGGTGAATTGGTAGGCTGGGAAGGCCTATTCCTATATTCATGCAATTATCTCCATTATTCACTTGCCAAAGTAAGCTTATTAGTTCAGAGGTTATTGACATGACATTCATTCAGAATCGTGGTTTGATCCCCTATCCAGACAATTGTAGTGCTAAAATCTCCATTATTCACTTTCCTATAGCATATCCTTTTCTGATTACCAACTAACGTAGAAGAAATGCAACCAATTCTCCTGAATAAAACTTTAAGCCAAATGTAGGCTATTAGATAGTCTTTTTGCACAAAATAAAAGAAATTAAAAAGTTATTTTTTTAAAAAAATCATGTTTTTATACTTAAGCCTCAACGTAAAATGGCATCTCATTTAAGTTTCATTGGTTGATAAGAGGTGCCTATCTCTTCTACCATTAGAATGTGACGAGGCTTAACTAGGGTTTAGTTTCCTGTAATAGCTAGAAGCCTAGAAGAACACCAACAGACTGCCTCTTGTGCACCCATAAAAGCAAGCTTATATAGTTATGCAACATGGATTATGAGAGTCTAAGCTGCTTAAGCTTTAAAAACAGAAAGGTAGTATTTGAATGCTGGGGCAGACGTGTGGTGTGCTGACATGGGGGCAAAAGAAGAACAAATAGTTTTAAAATGTTAGGTTTATTAATCAAACAAATTCCTTTTGTTCGTACAGAAGATAAAACTATGATAGATCCCCCATGTTATTAATAGGTATCATGGGAAGACAGCGAGGAAGGACAAAGGAGGGTCTAGATAATAAGTAAAATGAATAGGTTGTTAAATTTTAGGCATGGGGTCCTATACAACTAGAAATTTTATGATGTAAGCAATGTTGTGATTATAGATATAATTTTCAGTTATAACTAAAAAAAATTCTTGCGTGACTCTAGGGATGGTGTGACATTACTATTCCAGAAACCAAAGTTCTATTTAGGAAAATGAAAGAATACAAAAGAGTAATACAAAAAAGTGAATCTTAGAAAGAAAAAGAACCCGATGCATACAAAACTAACTACAAAGATATAAAGTAACAAAAAGGGTTCCAATTGTTGAGAATAAGACATGCTAAGGATCTAAGCCTCCTATTAAATGTATCAGTCTGGCCTAGTCAATTGTCAAACCAGTGATCCAAATTAAAACACACAAGAAATTGCATCAAAATAGAAAAAAAATGAATTTTTAATTACTTACTATCAAATCAGCAAACAATTGTAGAATCAAAATCAGGAAGATAGCATAAATATTTTATTATCCAAAACGTTAATAACATGCAGAGTAATTTTTATTTCAAAAGACCTATAGTGTGTTACCGATGTATCAGTGGTGAGTGGGCTGGATTTTTTCTCCAGTTCTCTACTTACACTTGGATGGTTATTTCGTTGTAGCTCTTCGTATTCAAGAGGTGCTCTGTTGATGAAACAAATCTGACGTCTAACAGTTTCTGGAAAGTTATCCATTGGATTGAAAGGCATGCAATCAAAATCCTGAAGGGGAACTTTTTTATATCAGTAAATAAATAATGACTAGCTGAAAGACAACTTCTGGACAAATTAGATAATATTAGCATCAAAACTTCTCATGTTTCTTCAATGGATATTGATCTAGCACAAAAAGTGTGTGTAATGAATGAAAACTGACAAATGAAAAATAAAACAGATGGAAGGCTAAAAAGTAAAAACCCACCTCCATATATGAGGTAAAATACAAGAAAGAGTAACTTAAGCCAAAGTGCAGAAGTGTTAAATTTTGGTTCACAGTTCACCAGAATTTTCAAAGCGCAAGGCTCACTTTAAGGTGACAAGCTCCTTGATCACCTTAAGGCGAGAGGTGCCAAAAAAGCGTTGCCCGACTGAAGCAAGGTGCATTAAATAAAATAATGAATAAATATTATTTTTGACAATTATAGATTAAAAAAAGATATTTAGATTTTTAAAATGTTAATATAAACAAAATTATTAAGAAAAATTAACTAAAGTAGTATTTAAAAAAATATTTGACATAAGAAATAGAAACAGAAATGCTTTTTAAATGGGTAAAAAATAGTTCTTTGAGTAATGGGGTAAAAATTTTGTCATTTGGCAGTTCGGTTGGCATGCAACCAACACTACTTTAACCCTAAATCCTAAACCCTAAACCCCTTAATTCTCTTCTAGGAAATATAAAAATAAAAAGACAACATAACATCTCTTCTTCCATTTTGATTTCCAACCCCTCTTCTTCCTTTCCATCATTTTTGATAAGCAACTGATGGATGGGTAAGCAAAAAGATGACTTCGTCCACTTTCTTCAACTAAATCTGGTATTCTTTTTCGTTTCTTTGGTTTTTTTTATTGAAATTTTCTTGTTTAAACCTTCATTCTCCAGAAGAGAATTTGAAGAAAAACAGAAAACTTGAAGGATGATATAAAAAAGAAGAAAGGCAAGCGCCTCTGTCGCCTTGAACATATTCAAGGCAACTGAAAGGCGCAAAAAGAGAGCGCCTAACTGAAGGTGCTCGCCTTGGGTATCTGCAAGGTGGTATGGCTTCCCATCGCCTTGCCTCTCGCCTTAGGCAAGTGCCTGGGTGCGCCTCAACAACACTGTGGTTCACAATGAGTCAAAAGATGCGTGTACTTGTGAGCAAGTGCAAGTGCCTACACTTTCAAAATTATCGACCACCAAAACAAATTTTAGGCAGTATCTTAATTAACCATGCTAATGTGGATCAATATCACAAAACTTTCATGATCTCCGGTCCCTTTCCATCATAACAGAATAAATAACTCCCTCCTGCTCTTCTACCCAGCATGTGCTTTTTATCTTAAAACAACTTTTACTAATTAAACAAATTCAAAGCTCACGAGTATCAGTATCGTATCTGAGTTAATCTACAAGGAGAATAGGAAACCTACCATCACTAATTTGACTCCGATCTCCTGATTGTTAAATTGAACCCTGCAGTTGTCATGTTGAACCGTTAACACACTTCCATCGTGAACTTCTAGTCTGTCTGGATATGAATGCAAAGCTATTATACGCTGCCCAACAGATAAAGGTCTTGCCAAATCTGTAGGAAGCCCTTCGCGAGTGCCAGCACGAAGTTCGGCATAATATTGTCTTACAGATTCACGATAACGTTGGAGTTTCTTTCTTTCTTCCTGAAGAAAATTTTCAGAAAACCGTCGAGGTCTACCAAGGGAACTTCATGAACAGACACATCTCAAACTTTCAGTTCACAGCATTCTCAAATAATAATTACAAAAAATTACAGAAAGATACCTTCTTATGATACCCCATTCAACACGAGTTAGCCTTGGGATGTTTCCCAGGCCGGCATGATGCAAGTACTCGACAAATTCCCTTCTTGCAAACCAAGGATAATCAATTGCACTATAAAACCATTCAAAGATGCACCATCTACGCACCATGGTGGATGACATGCAATTAGAAAGTTTATCCTGAAATGTCAAAGCAAAGCAGAAACTTTAACATTGTACTAGAGTTCGATAAGCTAAGCAGAGAAATTGCCTCCAATTAAATAAGAAACTGAAGTTCTTACCTTGAGGAAGAAAGCTTTGTCGTGCACAGAAGAGGAATACTTAGTGAGCTCTCTTCCCAATTTTTCATCACAGGACTTAGTCTTTTGACGGGTCAATAATTTCCAAAGCTCCATCTTACATCTACTTCGACGCCCAAGCTTAATGGGTAAAGTGGCTCGATTTTCTGCAGGAAATGGAATTAAGTGGACATATCAATTTCTTCATTTCTAATCGTCATTCAAAGAACTAATACGATGAACTATTTCCAGTACTTGTCAGCGCCAAAGTTTTCACAAGAAACTTGTTTACCATTTCTCAATGGTTTGATACCTCCAGACGTGGTCTGCAAAAGAGAAAGATACAAAAGACAATAAGAAAAAGGTGACATGCCGTAAAAGTAACTGCAAAAAGTATAACAACAGAAGTAATGCCTAGAGCCTACAAAGGAGAGGGCAACCAGAACTGAGAAATTAGTGAAAGACAAAGCGCCATTCAAATAGTGGCATCTTGTCTCTTTTGTCCAAGATTTCTCAGCCAACACCTCTCATTCTCACTAACCTATCAGAAAGATTTTTTAATGAAAACGGCAACTTTCATTTTGAAGAAAATGAAAAAATACATAGGCAAACAAGAAATCAAGCCCATAAAAAGGGACCTCCCTCTATAAGGGCTCCAACTATGTAACAAAATGCCTATGGGATAATTACAAAAAAGTTTGGATATCGAAGCCCAAAGAGAAACATGAAAACGGACGAGGGACCAAATAGCCAAAGGGTCCCTATCCATCCCCTAAGCACTCTCTTAGGGGGTGTTTCGGGTTAGGAGTGAGTTATTATAGTCTTAAATTATTATAGTTGAGTTATAATAGTTTGCGTTTGGGGAGTAGATTATTTTAGTTTGGGTTATAATAGTATGTGTTTGTGGTGTAGATTATTTTAGTTTTAGAAGAAAATAGTAAACACTGTAGCAAATAATAAAAGAATGATGAATGTCAAACAGTAAAAACTGTAACAAATAGTAAATATTGTAGCAAATTGGAGGTTTTGAAATAGTGTTTACTGTAGCTAATTGGAGATTTTTAAATAGTATTTTCAGTAGCTTGAGGTGGTTATTATAGTCTGTCATAATCCTCGTCCCAAACGGCCCCTTATTCTGTTTACCCCACAAAACCCATAAGATCATGCCCACCCCTTCACACCATAAAAAACTGCTTTCCTCCCAAAACGCGAATTGAGGAGAAACTCTTTGATCATAGCATTGATGTCTCTATGCCGAAAGATCATCAAACCAAACATCTGAAAGAAAGAATCACAACCTGAGTTGCCAGAGAATATGGTTCAAGTCTTCCTTTGACTTCTGACAAAAAATACAACAAAAAGGCCCAACAAGCGAAGACATCTTTTTCACAAGTCTATCCAATGTGTTAGCACGCTCGTGAAGCACCTGACATATAAACAACCTCGCCTTCCTAGAAATCTTAATCCTCCAAAGAACCAAAAAGACTGACACCCCTATGGGAGAAGGATCAACGAAATATTGAAAGAAAGACTTACACAAGTCAGAACCCTTTCAAAATATTAGGGCTCCAAAATCTAACATCACTTCTCCCTCTTCTAAACGAATGGCTCTCAAGTAAAGAAACAAAAGCAACCACGTCTGTTGCTTCCCCATCGAAAAGAGACACCTAGGATAGGCTTCTAGATTAGAAGGTTTATAGCAAAGGAACAAAGAATTTTATAAGGAAAGAATTGCATATGTATCCAGAAGAAATCAAAATTTTGGAACCTTGTGGAGTCGTCTTTCTCCACATTAAAAACGAAATACACTTCATAAATTAACATTCATTCATTAAGCTTTTTTTCCATTTTGAAGCTTTGTTTATGCTAATTTAAGGAAACAGAACTTTGTTGTACATCTGTATGTTAAAACTCTACAAAATACAAATAAAAACATTTCCTTCATTGCATCCTTTCTCCATTTATCTTATCATTTAGTATAGTAAGAATCTGTGAGAATTTGAGCTACAAAATTCACTTACTGTCGTCAAATCTTCACGTAAATGAACACCCACAGGAACTTTTGTATCAGGTATCTGCAAATAACAATGAAAATTAGTAGTTTTTTTTTATTACTCTATAGTCGATTCATCTTATAAAAACTTGAAGAATCAAGAAGACAGCTTTCAAAAGGAGCATTTGAAATAATAATATTAACGTCAAAAATTAGAAGTTTAATGGATTGGTATGGTACCACAAAATTGCGTTTTCCCTTCCTCATAGTGCCAGGATGTTCAAGCTGTTTTTTCCTTTTAGAAACAACATTAATTGACAATCCACTTCCAGGTTTTAATTTCCCATGACATCCATCTTCAATATTGGGCATTGCATTAACCATGATTTGCTTTCCTTTATCACTTCGGGCTGATAATGTGTCTTCAGGAATATAAGATTTGTCTTCCAAATTGAAAGATTTGGTTTCCTCCACAATTGGTTCTTGATGCAAGATCAACAATGATAAAATATAATGTATTAAACATGTGAGGTCATAGGTAACAGATGAATCGTATTTAAAAACAAAAAACAAAATACAAAATACAAAAAACATAAAACAAAAACAAAACAAAAAATTGTACATTAACAGAAGAAACAAGGAAGCCCTTATTGGAAGAAAGCATAAACCCAAGTTTTTAAGGTTTGACCTTCGCTGTATTGTTCCAATCTTATTGCAAGTTTTTGGATTGATAAATCTCATTCTCACACTAACGACTAAGGAGGTAGATAAAGTAGTTACAAGAATTGCAACTGCCTGATGAGTATGCATGTCTCTAGCTTCATCCATACAATTTTCTTATTACTAGGGGTAGAATTGTCAAAAAGTAATGATCAATTCTCAATTAGAATGTAAGAGTAGCTTGATTGAATATCAAATGTCAATGGCAGATTATTACGCTAAGTACATAACGTTTTTTAATGACATTCGAAGGAAGTACTCTGAAGAGCTTGTTACAAGAGTAAGAGGAAGAATGTTACTTGACAGAATTAAGTTCATCCATAAAGCACAAAAAATTCCATAAAGAGCACACCAACTGGAACATTGTGAAGAAATCCAAACAGCACCAACAAGAACAATGGGTTATTTCTATATTGTGTTGTGTCATCCTTTTATAGTCATCGTTATTTAATAAACTTTTGGGTTAAATTTGAAAAGAGAAAAATATGGGAAAAGGGAAGTGTAGTGAAAAAAGAGGGTAAAAGAATGGTTGTTCACCATAATTCTGTAGCTGAACTTGAAGTCTTCAAATCTGTTTTCTGATTTCAATATCCTTTCATTGAGGGTTGTTTTTCAAAGGATCCAATGATTTTTTTTCTTCTCTGAATTCTTTCTCCAATCTATTTACAGAATATTCTAAGACTTATCTCAACCGGGAATATATTTATTTTTCCAGTTTAATTATCTTGTATTGTTCTATCTATGGCTCTAGGGTACTTGGCAAGTTCTTTTTTTTTTTTTTTGTTAGTTTCCTTGTAATTTGAGAATTAACCTCTTTTTATTCATTCAATAAAGGTCCTGTTTCCTTTCAAAAAAAAAGTTAAGCTTTGTGTCTATACTACAAGCAGGAACATTTTGTTGACCAACCAAGAATGAGCATGTACAAATTTATTATGAGTATCAAACGATCATATCACACTCCAAAATTAGGATAAACTAGAACAAACAAGAACGCACTTACCTGATTTCATAGTAGTAAATGGAATCAAGGAAGACAAATCTGCTAGGGTCTGCAAAGCATCTAAGGCAGTGTTCTCATCTATTCAGAAAAATAGTGGATTAGACACTTTTTTTTTATGAACAAACCAGAAAGAGCTCCGAACATTATTAGAATTTTGTTTTGCCAATGACAATCTTGAAATGACCAACCACAACTTAAGAAAGTTAGCAACCACGGAAATTTGGATGGTTGACTTGACTCTTTCATCAACTAAGATGTAAAACACAAATTACATAGAAGACTACAGAATGAAACTAGAGCAACAAAATTACCTGCACGTGGTAGTTTCCTTCTTTGCTTTCTTTGAACTAGAGAAGATGATAAGTCACATACTGAATTTGAAATTTTGGAATCAACCTTTCCCCCTAGAACACTGAGGCTGCACAAGTCATCCATATTAGATGATGTTCGGGTATATTTTCGGTATAATTGAAACTTTGATGAAACCACCTGTTTTGATCGTCTATGACTTTCTCCTTTCTGTACCGTTTCTTCATCTTGTGGTGAGTTTTCTCTGTCCTTTCACATTCTATATCTACTGAGGAACTGAGATCATAGCCATATGTTTCATTTGGTCTTCCTTCATGTCCTCCACTGACCTGAAACCAGTCCTAGTCCAAGTTAACATCACAAAGCTTGACAACTATCTTCAAATTAACATCACCCCCTAGTTGACAACCAGGTCCCCCTGACCTCATATGAGAATTTCATGTTCTCTTTTATTTTGGAAGGCACAGATGTTGCGGAAGAGTCTCTCCTTTGTGAGGCTTCAGCTAAAGCTGATGCGGCACCATGGGCAACTTCATCACTACTAACATCAAATTCTGACTTCTGTGAACATTTATTTCCAGAAGCATGATATTCCCATTTATCTCTTTCCTCTAAATATGAAATAGGAACACGTGGTGTCCTCTTCCCCACAACACGAAGTTGGTTACCTATATGAAGTTGATAACACAAACAGTCACAGCCAGGGTTTAAGAAAAAGTAGGTCCTATTAATCTTGTTATAGGAGCATTGCGAAAACATTTCCGCAATGTTTTTATTGGCAAGAAAACATTTATCAGAATGTAGATCTCAGCTTAATAATAATGATGATAATTTCCAAAAAAAAAAAAAAGTAGCTTATATTATATTAATAAAGAGTTTGGTTTCACCCAAGCATGAAAAAGAGCATTATTATATCTATCATAAATAGTTCATATTCAAACTAATTTCATGTTTTTGGGTGAGTTTTTTGCTTTTTAACCAGGTAAGGAACTTTTCATTGATAAATGAAAAAAGACTATGCTCAAAGGATACAAACAACACTCCCATAAGAAATGCAATAAAAGAAGGCAACAAATGATGGAACAGAAACACAACGAAACATAAAGGCAATCCAAATAAGACATATCCTATAGAGAGAAGCCAACAAAAGATTTGAGAAGAGAGCACTAGGATGAAGCCTTAAGACCAATTGAATGAAAGCTGAACGCTTCATAACATCAGCCAATACACATCAATTAAACATAACTCTAGAGAAAATCAAGATTAGGTTATAGGTTGATTTGAATAAGTTCCTTGTGGGGAGTTTGAGCAAGTTTATATATAATTTTAATTTGTTAAAGTGCTAATATAATTAATTTACCATAACCCATCAACTTAAACTTTTAGGTCAATCGATGATTGAACATGATATCAAAGTGGGAGGTCCTATGTTTACAAGTTTACGATGTATCAGAGTGGGAGGTCCTGGAATGTTCGTGGTTTAGAAAATGCGTCAAAACGAATGGCTTTAAAAAGGTTTTCAGAAGCACGGTCCTGAAGTGGTTTTATTGCAAGAGACTAAAATGGCAATTTTAATATTAGTCTATTTAGAACTCTAAAGACGTTAGTTGGGGACAAGTGGAAGTGTGCGATAGATCTGGTGGTATGCTAATTTTGTGGGATGAACCTAAAATTCAGGTTGCGGAGATATTTGGTTCAAGAGAAATTTGAGATTTTTTCAAGAAAAGTAATTGAATGGATTGCTCGCTTCGAAGTTCTTGAATTATTGTCTCCACTTGGCGATTTCTCTCTATGTTCTTTGATGGCTTTTCCATCCAAGATTTATGCTTAATTTGGATCGACTGTCTTTCTCTTTCCTACATAGTTCTTTTGCTCTATGCATTTGTACTCACTATTTTTATTTCTTTGTAATTTGAACATTGGTCTCTTTTTGTATTATTTTTTAAAAGTTCCGTACCCTTTTCAAAAAACTATATATATATATATATACATATATATATAATCTTTTTTTTTTTTTATTTCTACTTATTGCGCCTTCTACAATTTTCCAAGCTTAAGAGTGGGAGAGAATGTTAAATTATTCATATAATTAAATTTACCATAATCTATAAGCTTTTGAGTCAATTGGTGAGTTGACATCATTTTATCAAGAAAAATTTTGTACTCTTTCTCCACCTTCTTAAGGGGAGGTGTTTGTCCTTCCTGAACTTTATAGAGAACCTAGCTCCATTATTGGAACCCTCGATCTTCTCCTACTAGATCACCTGGACAAGTGTACAAATTACAGTTAAGGTTCTTTGGAGCAATGTTGTTTGTGCTACGGCTACCTCATGGGGAATTTGGACGGATTGCAACAACAGGATACCTTAGGATGTTTTTAGAGCTCTTGTAGGAGTATGGGAAAGCATGATTTTCCAAGCCTTCATGATTCCAGTTGTCAATAAAAGAAGAAAAAGAAAACATGAAAAACAACCCCTCACGCACAATGGCATTTTAATTTTGTCTTACCATAATCTAAACTCCTAAGCGAAGACAAGCATCCACCAATTGCTGCAACAGAATGAGTATTAAAATGGCCTTCATTTGAGACACTCAATTGAACTTGTACTTGATTAGTCTCCGGAAGTTCTTGAAAACCTGAAGCATCATAATTCTCACGTTCACTATCATTACCTCCCTGTCAATTTATCAATTGACTATATTAAAAATTCTAAGCAAATGAATTGGGTGAAAAAAAGAAGAGAGAAAAAGAAGGAAAAGAAAGTGAACAAAGTGTTGTTATATTGCAGCTTGTAAACAAAAATCATATCATAAGTTTTTTTTTTTAACATGAAATGAAATGTTTCATAGAGAAAATGAAAGGAGACTCAGGCTTTGGGAAAGAGCACGTCAAGAAGAACGCAACCTTCTTATTAGTTCATATCACTGTTGTTTTTTGGCCATATTTCTTGTATTTATGAAGTATTATTAGTGGTGAATAATAAGACGAACTCCTGGAAATCTTCACCAGAATCTTTTCCACTTGAAGTCCCCAACTTCCTTTTCCATAGAATGCAAACCTCCTTGTTAGGAATTTGGAAGAGAAAGGTAATGTGTGGAGGTCCAAGACCAGATTGAGAAGGCATTCAAAAAAGGAATGAATGCATCAAATTTGCAGACTTCCAACGACAACTTGGCACAGTGGGATATCTAAAATAGTTAGTTAAAAGCAATGTGAGACTCTTTGATTATTGTTCAACAAATAAGAAAAGAAATGTAGAAGTGCAACATTGTTTTAGTACAATAAATACAGAGATGGAGATTGAACCTCCAATCAAAATGCCAGTCACCATGAGACTAAGCTTACTTTGGCAATGTAAATGTAAATGCAACACTGTTGATGGGGAATATTCAAGTTATTGTAACATTAACGACTCTAGAACTATCTTGGGAGGATCAAAGAAAACATTCTAATTATTCAAGAAATATCTTGAACTGTAGAGATGTCTTCTTTTTTAGCTCCAGTGATAATCTCTAGTCTTGATACTCTTGAAGAAATCTATTTGGGCTTCTCACTAGAAAAAATATAAATAACTGTTTCTTTTTACTTGATGTTAGGAGTTCTTTCCAATAAATAGAAGTTCACTCTCTTGGTTGAGCTTGAGAGTAGTGTCACTATGGTAAAAGTGTAATCGAGAATAGTCTCGATGTGTCTATCCTTTTACTTTACAGATAGATGATTGCTTTGGTAGCTGGACTTATTTAACATAATAAGACACAAACTGTGAATCAGAAAAACAAAACCAGACACTTGAAAGAAACGCAAACAAATTACAATTCAGATATTCAGCGCCAAATTTATGATTCTGATAATAATAATAATAATAAATAAATAAAAACATAGTACACTCTCACCATAACATTATAGTAATCTGTCATCAGCGCTATAAGACCAACAACAGAAGCAGTTCCCTCTGGTAAGGAGAGATATGCCTGTAAAGAAAAGGCATAACAAAATCAAAAGAAGCTCAAATTAAGGACCAAAGAAAAGAAGCAGTAGGTTTTCGTATTAAAATGATCAAATGAGGTTTTATCAGCACAAAGAAAACAAATATCACAGATTACCACATACACCACAGGAAAATAAATAAGCAACAATGCATCATTAAGCCCGGGAAGCACATCATAAAGTTAACCTTAAAAATAAAAAATCTGTGTGAACATGAAAGCATAGGACTAGACATACCCTGTTCATATTGTAAAGAGTCTCTACCATTTCAGTTGACCTATCATACATAGAAGAAGCCACCTGAAGACGGTAAAGAGAAAAATAATCACAAAAAGATTATCATTACATTTATTGAGATATGGTGCAAGACATAATAGAAAGTGTTAAGAGGACTAGTTGAAGTGCTAAAGGGACGTGCCTTCTTCCAGTCTTGACCGTATTTTCTATAAGCTTCATAAAAACTCTCTATTTCCTCCTTGCTCCATTGAGGTCCTAACTTATCAGACAACTTCTTCTTCTGTATAACAGACAACATTACAATCAGATACACATATGAGATTTGTAAACTTTGAAGTGTGTAAAAATGATGAAAACCCTTTACTGGACAACTTTAATGGAAAATTCACACGCACGACGCCACCGTCAAAACTCAAAACAAAAATCCTGGCATTTTCATGAAGCATTGTCTAGCGTCATTTCAATGTCTCTTTTGTAATTATAGTCTTTCACTGATTGTAAACAATTGGAAGGCTTTACTGTTTTAGTTGGTCTTAGGGAGGGCCCTCTTGTCCCTCGCCTCTAGGCTGTTTTCTCTTTTGTTTTTTTATATATATCACCGTTTCTTAAAAAACAAAAATAATAATAATGTTTCTTATACACACCTAAGAATTAGTAAAATACTGACTGATACTCTCTAGGGGTGTTCTGAAGTTCAACTGCTAACGTCGTAATTGAAATAGACCGTCTACTTCCCTATACTCTATTTCCATACTTAATCTTGAGCAAATAACTAATAAAAATTCAAATTCACAGCTAAAAAGACAACTGATATCGAGTACAAAAGCAAGAAACATTCAGAACCAAGCACTGTGCATTTCAGATCATAGAAGAGACAGGACAACATTACTCGTTTCTTGCTTCTTTGCGAGCTCCTATGATTTTCCTCAGCCGATGGGTCATTTGAACGAAGAGGCCTTTTGTTCAAACTTTTGGGGTTTTTTGGAGGCGCCATTGATTTTTATCTGTAACTCCATCAAAAACCAATAGGTGAAAACAAGATTCGCAATGCAGCTTCCATAAAAAAAAATAGTAAGATGAAGAAGACAAAATCAAGATCAAACATGGTGGAAAAACCTGGCCTATTCGTCGATTCACTACTTAAGCCCACATATTCAGATGGGTGTGCGTAAATGTAGCATCGGGAATTTTCTTCCGGAGGATGATGAAGGTCCGCGGCTTTTTCAGCAATGGATGAGAGGAAGACCGCCGAATTTTGAATTGTCTTTTAAAGAGAGAGTAAATAATGTGTAGAATTGCAATTGTATTTTGTAAAGGCAGTCACCAATACAAGATGAGATATTGTGTGCTTTTTATTTTCCTTTTTTAGAAAAAATAAGTGAGAGTATATATATTATATACCATAAAGGCGTATCTTTTCGTTTATTTTGAAATTTTGCTATTTTTGTAAATTTTGTTTATAAAATACGTTTCTTAAGAGAGATAGTTGCAAACTAGTATCCGTTTCTATTGATTTAGTTTGAATGTATTGTGTAGGTATTTAAAAAGTCATAATATTTTTAAGATAAAAGTATAAAGTTTAAATATATTGTTATAAATAATAACAGTTATAAAAATTATGGTTGCACGTCGTGCATGAAGTATAATACATTATGATGATGATATTGAGGTTCTGATTCATCGTTCTGATTTCACAAGAAAGTTATGATTTATCGTGTATATATCAATGTGTTATGTTGTATCATGTTTGTCAGTATAGTAAAATAGCCACATTCACATCTTTTATTTATTTCCTTTGGTAAGGGAATTATGCTTGTTATTGTTATGGATACCTTCTATGTCCAATAACCATTGCATCTTTGTTTTGATAATGCAACTCTTTCACAATCCATATATTTCATTTGTCGCAGTTGTTCAAGTTGCGACTACATTCGATGGGTACCTTTGGTGTACCACTTGCAATGACTACCTTCAACACTCAACTTTAGTTACAACCACTATCGACAATCAACTACGACTATAGGCTCACTTTAGAGACATGCTTCAACGACCACCTCTAACACCAAATTTGCACAAAAAAAAAACATACACGACAATTAATTCACTATGGGAGCATGTTTTGGCAAGCACATTTGTTGGAAGATCACCTCCAACGTCATATACATCAACCATCTCTAGTGTCCAACCCAACTAAGTCGTGGTCAAACATCACTCTGATTTCATTTGCTAGGGATAACAAACATCGAAATAACTATGATATTATGATATCATGTGCTTTGAGCGTAAACCCCAACAATTTTACTTTTTGTTGTACTAAAAAGACCACGTACCACCGACAAAAATTGTCTTCCCTTGTACGGTACTCATGATCGTTTCCTCATTTAGCCAATATGAAAACTTGATCACATTCTCAACATCAACCTGCATGCAT
Organism: Cucumis cinereus; assembly: GCA_037974625.1. Classification (NCBI taxonomy): domain Eukaryota; kingdom Viridiplantae; phylum Streptophyta; class Magnoliopsida; order Cucurbitales; family Cucurbitaceae; genus Cucumis; species Cucumis cinereus. Next base: position 12,904,940 of record JBBPDJ010000019.1, read on the forward strand.
GATAAACACTGACCTACAACTTGACATACCACGAAAATCCCCAAACTACTTAACAATATATATTATCTTTTATGCAAATTACACTCGTATATTCCACAAATGGAAAAGCTTGTTGCAACTTTGTTATTTATAAGAAGCAACAGTATATTACCTCAAATATGATGATTAGTAAAATAAATGTGGAAAATTCAAGCTATATCTCACTCGATTATTAGATTTTTAAAAAAGCACGTGGGCAATCAAATGGTTAAACAGGAAGAAGTTAAAGCAAACAATTTTTTTTCCTTGATGCATGATCCAAATGTAAACCCTAAACCGTATTTTTCAAAATTCACGACAATGCATGTGTATTTATAAGAAGACATTATATACTATACAATTATTGAATAAAATAGTAACTAGAAAAATAGATCATATAAATTATAAAAAAATCTAAATAACCCTAACCCAACACAAACTTCTTAACCTACATCTAGACAAATACAAAACTCTCCAGCTCAAATAATATACATAAACTTTGCAGACATATGAACTCATAATTTCACAACTTGAGTCGACGCTCCAAACAGTCTATATATATCACACGTTGCACGTGTTATGGTCTAGTAAAAATAAAAGTCATACAAGTAGCAAAACAAAATTGAAAATACAAGAATCTGCGCGAAAACACCAATTTTCGGACAATAGAGGGGTTTGACTGCAATTTAAGAAAAGAATCTAGAAAATATTGTAAATCAAACATCCTTAGAGGTGCATAGTGCAATTTGAATTTCACTTTGGCAATCACAAGATTGCCGTGGAAGTTTCCATTATTTACACAATATAAAAAGGCTTCTCCACCGCGCCATTTTCTTGCGCCAAAATTCACACAAACAGAAAGCACGTTGCTCTTCGTTCTGGGACAGCAATTCAGCAAGTCCACGAAACTCAAATTCACCTACTCATTCATCAATGGATTTTCCTTCTTCCCTTCTCGTGGTTAATGATTCTACATATTTGTATTTGTTCCGGTGAATTGGAAGCAAGGGAATGGGGGATTCACAATCAGAATCGAGTGTCTTCAGTGTTCGGATCGTTTCCATCGATTACTATCTTGCGCCTCCAATTCCAGGCCTCGGCGTATCATACAGTAGCTTTCAAGGTAAAGTTCACTTCTCTTTCGTATTTTGGTATGGTTTGCTTAGTTTATTTACTGTCGTGTCGACAATGGGGTTCTGTTGATTTTCAGTTTTGACAATCAAGGGCGGGTTTAGGATACTTCACGCAATTCATAATCTTAAGTCGATGGTAGGATGATAATGGGAAAAGATTCTATACTCTGTTTTTATTTGGTCGTTCTCCATACGGCTACTAGTTCAACTTGACCAAGGAGAGTGTAAAACATGAATGTAGATATTATTTGATATATGTATATATACCCCCTTTATTTTTTTTTATCGGGTACAAACTTAGCTATGCGGTTTACTAATGTATTATTTCGTATCATTTAACTTGAAGGCGGGAAGGTGAGCGAGGTCCCTGTATTGAGAATATATGGTTCCACTCCAGCTGGTCAGAAAACATGCGTACATGTTCATGGAGTAAGTCTTGTTACTGAGTCTCGAATAAGCATTTGATTATGTAAATGTAATGATAGAAAATCAAGCTTTCGTTGAGAAGAAAAGGAAAAATAAATAGCAGTATATACGAACTATACAAAGAAAATTTGGGGGGGAGGGGGGACCTCATATAGTTAAACCCGACGGAAAATTACAGAAGTATTTTGAGACTGAAGCCCAAGTAAGGCATCGAACCTGACAAAAAACCACTTCTTTTCCCAAGACCTCCCTCCCACCACTCCTCTCCAGCCATTGGCTTCCCAAATCACTAAAAAGTAAATAGAAAAAGAATTATCACTGCAATGGATCCGACCCTCATCACTAGAAGGCAAGTGTGGAAGACCTCATCCGTCAACCAGTGACATCTCCAAAAATTTATTTCGAACCAATAAACTAACTTCTCTATGTTTGATCGGTGTCACGGTTATGCTTGTCGAGGTCATGTTGGTTGTGGTGTTGCTGCATGCCCATGTCAACCCCTTTCTACCATGCTTTCATTGCATGTCTTCATTTTTTATGCTAGTTTTGTTTGCTCGCATGTTTGTCGATGTACGACTCCTTGCCACTTGCCATATGCTAGGGTGACACGATGAATATGCCTCAAAATCTATTATTGGAAGTAAAAACTGGGTGTCAATCCTCCCTACCCTGGTTGCGTGCTATTAAACCGCTATTTATCTTATATGCTTTCTAGCCTACAAATTTTTTCTCAAACGTTATTCAACGATTTCCAATACCTTTTTTCTCTACCCCATTTTATACAATCTTTTTCCTAGAAATAGAGGTTGAGATTGTGAGATAGGCCAACTGTGGCACTGGTGTTTGGAATCTAAGTTAGGTGACTTGCTTAAGGGTGAGAACAACTGCCACACAATTACTCTGCGAGTTCTTAAGAAGCGTGATTGTGACACTGGGCACCCTTTTTTTTTTTTGATAAGAGACAAAGAAATATATTCATGAAAGGCCCAAACAAGGCAAAATAACAACCTAAGGGCAAGGGCCAAGGTAGCCCTCCCCGAGGGAACTAACACAAAAACGCCTTCCAATTGTTGAGAATCATTGAAAGACTATAACTACTAACTAACACAAAAACGCCTTCCAATTGTTGAGAAACATTGAAAGACTATAACCTGGGCACCCTTTTGAAAAGGAGAAAAATACCCTTTGGCTGAATATCATATGGGCTCTTTTGTGGTCATCTTAGATCAAGAGAAATTACTGTATCTTCACTGAAAAAGAACTACAAACCCCTCCATGTCTTGTTGTAGCTTGAGCCCTCTTTTGTAGTTGTAGTTTATCTTATCTCATAACTCAAGAATAGCATTTCGTAAACATTTTGATTCGTTTTTGTAGGTTTTACCCTATTTATATGTGCCGTGCTCAGAGATTTCATTGCCGTTGAACGACAAAGGTATGCAACTCACGAATGTGATTATAGTTTTATTTTGGTTATGAAGCCTATTTAATGCGCATGTTACTGTTATATTACATATTATTTGTTTTTACTTTACTTTCCTGATAACAATTTAATCTATTATGTCTGTTTATTACAGTAATAACATTTATTATAAATATCCTCTAAAGTTAATACTAACACAAAGGGTAATTGTTTTAAATGGAAAAACTGGTGAAAATATTTACAAATATAGAAAAAAATATTATGATGGTGGGTTTTGGCATATGTTTGGTGTTAAATCATATATTGACTGAAGAACTTAAGTTGATGCGTGAAGGTAAATTTAATATTCTATCATCTAACACTTTTGTCTCTAGAGGTTGGAGGTTCAATCCCCATGCCTTATTTGTGTATAGGGAAAAAAAAATCTATGACACTGTTGTGTTATGGTGCTACTGTAGCTTAAAGATTTTTAATTTGCACAGGGGAAGCTTTGGGGAATGATGTATCTCTCGCTCTTGAAAAAGCCTTAAAGGTATTCTTCATGAGAACAACTAAGGCTTATGCTTTGTCTCTGTTATGTGTTAATTCCTCTTATTCTTTCATTGGCAATGACATTGTTTTAGTTCTTTTTGAGCTTAGCTGAAAGGCAATTCTGGTTCAAAGAGACAGCATGTGCATGGTTATAATCTTGTTCGAGCGAAGAAGCTTTATGGTTACCATTCATCAGAAGAGCTTTTTATGAAGATATATTTGTATCCAAATGAAACTGTTAGGCTTTGATAGGCTTTCATGCCCATATTAACAGTTTGCAACCTGTGATTGAATGCCTTGACAATAATTTAGATATTATCCACAAGATATCACCCGTGCTGCAAATCTTCTTCTGGTATAATTTTTGGAGTTTCACTTTGCAGCCATTCATATTTCTTATCTTCCTTATGATTTACATGCTAAATTGGATGGCCAATGGTGGACATTGCAACAACATTTATTTCTCTGTAATGGACTAGATGATATATAATTAAATTTGCTTTCACCCACAAGCTTGCTTTTGGGTTAATTGGTGCTTTAAGATGACATCAGAGCAGGTGATCCAAGAAGATCACGTGTTCAATTCCCTGCAATATTATTTCCTTCCCATTTAATATTGATCAAGTCCCTGCAATGTTATTTCCTTCCTATTTAATATTGATTTTCACTTGTGGGACCTTCTTCATATTTCGAGCCCTTAAAAGTGTGAGGGAGTGTTAGATGAGGTATAATTAAATTTGCCTTCACCTATAAGCTTAAGCTTTTGAGTTAATTGGTGATTTAAGAATTTGCTTAGTATAATGTTTTGTCAATGTATATTATATGGAGTATTTTCAGTGAAATATGTGTGTCTTATGTTAGAAATTCAAATTACGAACTATATCAAGGGCTTAACTTTTGAGATTGATGCTGTAAATGAAATGAATTTTGAGAATAGCTTTGGTTATTTTTAAGCCCTACTTTTAATGAAGTTTACAGCAATCTCTCTCTCTCTCTCATCATTTTCATCTCTGGCTGTTATAATCCAAAACTAGTTATAATTAAAATTTCATTAATTGATTCATATTTTGTGTATTATTTTCTACTTATTTTAAAATTTAAATAATTTCTCGTCTTCAGGTTTTATTCATTAGTTTAGTTCTTAATATTTGATCTAAAACATACAATTGATCTAAATGCATCACGAGGATCGTAGCTATATAATTTTGCACTTCTCGAGATATATATAAATTGATTTCCAGTCTAATTATTTTTGGATAAGAACACTTTTACTGACTAAGTTTTGAGAGTTTATTTCTTTTCCTATTTTTTAAAATTAATTTTATTAACTTTTCTACTTGCCCTCCTCTTCATTTGGAATGGTCTTTTGTAATTATCACACGATGTTTCCCTTTTTATAATTTCATACTATCATTTTTCTTATTAAGAAAACAATTTTTTGAAGTTAAAAATTTGATTTCTAATGTTGATTTCAAGTATCTGTGTTATTTTTCTATTTAATGTTTGTTTCTGTTTCGTCCAGACCTCAGGTTTGGCCGTCACCAAAAATTTAACCAAAATGTTCAATTCTACCATGTGGATGTTTTGCTTGTGCCATTTGTAGGTAGCTTGGAAGATCTGTGTTTGGTAACTGTATTTACTCCTTTTCTTTCTCCAGAATGGTGCTGTTCTCGAGAAAAGTTTACAGCCATATGAGTCCCACATACCATTTGTCCTGCAGTTCCTTGTGAGTAGCTTTATGAGTTTCAACATAATTATAAATAAGAGATACATTCAGCTTCTTTGTGATTGGTAGACTAGTGGATTTCATCCGGCTTCCTGATCTAGTTGCAATTTAGTTTCTCTGTTTGTTTGCCTCCCTTGTTCTCTTTCTTGTTCTTTTGAGCCTGTGTGCATGTGCATCTTTTTCATGTGGTATTTGTAAACTAGTAAGCTTAGTTTTCACCCCTTCTTTTAGTTATTGTGGTGGATGTGGATGTCATCCTGGATAATCCACTAGAGGTATAAGCACTGTCAATTCAATTTTACCATTAGTTTTTTTTGTCTTGGTCTTATTAAGGCTCAATAGTGGAATTAGAGCAACAATTTACTGTAAAGCTAGTTGAATGAAGTCTAAGCTAGCTGTCAACTTGATTTTAGTAGTAGCCTTTTATCTAGTTCTCATCAGGGCTGGAGAATAGTTCTATAGCATAACTTAGTCAAAAGTACGTTGAAGTATCAGCTACTTAACTTGCTTCTATCTAATATTGCTCCTTTCACAATTGTCCTAGCTTTATTACGTACTGTAAGCACTTTGCTTATCACATATATAAAATATTATATTACGTCGGTTATTTTAAGGTACCCATCTTCAATTAGTGCATCTCCATTAGTGAGTGTCTTCTATTTTGCTGTGGTCAAAGCCATTTTTTTTCTTGAGGCTATCATACTCTGTTTTAGAAATGCAGGTCCCTACATTGCTTTTCCCTTGGTTCTGTATCATAAATATCTTCTAGTAAACAGTTGAGCATTCGCTTCATTTGGTAATTTGGAAGCTTTATTTTTTTAATCTTTATTCGTGTTGCTTTTGACCTTTTGGATCTGAAACTACTGTTTCTGCTAGGTTGACTATAATTTGTATGGTATGGGTCTTCTGCATCTAGTGAAATTGAAGTTCCGTCATCCAGTACCAGATGCTCCGGAGAAGAAATTAGATCAGATTTTTCAGTACAGGCATGAGAATCATGCAATGGATAATCCAACTTGCATGCCTTCTGATCCTCAGGTTTCCTTTGTCCTTCCCCCCCACCCAAAAAAAAGTATAACAATTTGCACGATTGAATGTCTTGATTAGGAAAGTAATGGGTGTTCTCTTGGACATTTCATTAGGCAGATACAAGTAATGATGCATCAACTTCACCAGTATGGATATCTTCTAAAATTCCAACAGATTGGATGTGGAAATTTCCTACTGCAATGGATACCTTAGATGACAATGGAATCAATTTCTGTAAACGTCAAAGCATTTGTGAACTTGAGGGAGATGTTACTGTAGAAGGTTCATTTGGCTTCTTAATATTTGACTTGAAAATACTTTCTTTTAACAGGTTGTGTAAGAAGGGTTCCTTATAACTCATTTATTTCCTTGTGATGTTAAGGCTTCTTAAAATTTTGTTCTCCAGATATTCTCAATCAACATTCTAAACTGTATACATCTTTTTCTCAAACCCATTTGGACGTGAAAATGGTTCAATCACTTGTATCAATTTGGGAGGTTTGACATTATCCTTTTTTTTTCATCCTATTGTGTTATATTTATGTGCATTCACATGCAAAAACTGTATGATGGATTCTTTAACTGTAATACACAATTGGTACATATACATGCTCGTTCAGTGAAGTTGCTTCTTGTCTGTGTCCCAGGAGGAGTATAGGAGAACTGGCGTGCAGGAGGCACCATTGCCACCTGATCCTGGAAAACCGTTGGCGAAAGAAGTTTTGGAGACTTTCTCACCTGGTATGGACTATGAGAAAAAATTGACTGAACTACATGAGAGACCAAAAAGTCCATCAGTATTAACTCCACTTGAAAAAGATGAAAGGTTGGTGCAGTCCTTGACATCCTCAGTTAATGAAGCAAATATAATTGGAGTAGGATGTTCTGTGGGCGAGCCTCTCAAACTTGTTGAGGAGACAGGCAGAACTAATTCAGACTTGTTTTTCGCTTCTTCATTTGAAGATCATGACAAAATGCTGACTGAAGGAGAGGATGTTGTCCCAAGATTGTCTATGGATGAAGTTCAAGTAACTCCCAAGGTAGCTAATTGCTGTTTTTGTTTTCTCTCTCTCTTTTGCTTGGATGCCGATTGTCACGGTGATTCTGCACTTGATATATAAATTTTTATGTTACCTTAGGCTCTAATACTATGTTAAATTATTATTTCACCTAATTTAGGGATGTGGTGTATCAAGTGTTTTTGGCAGTAGATGTCACAACCTGAACAAGGATCGATAAATTGCTCTTAGTCTTGACTGTTTCCTTCCTTCACTACATTCAAAGGGGGGTATGGGTGTAATTTGAGGATCTTTCTTCTTTCATACACTATCTCAGTTTCTTTTCCTTGATCATATGTTCTTATCATCCCCTTGATCTACTTGAACAATTCTTCGATGTCTATAAAATCTTTTGTAGAATGTTGTTGATGAGAAAATTCTTGCATATTCCTCTTTACTTTATCTATAGGAGTTTTTCTTTTCAACATTAATATGCAAATTTCCAGGGTATGGATTTTCAAATCTTAGTGGTATTTTCTCTCATTTGTTAATAAATGACTGAAGTGCATATGATGAATTATATTAAAGACATCTACCATAGCTGGAATGCTTTTTAAAATACTTGTTAGTTTGCTGTTTTGGTTTTATGTTTCTTTTTGGTATGCTGTTTTGTTAATGTTTTTGAAACGATTATGTCTCTAGGTTTGTCTTTTCCTTTATTTTTTGCTTCTAAATTTTTGTATCTTTGAGCAAATCATTAGCCTCTTTTCATTTAGTTAATGAAAAGTCTTGGAATCCTTTTCAAAAAAAGAAAGAAGAAGAAAAGAGGTTTAGTAAGGTGAAGTTTTGTGGATCTGAATTCTATTTGGTTAGTGGTTGGAAAATGAGAAGATAACGAAGTGATTGTAACAGTGGGTTAGTCCATTTTGAGTTGAACCAAATGTTTTGATTTTATTCCGACGTCAGTAATGTTTGGGTTTTAAAGCTTATTTTGGAATATTCATCTTTTCAGGCTGTCGACGAGGAGGCACTAGGACTCTTGAGATGGCTAGCTACTTCTCAGGCGGCACAAGATATTAATTCCGATGATGAACTTCTTTGCGAGACAATTTTGGGGCCCTTGTTGCCTGCAGCAAACATGGATCAAGTGCTAGAGAGAGCTAGCCAGGATTATGGTTCTGAGTCTCAAAAGGAGTGTCAAGACATTCTTGATTCAGTTGAAGATCTAGATGGATTTGAGGGGTTTAACAAGAGAAAATGTTGTCCCGATGATGAGCATCTTTTCAGGTCTTCTTCTGAAGAAACTATTCCCCAACTTGATGGTGCTGCAGATGATATGTTCTCTTCTTGTGGAGAGTCGACTGAAAACTCACCTGATAGAGATCTAAATGTTGAGAATGAAAGATCTTCCAAACTTGCCGTATTATTGCATGGAATTGATTCAGATTCTTGCAGTCACAAAAAAGAGAAATCATTTTGGGGACCTTTACCTTTTCACGAGGCCGAGAAAGTGAATACAGATTCAACAAGTGTCAATTCTTGCAGGCCTGACATATACACAAGTTCGACCAAAGATTCTGAGTTCATTAGTTGCTTTTCAAGAGAAGATCGAGGGCAGATGGATGTTACATTACAAAATACAGGTACAGGCACATATAACTCCAGGGAAAGCCATGTGTTTGTAGAATGTTCTGTACGTGATTTAATGAGGAGGAAGCGTAACAATCGAAATGAGCCTGTTGACTGTGGATATGGTAAAGTTCAAAATTTTACTGTTGATAGCAGGCAAAAAAAAGTATGGTCAAGAGACTTGGATTCTGAAGTGTTGCGGTCCAATGAGCGTAGCTTGAGATTTCGGGATTCTTCCCATTTGATGCCATGTTTAATTAATCCAAATGCAAGCGCTAACGTGTTTGTTGAAGATAAGTCTGCTTATTCTAATAGTTCCATGTATGGTAAACTGCCGCTTGTAGATGTGTGTGATGGCTTAGTGCAGGCTAGCTCACCAAATGTAGGAGAAATCCCTGGATCTGAGACAGTTTCAGATCCTTCTCGAGTGTGCTTTGATCCGTGGCTTTCTGAGGCAAAGGCCCTAGGTGTAGATCCTGTTTCTCGTGGTGGTTGTGAAATCTTGGCTAGCAAGAAATCTAATTCTGGTGGGGGTGATGCTGATGCTCATGACAGCACACCTTCCATGCAATGTGCAGAAGAGGATTATTTCTCTCCAAGTACAAAAAGAAGATTTCTTTTGGTTAATCAGAATAGTAATGATAGAAAACAAAAAGATGACGCTGTTTTGCCTGGGCCTGGCCAATCTATGTCTATGGTTACTGATTTTGATGGTGAGCAAATATTATCAATTGGTTTGACTACCTGCAGAAAGCCACCAAATGCGGATTTGATGCACAAGGAACCCTTTGCTTCAACTTCGTCTACCATGTCCCGGAAACGTGCACTTTTGAAACAAAAAGATGTTGAAGGGGAAACAGGTTAAAATTCTATTTTCTTTATGCACGTGGTGTTGGTACTTGTCTACCTTCTTAGATTAATTTTTGCATGAAGACGTTTATCCTTTGCGTGTAGAAATGCAGGGTTTATGATTTTTATATTTTATTTATTATTTCTGTTGGGAATTTAAAGTGTCGCTGATCTTATGAAACCTTCCTTGCAATCGACAAATTTAAACAAGAGCTTTGGATGAATGTTTTCCTGCTGAAGTGGTACTGACTAAAATAACCTTGATTTCTCCAGGGAGAGCTTTGGATGATCTTTTGCCATTTTTTCTACACAGAGATAACAATGATATTTTTGAAGATCATGGTTACAGTTCTCCTAAAGAAGCTGTCATGGGTGTTCCTATTCACTATCGAAACGATGGCTCCTTCATGTATATTTTAACACCTGTAAACTCACCTCCTTCTACAGACAGTGTTCGTCAGTGGCTAACAAGTGGACAGGGAGGTGATAACCAGAACTCAACAGGGCATATATTGGCCTTTTTTTTCTTATGTTCTCTTGTCGATGTGTGTGCACCCACGTGTGTTTTTGTTTTGTTTTTTGTTTTTTTTTAATAAAACTTTTGGGATGTCTAGAAACAAACTAGGTTGACAAGTCTAATGCATGTAGATCCTTCATGATTAATTGGAAAATTACTTTTAAGCTTTTTGTGGGAAGATCAACCTTTGAAGGACTTATTAAATATTTCATTTGCAGCTCTCGGGATCAGCTCAGGAAAAACATTAGTTGATGATCTGAACAAGCCTCTGCCTCAACCTGCTTCTTCATCTCATACTAGTCATATAGTAAATCATGAAGGCCAGCCTAACTCATCTGCAGACGAAACATCTTTTCCTGAAAATTTAGAACCAGTTAAAAGTGGAGGAGTTACAGCAGAAGTAAGAGCTTGTGCAAGTTTGTCACAAGATATATCTCAAATTTCTGGCCCAGATGGGATATCAAAAGCTACTCCTCTCAGCCAAATTGGGTTTCGTGATCCTGCAAGTGTTGGAGGCATTCAGCAATTAACATTGTTGAGCGTAGAGGTATTCATTACATTATCTCTCCTTTTTATTTTAGGTTGGATGTTTGAAAATGTGCTTAATACAGGTAGTAACGGTTATTGAAATACTGTTTGATACTGTTCATTTTATGTTATGGAACTTGAAATCCTTTTCTTTGCATGGAGTTTTGAATATCTTTTCTTCTGGAAATTCAGTGGGTTCTGATAGCCTCTTCGTTTTGATATGGTTTCTTGTACTTGTCTACTGGATGCATTATTGAGATTTTGGCTCATGTTTTTAATAGCTTAGAAACTTGCTAGTATATGAGGGGTTTATTTTTTTTCTCTTTTTTTTTTTTTTTAAAATTCAAAATTTACAACTTTTTCTTATAGAGAATATTTTATTGATAAAATGAAAAATTACAGCATAGGAAACGTAGAGGTAGATCATAAATAAAGATAACCAAAAACACCAAAAGAATTCAACAATACACGAATACCCCAAATAGCTTTCGAAAACAACTCAAGCACTAACCCTGATTTCTCAAAAAGGAATTTCAAGTATAAATATCAGAAAATGAATGATTGCTGAAACTTGTAGAATGACTACATCGTAAATCTGGTGATAACTTGATAAAATCAAATTTTTGAATCACTCTAAGCTTTTTTCAATGGAAGTTCTAGAGTATCTTTCACCCGCAAGTGACCCACTTCTAAAGCTGATTGAGTTAATCCTGCATTATTTTAGCCTTATTACCATAGGAAAAAGATCTGATCTTGCTTGGTTGTAGGAACTTGTGCTTAATACGACACTGTTCATGTTTTCTTGGGACTTGAAGTTTCTGTTTTAATTCATTACCTCATCCTTGGCTCTGGTTGTTAAGGTTCAAGCAGAATGTAGGGGTGATCTCAGGCCCGATCCTCGACTTGATGCTGTCAAGATGATAGCTCTCGCTATTCAGACTGATAGTGGCCCTGTTGTTGAAGTTGTTTTAATTTTATGTACCAACATTGATTCATCTAAGAGGTATGATATTTATGGCCACAATGAAAAAATCTGATCTTGAACCATTGCCTTTGTTGATATTTTGAATTTATGGCGAATTTGCCCTGGTTATCCTGAGATTTTTGTTGCATACAAGGATTTTATTAGAACGTTGATATATAACTAATAGAATCCTTCAAGTATGGACATTCCAAATTTTTTATGCTATGTATTTGTTAAGATACGTGCACATATGCATATCTCCTTTGTATCCTATTTTGTTCTTGATTTGGTTTTGTATTTGTGAGACATTTTTTTTTTGTTTTTGGATTTTGTGGGTGCTTGTGAGAAAATGCTGGGTGCATGCCTTGCTGTCCAGCCATTATTACTTAATGTACAAAGGTGTATTATAGTAATTAAATGTCCTAAATTATAAAATCAGCTAATTTCTAGAAGTAAAATTGATATAGTTTGAACGTTTTCTTCTTTATTGACACACTTTTTTTTGGTGTGATAATGTATCATTTCTTTTCCAGAAACCGTGATGGGATAAGCTACAAAGTTTTGGTTCATCATGAAGAGAAGTCTTTATTTCAAAGTTTTATGCAAATTATATATTTAACTGACCCAGACATTTTGATTGGCTGGGATATTCAAGGTAGTTCTCTTGGATATTTGGCAGAGAGAGCTTCTCAGCTTGGTATAAATCTACTAAATAAGATATCTAGGACACCAGATGAAGCCAAGATGTTGGATGGAGATTCAAAAACTCACACAGAAATTCCAGAAAACTTGGTTTCCGAGTTGGTAGATTCTGATTCTACTGTAGTAGATGATATGATAATTGAAGATGAATGGGGTCGAACACATGCCAGTGGAATCCATATTGGTGGTAGGATTGTTCTAAATCTATGGAGGCTTATGCGCAATGAAGTTAAGCTTAACATGTACACACTTGAAGCTGTTGCTGAAGCTGTTTTGAGACGAAAATTACCTTACATCCATCATCGGGTATTAACACAATGGTTTAACAGTGGTCCTCGACAAGCAAGATTTCGGTGCATTGAATACGTGATGGAAAGAGCAAAGTTGAACCTTCAATTAATGAGTCAGCTTGATATGGTATTTTCATAAAATATGATAGCTTTTTGTAAACATATGGATGTAGGTTACTGTATCGGCTGGCCAGTAACTTTCATTTTCTAGTACTTCCAAGTTTTTAGAGTTCCTTTTCGTGTGCATTTGGAAAGGGGCGACTCTCAAAACAGTTCATTATATGTTCTCAACTTTCATGGATCATGTAGCATGCATATCCTATACAAGCATGGTGGACAACTATCCATCACAAATTGTTTCCATCTTTGTAACTGAAAGTGGAAACATTAGAAAAATATTTTTTCCCATTGGCAGGATAAGTTATTTTGTATTAGAAGTAGATTTGGTAGAGACTAGAGAGCACCACCTTATAATTATTTTGCCTCTCTTCATCTTGCAATAATTTTGGTGTCTGAATATATGAAAATATTAATTAGCTAAACCAAAATATATTGTAAAAAAATATTTTTAGTAAGAAAGTATTATGTAAGTGCTCTATTTTTGTGAATAAGAATTTATCACCTTATGGTAGGAGACGGAACCTCTTTTTTGTTTGTTTTTTCTTGTTTTATTTTGTCATAAGTTAATGGATAAATCTTGGCCCTCCTTTTGAGATTAATGGTGCTTCCTTTGGTGAATGGTTTCTCGATAATTTATGATACTTAAGACTGGAATGGAATCAGAGAAGTTCTTAGTTCGTAGAAGGCAATTGGGAGAATGACTATAATCTTTCTTATCGAGTTCTTCCCTTTGGGTTTTTGCTTCTAAGATTTTTTGAGCGGATTTCTTCTTTCTTTGATTAAAAATAATTGGATAGATTTATTAAATTAAAATTTGTTGCATTTATCTTTTTGGAGTTCAATGCACACTGTAAAAGATATTGGCAAAACAGAGAGTATTTTTTTAAAGAAAACTGTTAGATGATATAATAATGAATTTGCCTTCACCCATTAGCTTTAGCTTTTAGGGCAGTCAGTGAATTAACAAAACTTTTCATTGACAAAATTAGAAGACACTATTGCTCAAATTAAAACAGAAGAGTGTTAAAAGTTTGGCTTTGTTGGTTAGATTTTTAGTTTGGGTTCAGCATTATCTTTTCCTCCCTTCTTCATCCTATGTACTTTTAGTTCGTATCTCTAAATTGTACTCTCTCTTATGCATCTATTTATTTACATAAGCAAATTCTTCATTCACATGATGATTACTATATCACAATGTGTACTTTGCAGATAAATAGAACGTCAGAACTTGCTCGTGTGTTTGGCATTGAATTTTTTTCTGTTCTATCTCGAGGCTCACAATATCGTGTTGAATCTATGTTACTAAGATTGGCTCATAGTCAAAATTATCTGGCAGTCTCCCCCGGGAATTTGCAGGTCTGAATCGATGGTCATTTGCTCTTCCCTGAATATTTTGATAATGTAGAAAATTGTACTAAGGCTTTTTTTATGTTTATTTTTTCTACTTTGTTAATGTTTTTATCCAAGGTGTATTTTGTGGTAATTTGTTAGCATGCATCTCATCTATATCACCAGCTAATGAATATTTTTCACAATATATAGTAAGAAATTTAGTTGGAGAAGACAAGATTGAAGCTGACCCCTTCTCTCTTTTTTGTGATCGGTATACCAGGTTGGGGGTGGGGTGGGGGTAGGGGGGGGGGGGACAAATTTAATCCTGATGGTATTTACCAGAGGTCTGTTTTCATTTATATTCCCTACAATGAATACTAGTAAGAACTAGGAAATTGTGCTTTCTTTCAAGATTATTACTTGTGTGAAATTGATTTCTGTTATCGTACATAATTTTGTCAGTTATTTTTCAAGATCATTACGTTGTCTGCTCCGCGAAATCGTATCTATGATCAATTTCCTATTTGTGTGTGTTGTTTTAACTTGCTGTGAATATGGGTGTCTGTGCGAGTCTCCCTTTAGGCTATTATGGGTCATGGGTTTATGCTACTTCTTGAGTTTATAGGCATCTGCCCTGTTAAATGGCAGTTTTGCAATGGTTCTTCCTAGACATAATTGGTTGTTCGATCCAAGGACATTCAATAATATGTGGCAGTCTTTAAGAAAGAGTTTGAAATTTTGTATAAGAATCAATTGATTTGTGGAATTTGTAAATACTGTATTTTTAGTTTTGAGTATTTCTTTTTATATCTGTTTACATACTTAATCTATGTGTGTATTATGTGATATTTTTTTCTTCTCTCTCTCTCTCTCTCTCTCTTTAAATTTTCATTCAAGGATGTCAAGCTGAATTTCATTACAAAATTATTACCCAGAAGTTCTTTCATGCTTTGGGGCCTTTATGGCTTTTCAGTTTTTTATCATCTAAATCTAGCTTTTTGTTTTTCCTTTTGTTTATTATATTTATGATTCCATTATGATAATATTGTCTGTCATGGCATGTTTTTTTTTTTTTGTTAGGTCGCATCTCAACCTGCAATGGAATGCCTTCCACTTGTGATGGAACCTGAGTCTGGCTTTTATGCTGATCCTGTGGTTGTTTTAGATTTCCAGTCTCTTTATCCATCCATGATAATTGCTTACAACCTTTGCTTTTGTACATGCTTGGGAAAAGTAGCCCCTTCAAAGGTCAATACACTAGGGGTTATTTCATATTCACCAGAACAACAGGTTCTCAACGAACTGAAAGATCAGATACTGTTCACTCCTAATGGTGTAATGTATGTAACACCAAAGGTAGATCTCTGAAACTACGTCTTTATATGACAATATGGAATCTAAAGAGTGAAAATATGAAAAATGAAGAATATTGCAGGGGGTTCTACAGGCCTGGCTAATATTATTTAGCTGATAGACAGTTTTATATATGATTACAACACCAGAATGGTTTTGTGATGTAGGTATTGATTCTATTAGCTTTTGGTTTAGTGGTTTCTTTCCTACCAAGAAGGTTATTGATAATTGTTTTTCGACCTTAGCAAGCATCTCTCCCTCTTTTTTTTTTTTTTTAACCTCTACAACGATCTTCTTTTGTCTCATATATTTAGTAGACATGGGAATGAGGAGAATCAGAATGTATTAATGAAGATGACATTAAACTCTTAGTATTGTGGTTACTAATATAATTTAGATTCAGAACTAAAAAAGGTGTATTATATTTCTAATTTTCTCGTCGACCATTAAAAGAATTTTAGGGTACAGTTATAATTCTATTAGATTTTGGTTGAATGTCTTCCTTTCTACCAGGAACGAATGAACCGCATCCCATAAAAAAGTTATGAGACCCATTGCAAAAGTAATTAATTAAGGAAGGATGATAAAAGTTGAAAAAGTAAAACTGTGGGATTGATGAATTTGAAGATTGGAATGAGATTAGGGGATCTCTTTATTTTGATCTTGGACCTACAGATTTTCTAATTATTGTTTTGATGAGTAAATCCACCCGTAGGTTTTTTTGTCTTATCACTAATGGTAGAAAACACTATAGATCCTATGGTATAGTGGTATCAAAATGATGACATCAGTGCTTTGTTCCCTATTATTTCTCAGGTTCGTAAGGGTATATTGCCTCGTCTTCTGGAGGAGATATTATTGACTAGAATCATGGTAAAACAGGGAATGAAAAAGCTGGCTCCATCACAGAAAGTTCTTCAGAGGGTATGTCTATTTCAGACTACAGTAGTCTTAGTCTTTTGGCAAATCGTTGCTGTTGGTAATAACAATAATTTGTAAATGTATTGATGTTTTGTTTTTATCACATGATATTGATTTTGAAAAACTATTTTTATATACGAATAGGATAAGAGTTTATAGATGTTGTTCGATTATATAATGCATAACATGCATTTGATTTTTCCAATATGTGATCAATGACGCACATGAAGAACAAATGTGATTGGAAACCTTTAATTTCAGTTTTAGTTAATATATTATAAATGTACATTTAACCTTGTTCGTTTGTGTGTTTTTACTTGAAACTAGTGTATGGAATGGTAGCATGACTAGTTCTAGCCCCTTTTTGTAGCCAATTGGTTTTTGAGTTTTGATTCCTGAAAATTGAGTTTATGGTTACTACCTCTACCTATTAATTTATTTGTTTTGTTATCTATTTTCCAACGACATTTTTAACAACCAAGTCAAAATTTGAAAACTAAAAAAAAATAGTTTTCAAAAACTTGTTTTTGTTTTTAAAATTTGACTAAGAATTCAAGTGTTTCTTTTTAAAATGTGAAAACCATTGTGTGGAATCTAGGAGAAAACCAACACAAATTTTCAAAACAGAAAACTAAAAACAAAAGTCTTTACCAAATGGGGCCATAGTAATTGACATTAGCCAAATACATTAAAATTTAACTATTACTTTGCGATTTGTAACTTAGTACCTGACACATATTCAGCGTCTTTTATTGAATAAATAATATATGACATAATACATTAAAAATTTTCACGTCAAACAATGTTTTTAAAGATGTTTGTTGTAGATTTTCTTTTTCTTGGCTTGTGTTCTTCCTTAGTTGTGTTTGTCTCTTATTTTCTCTTCTATTTGGAAATCTTGTATTTTGGAGCAGTATTGTCTTTTCATTATATCAATGAAATCTTTGTTTTCTTTAAAAAACAATGTTTTTAAAGATTAGTGGTACCTGAAAAAAGCTTCCCTTTTTTTTTTGTCTCTCTCTCTCTATATTTTAAATATTTATTTAAAAATTATCGCTGTATTTTTTTTTGTTTGTTTTGTGTTCCGCAACTGAGTTCAACCTTGCCTTCGTGACCTTCAGTAATGGAAGTGTACATAAAATTCCTTGTTTCATTAGTGCCTCTTGATCATTCCATGGTTCACAGATTCACACAATTTCAAGTGCATGGCTGAGTCTGTTATTTATTACGCTTCCCAGGTATTTAATGCTAGACAGCTTGCTTTGAAGTTAATAGCAAACGTAACATATGGCTACACGGCTGCTGGTTTTAGTGGTCGTATGCCTTGTGCTGAGCTTGCAGATAGTATTGTTCAGTGTGGCCGCCGTACATTAGAAAGTGCAATCTCATTTGTTAATTCACAGGAGAAATGGAAGGCTAAAGTTATTTATGGGGATACTGACAGGTATGATATCAATTTTATCCAGTATGAGTTAAAACCGTGTTGAGCTGACAGCATAGTAATCAATAATTTAGCATTCTAAATTCCTTACCTTGGGCATTGTATTAGAGTGGGGTAATGCGGTTTTGTTGAGGACCTTTTAGGCTTAAGTGCGTGCTTTTCTCTTCTCATGCAGCATGTTTGTTCTTCTAAAGGGACGTACAGTCGAACAGGCTTTTGGCATTGGGCAGGAGATTGCATCTGCAATCTCTGCAATGAATCCCAATCCAGTCACACTTAAGATGGAGAAAGTTTATGCTCCTTGCTTCCTTCTCACCAAGAAGCGTTATGTTGGCTACAGTTTTGAAAGCCCTGAACAAATTGAACCCACCTTTGATGCTAAAGGCATTGAGACTGTACGGAGAGATACTTGTGCAGCTGTGGCAAAGACAATGGAGCAATCATTGAGGCTTTTTTTTGAACATCAGGATATTTCGGAGGTGTTTTCTCTATCTGTCGCTTTCTTTGAAATTAGTTGTCAGATAATGTAACACTCACATATATAAAAAAAGTTGTCAAATAATGTAACTATTAGATTACATATATTTATAGCTTTTAACTGCTGTTGAGACTTGAGACCACTACAATGTTTGGTCTGAGGAAATTGAATATCTAAAGTTTCAAGCGAGCTTAGAATTACTTGTTTTGCTAATTCTTAATGTTGAATTTCTCAACTACCTGCTTGGGTGATTTAATCAGTTTTTCAATGCACAGATCAAAACATATTTGCAGCGTCAATGGAAGCGGATTCTTTCTGGAAGGGTTTCAATTCAAGATTTTGTCTTTGCAAAGGAGGTACGGCTGGGTACATATCGCACAAGGGGTCCATCTGCACTTCCACCAGCAGCAATTGTGGCCACGAAAGCAATGAGAATTGATCCGAGGGCAGAACCACGTTATGCTGAGCGAATTCCTTATGTTGTAATTTATAGGGAGCCTGGAGCTCGCCTTGCGGATATGGTTGTTGATCCAATGGATCTTTTGGCTGTGGATTCCCCCTACAGATTGAACAGTCTGTATTACATTAACAAACAAATAATACCTGCCCTGCAAAGAGCTTTTGGTCTTGTTGGAGCCAACTTAAATCAGTGGTTTTTGGAGATGCCTCGTCCTGTCAGGGAGGTGTTTTTTAAACAACCTGTATCAGCCGCAAATCCTAACCGAACCCGGATTGATTATTACTACCTATCCAAGCGTTGTATACTATGTGGGGAGTTAGTCCAAACCTCTTCTAATTTATGCAACCAGTGTCTACAAAATGAAGCTGCATCTACCACTGCGATAATCCGAAGAACTTCGAAGTTAGAGAGTGAAATGCAACACCTTGCTGCCGTAAGTACCATTGTAATATCTTCTATTTTATTAGGTTTCTTGGTTTCTTTGGTTACACCAATCTGCTTTCAACAGAATCTGATGCCCTTGTAGCATGCTCTTTGATTTACTTGATTAGTTCTGTGATTAGCAAAGTTTTATTAACGTTCATATATGATCCATTTTATAGGAAAATTTGCACAAACCATCCATACAATATTACTAAGCATAAAATGTAATATGGATTAGTGTTTGATTTTAGTTTGTTGTTGGTATGCTGAAATTTATTGTATTGGTACACTTTTGAATCATAATAGAGATTTGTCTAGTTTTAGACTCTTTGATACCTGGATGCATCACAGTTGCACCCTCAAACTACCCTTTTTAGTTCCAAAACCATAATAATTAGATACTACCGTCAAAACTCCATTAGTGGTTGGCTGCATTGCCGTTGCACCCTCAAACTACCCTTTAAAGTTTCAAAGCCATTCCAACTGTAATCTACTTTTTTAGGGAAGTTCCTTCACTTAAAGTCTTCCTCTTGTTATTTTTTTACCCTAGGATTCAAGGGTTTTCTATTCAAGATATTAATTGTAGTTGGGAGAATTTTGTTGTTTCTTATTGATCTTTTACTCTCTTATTTTTAACCATTTGTTGTTGTTGTTACAATTACTGTTTGGATCTGTTCTTTATATATTTTCTCTGTTAACATTGTATCTTGGAGCATTAATCTCGTTCATTCTCTTGAAAAGTTTGGTATCCTTTTTTAGATAAATAGTCACATTTTGTTAATTTAGGAGTAATCGCAACAATTTCACATGTTAATATAGTTTTCCAGTTACAATTAACAAAGCCCTTATGGTATGTATGGTTTACTTGCAACGAATTGATAAGTATCATCTCATTACAGATATGCCAGCATTGTGGAGGAGCAGATGGGATTGTGGAGTGTGGTGTGAAATGTACTTCACTCGCATGTTCAGTTTTCTATGAGAGGCTGAAAGCTCAAAAAGAATTGCGTGGTCTTGTTGCTGTTGCTGCACACAAAGATCTATACCCAAAATGGCCAGTTGAGTGGTTCTGATTTCTGGCTTCTCAAAGCATGATCACAAAATCTTCCAATTTTTCAAAGGCAGTCAGTCTTTCAGCCTCAGGTACCCTACATTTGTAGGTCTCCACCCCTTAAACTTAGCCTTTAGAAGTGCTTACTAGTCAACCACGTTATATGCACATAGCCCTAGCCCTGTGTTGGGACTCTAACTTATTCCATACTAACCATATGAGCGAACCACTAACCCTATGAGCAAAGCACACCACGACGACGAAGACTGGCTAAGGGGTGTCCTACAAACTAGTCCTGCAGCCCATCCACATGGGCGGGCGGGCGACCTAGAGAACTTGGTGCCTCACGAGCAAGACAAAAGATTATGGTTTGGAATTAGCCACATGTTACCTTGTATCATTGTTTTTATTTCACCAGATGTATAAATCAATATAGAAAGTTCTACGAGGATTGGTATATGTAGTTTTTGATTTTGATTGGGTACATTTGCGTTTATCTGATTGAGTCGATTGACAAATAAAGAATTAAACTAAAAGTTTTATACCTTTATTGAATTGATATGAATGCAAGGTTTCGATACAATTTAGGAAGGCAGGTTCAATTGTTATACGTTAAAAGGCTTGAAAATGAATTAGTAGTAGGTGAGTATGTTCCATCTCCAATAGGGTTTAATTGATTTTTATTGAAGTGAAATGAATGCAAGTTTTTCTAACAAATATGAAAGAAAGGTTAATTTAATATATGATTTTAGGCTACAGAATGATTACTAATGAAGTATTTGCTTCATCATTCATTGGTTTAATTAATGCACAATTGGACTCGGAACATTATGTATTTTTTAGGTTGACATTTCTCTTGATTTTCCTCGAGGTTCAATTTTTTTTTTTATCAGCATATATTCAACTAAAAAGGGAAAGATTATTCTTGTTATATTTTGGGAATTAATTTAAGGATTATTTGAATCAAAAGTTGGAACTTCCAACCTTTAATTGTAATTTATTAAAATTTTAGAATTACGCATACACGACTATAACAATTTAAAACCAAAATTTCTAATTTCATCATTTTTGAGAGCTTAAAATTTGAAAATATGAGTGGACTTTAAAGGACTCTCATTTTTAGAATATAATGAATTTAAAGATGTGTTTTTTAGAATATAATTAGATAGGATTTAATTGCTAGGTTAACACTCAATAGTCAATAAGCCTAGATTAACTGTGATTATAAATGAATTAAAACATATCAACCCAGTAACCAATTATATTGCATTTTGAATAATAGAACTTAGAATTAGTACAAAATATGTTTTAAATAGTAGATACTAACCTATATTTAATCATGCTAAAGTGAACATATTTAGCAAATATAATTTAATGTAATGGACTTAAGACAATAAAAATTCAATTATTTACTTAGAAAGAAAAAATAATAAAATTTTAAAAACTAAAAAAAAAAAAAAAAAGAGAAGAAGAAGGAAAATAAAAAAAACTAAAAAAGGTGAAATGAAAAGAAATTCTATAAAAAATAAAATAAAATAAAATAAAAAGGAAATAGTTTCCTCCTCCCTCTCGTTGTTTGTTCATGTGGGGGGTTTTCAGGGTTTAAGCTCTCACCTTTTTGTTCAGTCCTCCCATGGAGGATTTTAGGATTTCATCTCTAACATAGTCCCCTCTCTTCGACAATGGCTTACTCCCCCTTTTCTCTCCTCTTCCTTAAGCGTCTTCCCTTTTCCTCTAAAACCTCCAATCCTCCCCTTTCTTCCCCCCTCCTATCTCATCTCCTTGCAATCGGAACATCCAAGCGATTTTTCACCTCTCAAATCTCTTCATCTCCCTCACCACCTTCCTCTGATCCAAAACCCAATTCCCTTTCAGCCCGGATGAGCTTTATCTTTGATCAAATCGACGCCATTGAAAAAGAGCGCTCTCAGAAGGACCAAACTTTGCAGAGAATTCGAGCCTGGCGTGAATCCAAAACCACCCAGGATTCTCCCCTTGGTGATAATATTAATAATTCGGAGTCTGCTTTGAGAACTGACGAAGGAAAGGAGGTGGAAATTGTGGGGAAGAAGAGGAATGAAATTGAATTGGTGCATCCTTGGCGGGAGTGGATTGAGTTGATGGAAAGGCTAGTTCAGCAGAATTACTTTGATCATAGGAGGAAAGATGAGGGCAAGATGGTGGAAGAATTGGGATTCAGTGCCTCCGACATTGCTTTGGAAGAGGATGTTGGGTTGGATTTGTCAAAGGATTTTAAGGCAGTTTACACTGCGTGCCTGAACTTTGGGAAGGACCGGTTCGATATTATGAGGTTAGTAGCTCTGCATTTCGACTTCAGTATGTGAAAAAGTTTGACAATACTTGTTTTGTGATTGCACTTGATTAATGTTGATGCAACAATAATGGTTGGTTGGCATGAGGATGCTGATGTTAATATTATCTATTTTTAAATTACATTTCGTTTTAAATTTGGATAGTTTTTGGATTGGTTAAGCTTCTAGTTAGGAGTGGCATGTTGTTCGGACAGTTTCCTGGTGCATTGTACCTTCTGTTGAACTGAATGTTTTGTTCTCTTTGAAAAATGTTATGAGTTGTATGAAATAAGTTTCATCTGAAAGTGTTATTATATCATGATCGTCTGCCCTTTTCTTTTCCTTCTCTTCCCTTTTTGGGATTGTGGGCGATGATAGTTTTGCCACTTTTTTGAATGAAAGATATTTCCAGCAGTCAAAGAAGAAAACCTAAGAGTACTATTTGTGGGTAGGATAAGTGGGATTAAAGACTTTTAGTATTCCCCCTTTTGGCTATGGTTTTCCGTGGGTTCTTTGTATTCTTTCATTTGAAAGTTAGTTTCTCCTTAGAAAAGTGTTGCCGAGGTTATCTAGAGCACACTTGTTTTGATAGTTTAGTAAATTCAAATTGAACTTTCCACTTGATTTTGATTTCTTTACTCATTGATCTGCTTGTCCTTTTTAATCCGAGTGAAAGTGTGGAATATATCTGACTAAAATTTTAATATTTTCTTTTCTTTTCCTTTCCAACCGTATATTGTGTTAATTTTTTTTTTTGTATTTGGGTTAATCAACCATATTGAAAAATTTTCATGTATAACTAATCCTTGTTTTGGAATTGTGTATGTAAATTTCCTGAATAGATGAAATTCTTATAAATATACTTGTCCAAGGTCTAAAGCTTTTATTGTAGGTCGTTGTCAAAAAAGGACATTCAAATTTTGGTTGGTTTTGGGTGCCCAAGTCCAGACAAGAAGGTTGTTTTCTCTGCAAAACTCTTGAGGAAGCTTGTTCATCTTGATGAAGGAGACGTGAGTACTTCTTTGCTTGTTGTATTTGTTCCTACTTCTTAGCATGTCGTGACATAGTGGAAATGGTCATAATACTAAAAATTCTCTATTTTATTTTTAATTTGTTTACTTTTACAGGTTTTTGGCTTCTGTAGTTTTTCGGTCACACTTTTAACTTTCAAGTTCAACTAGCTTTGTATTGAATTCTATGTTAGGTACAAATCTTGATTAGGTTTCATAGTTCGTTGTCTTTCTACAGTGGAATAAAAATTCTTTTCTGGTAGTAACAAATTACCATAATGATAATTCATTTGGATAATCTTCAGATATTATTTTCCTCTTAAGGAAGGTATTAATAATAAAATAATATGATTTGCTTTCCAAATAATAACATTTAGTCTTAATATCCATTAGAGTTATTGTTTTATGGCCCAAGCTTATTTTCTGCTGCTCGTTTGACCTATCACCTACATAATCTAGTTTTCTTTCTTTTTTGTGCTCTGCATTAATTCTGTCTTCAGGTCTGCAGTTCCTGCATTTTAAGAAATTCTTGTGAAAGAGCATATTTGGTGACTAATAAAGAGGATGAGGCACGCACAATCGATATAATGCGACTTTTATTTACTTTTGGTTTTGATCCCATGAATGGAAGTGGAGCTGTTGTCAACGATTCCCTTCTGGAGCGGAAAACTGTTAAAGCAGTAGTTCGCAAATTACTTCATCAGGTTGTCAAGTTGGGTTCAGTCCCAATAGATCCTACTCTCACTCCTCCTGTAATCAAAAGGCCTCCACCAAAAGTGAAACAGCCTCCACCTCTTCCGAAGAGGCGAGTAGGACGTGATGATGTTGAGATGAAAAAAGGGGATTGGCTTTGTCCTAAGTATGTAATTCTTACGACCAATTTATTGTCCCAAGTGTTCAACTTTTTATTGCTGGAACCATATTATGCTTTGTTTGAAGTTATGGCCTTATGGAAATGGTTTATTGCTCCATATGTAGGGCTCATATGGTGCTTAGAAAATCAAAACCTAGAAACTTATATTATCATAATATTTGATACTATTATGTTATAGAGATCATTAGTGTTAAACTACTGTATTGTTGCCTTTTGCCTTGTGTAAATGGCCTGTGCTAATGGCAGTTGCCAAAATTGTGTCATATCTGAAGTTTTCTCAATATTCACTTCTCCAGTTGTCACATTGAGTTTGACGTCTGTGATGTATGCAAATTAACAAACTACTTTCAGGTGTGACTTTATGAACTTTGCAAAAAATTCGGTGTGCTTACAGTGTGACGCCAAACGTCCCAAACGGCAGCTACTTCCAGGAGAATGGGAATGCCCAGAGTAAGGATTTTCACATCTGCTCAATTTTTTCTCCATTTAGATACTTGAACTGTATCTGTATGTTATTAATGGATTGCCATAGTTACTCTTTCTACAGTATAACTAAATTGCAGAGAATCGGTAAGGGGGTCAGCTTTTATTGGTCTGGATAATTACCCATTTTCTTGGGTTAAATGTCGGTCTGCTGGAGCGCTCTTGGATATAATTGGTGTGAGGACGAATTATTTAGGACAGATGAAAGGGAAAGATTATTACTTTATTTTCTAATATAAGAAATAAAATTAGGAAGAAAAAGGAGGGATTGATGGAAGCATGGTTGAACGTTCAATTGTGAGCGACTTCACTTGGCTTTTTGTTATCGTCATTAATATGTAGGCACTGCTTTACTAATATCATGCTAAAGCTAGCTAGGATTTTTAGAAGAAGATGCCAGTTGTTTGATGAGAAATAAAAAATATTATGGAAAAATTAAAGTGGCTAAATCTGAAAAAACTACTTTTGAAGTAACGAAAGGCTAAGATCATAGTGAATGTGAAAGTTGATAAGAGCATTCCTTGCTTCTCTTTCATTTAAAACCCCATACACGAAACTTTATTTAACATGGCTTTTAATCTAACATGAACATATATCTTCTCAGTGGTAACTGGTTTGATTGTTCAAACTTCAAACCACAGCACATAGATGATATTGTATAGAATAAAAAATTATGATTTTGTGTTATGTTACATCAGTCAGTTCCTAATTCTTTTTACCTTTTGTTATCTGTGGCAGGTGCAACTTTTTAAATTATAGGAGAAATATGGCATGTTTCCATTGTGAATGCAAGCGACCAGCTGAAACATTTTTAGATAATGAAAAACAAGAAAAACCGCATGCTCCGTCGAGGTTCGAAAAGATTGCTAATAGGCAGGAGGTCTCTAATGCCTGGAATTTTGACTTTGATGATGATGAGTCCGATGGGGCAGATGTTGCAGCTTTTGAGTATGCAGATTCATCAATTGCAGCCGAAGGATCTCGTTCAGATAATCAAGCAAGAGGAAGCAAACTTAGCTGGGATGTCCAGGAAAGACAGCACTCTGAGGCTGGAAATAGAGGTCCAGGTGTTGGATTTGATGACTTTGTTGATGAGGAGGATGATATTGACAGTTATGAAGTAGATAGCTCAGCGAACAGTTCAGCAAGGCAGCCTCACTCAATTAATTTTTCTGACATTGAAGGGGACTCGGGGTCAGAAGATGGTAGTGAGGACCATAGACCTGGTGTCCGAGCTTACGATAAGCGTCCAAGACGTCAACAAGCTGGTTTCTCTGGTTCTGAGGACGACGAACTTGATTTTGGCTCTGATGACGATAGTTCTGTTAAGCAAAGTTGGAAATCTAGTCATCTGGCTGGTCCAAGGCAGAAAAGTAGAGACAGGGGCTTGACTGGTCGATCAAGGAGGGGTTTAAGCTATGGTTCTGATGAAGAACTCGACCTTGATTCCGACCTTGATGAGGATGTAGATGAAGGTCCCCTATCTAGATCAAGTAAAGGAAAGGATTTTGGCTCAGGTAGGAAGCTATTTCAAAGGAGAGGAAGTTCTCGAATGGAAAGCGGCCTATCTTCAAGATCAGATTTGGATGATTTTGATAGAGGTATGCATAGACAAAAATTGAGAGGGAATCAAAGAGAAAATAATAGAAAGGAAAGCGACCAGCGAGCTCGTGGCGATAAATTCACAAAAGGGAGTGAGTTTCAATCAAACAATTTCAGGAATGGTAGAAAGAACACATTTCAAAGAGAAAATAATAGAAGGGGAAGCGACCACCGAGTTCGTGGCAATAAATTCACAAAAGGGAGTGAGTTTCAATCTAACAATTTCCGGAATGGTAGAAAGAACACATTTCATGACGATTTTGATGACTTTGATGACAAGCCCCACCGGTCTCGTGGTGCTAATTCAAGATTTCATGGGAACAATCGTGGTGGGCGAGAAACTTATGGCTCGGGAGCTAGCAAGCCAGACTTTCGGGGTTCCAAGGAAGGTTACAAGAAACATCGATCAGAAAGATATAATGAATACGATACAGCCACGAATAAGGATTATGGTGAGTTTAGAAACAGTAGACGTGTTATTGAAAGATAGAGCCTAAAATGAAGCTTGATTCATAACTTGGGTTCGTGTTCGGGTTCGATCTTCAGTGACCCTTTGTTAAGAGTTACATTCAAAAGATTTCATATGTCACTGCTAACCAAAGATCTCTTGTGCCGTTGCTGTAAAATCAATCCTGTTTGATTATGTAGTGTTTCACTTAAAATCACACATAATCTCTAGAGAGCAAGGCATTTGAGTTTTTGTATCAACTTTGGTTATATGAGTGGGCTCTTAATTCCTCACCATCGTTTTTGATCTGTTTGGTCTATTTGTACGTCTAATTTTTGTATTTTTTCTTTTTTATAAAATAATAAAAACAAATCTTCAAAATTTGAGGATTTATAATAGAGCTCTTATAGAGGCATCATGGCACATAGCATTTTCGCATATAATATTTTACAGGACAAATTGCAAAAATAAACCATAAAGTAGGGTTGTAGTTGCTATTACATCCTTAAATTTTCAATAGTAACAATTGAGTTCATAATAAGAGTGGACCTCGACTCGACTTAATTTAGGAGTTCCAACTTATTCAGAATTAAGAAAAGATCTCATCTTAAATCACCTAAATTTTCCTCTAAATACATCAATATTTAGAGAAATTGTGCTTGATGTCCGAAACAAAATACTCAATTGAAAATATGGCAATCTCTTAAATTGTTTGATTTATAGCAAAAGATCTAGTTTTTTTCCTTTATAAAACAAATTGACCCTTAAATCATCTTATTGCTAATAATCCAAATACCATTTAAAGCCATTTTCTAAATGTTAGGTAGAACGTAATTAAATAATGTTATAAGTTATAAGTCCTCATACAATGCATGGGTTACGTTCCATCCAATGGTCAATTTAAATGTAGACCACATGATAAAAAGGACTAAAACAAGAATCAAATAATTGAGAGATAATCGATGGATAGTTAGATTGTAACGCTCCAGGTTCATGATTCAGATCGGCTCCGACAATCCCCTACATTCCTTGTGACCTGACAACATTATCTTTACTTGTGTTAAAGACTTATTAGGGAAAGTTGTCCCCACAAATTAACACATGTCCTTTCAGCATGCATTGTTTTAGAGTTCCTATGATTGAGCCGCTGAAAAGAAAGATTGTTGTTATAGGTAGTAACTTTAATTTATTTTAAGCCTTTCTTAACATTACTTTCATGTCCTTAGAATCTCTTTCATTCGGATGTGATGTGGGTTCATTCATGTCTCCCTCCTAAACTCAGGGCATTACATAGATGGTTTTTGGTTTTTGAGTTCCAGTTTTAAACAAACAAAAACTATACCGTCCCGTTTGGTATTTTTTTGTTTTGCTTTTGAAAATTAAGCTTATGAACACTATTTTTACATCCAAATTTATCTTTTGTTTGTTATTTACTTTTCAACAATAGTTTAAAAAATCAAACCAAAATTTGAGAACTAATTAAAAAAAGTAGCTTTTAAAAAGCTGTTTTTGTTTTTGACATTTGACTAAAAATTTAACCATTGTATTTAAGAAAGATACAAATCATTATAAGAAATGAGGATGAAATTGACTTAATTTTAAAAAACAAAAACAGAAAACAAAATGGTTACAAGACGGAGTCTACATATTTGGCTATTATTTTTGATTTCTTGTTTTTAAAAACAAAACCAAGAATATGTTTTTGAGGATTTTTTTTGGGGTTTTTTTTTCCTAAAACAAAATATAAAAGAATATGTTTGGACAGTTGTGTTTTTGTTTTCCATTTTAAAAAAAATCAAAACAAGTTTTTGGTGACTTTTTTTTAGTTTTATACTCTTTTAAGAATAAAATCAAGTTATTTTGACAATAATTTTCCATCTAACATAAACATATAAAATTGTGTTTGTGTTGTAGAGATCATTAGTGTTAAACTATTGTATTTTTAAAGGTATGTAATTTGAGGATCATGCATTGGATAGATGAATAGTGAAACTTCATAAAACCTATCTGAGTTATGCGTATTTTATATATGATATTAGAGCCTATGAAATCGAAACGAATATGAATCCCACTAAGAAAAAGCTGATTAAACCTCAAAATACACTTAAAAAAAAATAGAAAACCCTATGCTTTTTGTTATATATATTTGGATGAACAAAGACTAACCATATATAGAAAATCCTGGAATGAAAACTCGCCCTACCCACGCACAGAATAATGTCTTAGTTAACTAAATGCAAATGTCTGGAATACTCTTCTTATTATCATTTGGTTTTTGAGATATGATACGAAGTTTTGTCTCAAAACCAATTGGCACTAAGAGAAATAACCTCTCTCCTCTCTCTTCTCTCTCTTTCTCTATATATATCTTATAAACATATAGTAAGATTATTTATTGTTTTTTTTAGTGTGAGATCTTCAACAGATGAAACCCCATGTTTATTTAATGTGTAAGTTGTTTGACTTACCATCCGAAAACACGAAAGGATAAAATAAAGGAGTACTGTCAAGAAAAATTGCACCATTGACACACCTTGACTTGAATTATAAAGTTTGTTACCATTGCATTGATGGATTTAGACATCAAAAAAGATTATTGTTCTTAAAAACAGAAAAGACTATTGTATAGGTTGAATTTGTGGTTATGATTAATCGAAAAATTAGTCTACTAAACTCATTTATTATGGGCAAATTAAACAGATAATTATTGAGGATGGTAGACTGATGAGTCTTACCCAGTTGCCAGCAGTCATTTGTGGTCTCCAAGTAATAAATTACATCATTTGTTTTATAATTTTCTTTTTTATTGAAAGGTTGTTTTTGAAAATACTCATAAATACGTGATAGATTCAAATAAATTTTAAAGTCTATCGCAATCTATCAAAATTTTACTATATTTGTAAATAAGTTAACTCATTTTGTTATATTTTTTATTATTATTATCTTTTAAAAATAATTTCCTCTAATTGAATCTTTAAAAATTAATAGGAGTTCCCACCACCTCCACCATAATTTCATTTGAGAATCGTCCGTCGTGTATTAACTATAATCGTCTATTTTGTAAAACCAACATTTAAAGAAGTTTACACACGTTTGAGAATGAATGCATGAATGGTTTTCAAAGATAATCGTAATAAAAGGTTTAAATTGAATGACCTAACTAAAAGTAGAAGTTTCACACAATATTTTGGTCAAATGAAACCCTAGAGAAGGATGTGTAAATTGATATACTTACAAAAGTTCATAGTTTAAATTCATACAGTTATTATGTTATGATTTAAATTGATCAAACCCTAAAGTTTAAAAGGGTATAAATTAATATTTTTCCTTAAATACTGAGTGGAAGTTTGAAAATTTGAATCTATAACTTCGAAAGACAGCAGACATGTCAATTACTGCTAAATTATACTCATTTGGAGATCATCGTTTTTCTTTCTTAATTATGTGATAGGCAACGAAGCAAAACAAACTCTATATATTGGATCACCATGATTATGTAGTTCCATTTCTCAGAAGAATAAATACAACAACTTCTACCAAGATTTATGCAACAAGAACAATTCTATTCCTATGGGACATTGAAGCCTTTGGTGATTGAACTAAGTTTGCCCTCAACAACATAACAAATATGGTGTCATTAGTAGAGTGTTATTATTCTGCCAACTGGCTAAGGCTTATGTTGCTATCAATGATAAATGGTCATCACCAACTATCAGCCATTGATAAACTTCTTATTGCCTCATTCTGCCAACTGGCTAAGGCTTATGTTGCTATCAATGATAAATGGTCATCACCAACTATCAGCCATTGATAAACTT